>CM059188.1:101243122-101395941 GCA_030323885.1 Branchipolynoe longqiensis | reverse complement strand
TAATCGTGGACTAGGGAGAAGGAAGCAACATCCGGGTTCAGCAATCTTCACCTAATTATTCAGGATAAAAATGAGCTTAATGATGGAAATCTGATGCTTTCGTTTTGGCACAAGCGAACGTGATAATCGTGGTAGGGTGTGGTGGGTGGGCCCTAGTCCACGCTTACCCGAGGCTTGTACCTCGGGAAAACAAGAGTTATCCATCATCTGTACCCAGGTAAGATTCGTATAACTATACTATTTTACCTCGGTACAACGCCTCGGCTACTCGAGGCCGAGGGAGACCTTCACGTAGCCTCATTTTTATCCCCAATTATCTGATGAACATGTATTTGTATCAGTAGTAAAACAAAAGTTTGTACATCTCACCGGTTCTTGTTAGTTGGTGAGTAGGCGGGTTGCCACCCCGCTTGGTTTCTCTAGTCGTTTGTTGTAATGTTCAGCAAACGACTTGGCCGTCTTCCAGCCGGCGTGTGTTAGGATTCTTCGAACCGAGATTCCTAATTTTCTCGCTTTGGACACCATAGCACCCCTTGTGGAATGCGAAGCATAACGTTCCGTGTCAATGCCAGCCAACTTGAGTATAATAATAGTCCATCTGGCTAGTGTGTCACGTAAGATGGGTTTATGTGGCTTGATAAAGCTCACTAAGAGTTGTTTGGAATTCCGTATTCCCTTTGTCTTGGATATGTATGTTCTAATGGCTGAAACTACACAAAGTTTCTTATCCTGTGGAAAGCTATCTAAATGAATAGAGGAGAGTGGATCACCTGTCCTGTTAGACTTTAACAGAACGTTTAAGTCAAACGTGGCCTCTTTTTTGTCAATGTCGAGGCCTTGCAAAGAGAGGGCTACAATTGTTTGTCCTCTATGTCCTGTAACTAGTAATAATAGTACTGCTAATTTATAGCCTAACCGTTGGACCGTGAGCAATCTATTCTCCGGCCAGGATTGGAAAAGTTTAAACACCGTAGAAACATCCCAAAACCGACTATATTTCGGCTTTGGGGGGTTTCTTTCATAGATTCCTCTCATGATCCAATGAATTACTTCATGTTTGCCAATGGTTTGTCCTTCGATTCTTGGCACAATAATGGAGAGTGTGCAGCGCGCCGCATTTATAGCCCCATAACCAAGTCCATCATCTTCCAACATGCGGAGGAAGCGGCCTACTTGAGCGATCGTGGGGGCCATCGGTTTAACTTTATGTATTAAACAATGTACTCCCCATTTCCTAAGGTAAGTAGTATACATTTTTACAGTTCCTGGTCTCCAGGCATCCAAAATTAACCTTTCTTGGGTGATTTTATCTAGTCCGTATTTTTGTAAATACGCCCTAAGAAAAGGAATGCCAGTAGGGGGGTTGTTGACACGTCCCCTTGTGTCGTCACTTTTCCTTGATGTTGTAGGTTTACCTGCCCTCTTGGGAATTTTAAAACCTTCTTGGCTTCCCATTCGACTATGGCTTGCCACGGCTGAGTGTTCCAGTCTGGTACTATCAATACCGCATGGGTTTTGTCTAGCCTGATCTTTCTGGCTACTCTGCTGACCAGGCTGAATGGGGGAAAAATATAATAAAATGCGTTATTCCAAGTGAGGGAAAAAGCATCCACTCGCCAAGCATGTGGTTCTGGGTGCCAGGAAACATATTTATCAAGTTTTTTGTTTTTACGTGAGGCAAAAAGGTCTATGTCTGGCAAACCCCATTCCTGACAAATGGCTAGAAATATGTCGGGGCTGAGAGACCATTCTAAATGGTCATGGAAATGGCGGCTTTTATTGTCGGCCAGTGTATTTAGTTTACCTGGGATGTGAGCTACTGTAATCCAAACATGTTGTTTTTCTGCCCAATCCCAAATGAGTTTTGCTATATTGTTGCAAGCTGAGGACTTTGTCCCACCCATATTACGGATGTAGGCCATTGCGGTAGTATTATCAGTTAAAACTTGGATGGTAAGTTTATCTATTTTTACTAAGCTCGTAAGTCCTAGATAGATGGCTCTCAATTCTAGGACGTTTATGTGGTCATCTATTTCATTATCTAACCAGCGGCCCACAGTAGCTTCATTTCCTCTGTGGGCACCCCACCCTTCTAGTGACGCATCAGTTGTAACTGTTGTGTTGGGCTCATCCATGCGGATGGGATTATGGGAATTAATTAAATGTTTCATCCACCATTGGATGTTATCATGTCCTGCTTTGGAAATAGTCATTTGGCATTCGAAATTTCCCTTAGCTTTGGTTAGGGCGATATTTTTATCTATTTCGAGGGATTTAATATGTGTTTTCCCGTATAATACGGCTGGTGCATAAGCCACCATTAGACCAATGAGCACAGCCACTTGCCTTATTTTTGGTCGTTTTATGTTTAAAAGGTCTGAGGCTGTAGCACTAAATTTTTCAATTTTGTCTGATGTTAGGGAGATTGTCATTTCTCTTGTGTTAATAAAGAAACCTAAGAATTTTAATAGGGATGTTGGTTGTAGAACCGATTTGGTGTCGTGAATGAAAAACCCTAAGTGGGTTAAGGTATCACATAAGTCCTTTATGGCTAAAAGGCAATCTTCCCTTGTGCGTGCAACAATAAATGAGTCATCAATATATGGAAACATGACATGGCCTTTCTTGGCCATTTCAGCAAATACGGGTTTAAGTAACTTTGTAAATAAACGTGGAGCACAGGCTAGGCCATTTGGCAAGCATGTAAATTGGTACAATTGGCCTTGCCACATAAATCTAAGAAATTTTCTATGCGACTCATAGATCGGTATAGTGTAGTAAGCGTCTTTGAGGTCTACGCTTGCGAGCCACGAGCCCTGCATTACTAGGTCACGGGCTGTTTCTAACGAAAACATTTTGAAGTGCTTATATTCGACTAATTTATTTAGAATAGTTAAGTCAAGGATCATTCTAATGTCGCCATTAGGTTTGGGCCGTGAGAAGATATTTGAGATATATTCTCCTTCCGTATGTTGAACGGTAGTAATGATACCTTTGGATTGAAATTTATTTACTTCTATTTCTAATGCCAATTCCTCATGTTGAGTTAAGCGGTATGGGAAAGGGACTTTATGTTGTAAAGGGGTTTCTATGAAAGGAATGAAACCCCTCTAACAATATCGAGAACTGACTGATCATGAGTCAGTTGTTCCCAGTCCATAATGTGATTAGATACATTGCCTGCACAAAAGGGGCTTACACTGGGTTGCTTTTGAGGCTCTATTTGTTGGCCGGTTTGGGGAACTGCTTCTGGGGAGGATTGTCTCTCCTGAAGGGGCGGTTGCCGTCGTTCCAGCCGTACTGGTTCCTCTGGCCGCGTCCCCTCGATTGGTAGCCGTAGTTTCGGCTGCCGAAGCGGTTGGTCGATTGGCCGGTCCGCCGCCCTCGAAAATCCGATCTGGATTTCTTGAACTTAGCCACATTGGAATCCTTCTTGCCGTCTAGGTGTTTGGATTGTTTCGCCTGTGTTTCTACCTGTTTGAACAGGTACTGTAGCTGTCCTCCAAACATTTTGGAATGGTCCAGCGGTTTGCCTTTGATGGGTTTAGGCGCCAGGAAAAGAGTGTATTCGTTTCCGTCGTTGTCGACGACCTTCTTGGAGCGGGCAACCTGCTTGCCAGCATCGGTAGTAACCGACTTGAAGACATTTTCGAAACGCCTGTACGACAAGAAGTTACTCGTGGCTGTTAACGACGCGATCGCCGCGTTCATGTCTTTAGTGACCGTAGTGAACTTGTTTCCGTTCATCATCCTGTTGGCTACCGGCATGATTGCCGCGAGTGCCACCAGTACACCTTTATGAACGGTATGGAGACAGGTTTCAAACTTTTTCCTGTCTTCGCTCATGGTCACATCGTCGTCCATCTCTTTGATGGTTGCCTCGGGGATCCCTTTGATGCTCGTGTATTCTTCCGCGAGCTTTGTTAGAGTCTCCGCGGGCTTGAAGGTGTCAAAATGTCCTTTGACATTCTTCCTCAAAAGCGTGCAGGTGTTGATGCGCCGCTTTCTGACCGTCCTGATCTTCTTTGCGACCTTAACGGTGATGTTAGCAAAGGTACCGGGATGTGGGTCATCCGATTCGGACTGCGTGGTAGTCGAATGATCGGAGGAGTCAGAGGAAGAAGACATTGACTTCTTCTTCTTTGATTTGGACTTTTTCTTTGTCCTTCTGACCTTCTGGACCTTGTTCCTGGCCTTATAGTACTCATCTCCGCCAGACGAGTACTTTTTGGGGTGTTTTCGTTTGCGCCCCAAGGCCACCTCCGAGTCGGTAGTTGGTTGGTCCGACAGAACCTCCCAATCCGATGGTTCTGATGGGGAGGCATCTGCCTTTGTTGACGTTTTGGGCGTAGGGAGCAGCTGTTGCAGTTGCTCCCGTATGAGCTTGACCATCTGCTCATTCGCCACCAGCTGCGAGGGTCCCGGTTCAGGGGAGCGATCACGTGACGCGGCGGACTGGCGTCCCGAGGCCGCGTCCCCTTCACTGAGGGTATGTGGTGCACCCTTGTCACCCCGCTTCGCGGCCATCCTGAGGGTTCTGAAAACAACCAAAAGGTGTTTTTAAAACCACAACTCAAGGAAAACTGAACCAGTGGAACAGTGCTATGAGGCCGGAGGGTCATTCAGGAGTAATAAAACTGTATTTACACCAGTTTTAACCCAGGCGTGTGTAAGCTAAAGTATCGGAGGTATGACAGTCGCAAGCGAGCCGAACCAACGCGGGGCGGGACCAGTGTAGATCCCGCCCACACTCTCTGTACCATAGACTTCTCCCACCTGTGGCTACGACACCAACAAGTTGGAGAAAATATTATGATACTCGGAGGTACGCCTCAGAAAAAAACTATCATAGCGACGAAATGGCTCCAGCCAACATGTCTCTCCGTTGGGCAACGGGCGGCAATTTCTACCTAAGCGACGAAATGACCCATGTCAACATGTCTCTCCGTTCGGCAACGGGCGGCAAAAACAAAATGGATGCCTCAATCTACGGCACCGGGCTAAACAACACGCTTGAGAATATTACTTATTATCAAATAAGATACAGACAACAAGTCTATAAGCGTGTGCTATGTGTATTCATAAACAATCTTGCCAGTTTATGTTCCGGTACTTACAGTAGAAAGAGTAGTAATCCGTGTGAAAAACTGCTGAGCTGCTCGAAGGTGCTAACTCTTTGTTTTTTTGTCCATTGTAACGGTTGACACAAAACAGCACAGAAACGGTTACACTGAAAACACAAGGATATTTGGTTCAAATCAATATGTATTCCATTGGGATTATGAAACACCATGTAAAAAACAAATCAGTTTATCCTGAGCAAATGCATAAGTAGATAGTGTGTTGATCGTTACTATGGACAAAGTTTTGTCCCATATTGCTTAGCACCTTTGAGACAGTCTCATATATATATATAAATAGTTTGTTCGCGGAATGAGAAGGACGGCTAGGACTTGGCTTGGGACGGAGCAGAGTGATGGTGAAGAGGAGGCAGGGAGGAGAGAATGCTCACTCCAAAGTGAAAAACATGGAGGTGGTTAAGGTGGTTGGAGAGGAACATCAAGGGGGCTGCCGTTATTTATATCCACATAATAAATTATATAGTATATATATATATATACATATATATATATATATATATCAGGAATAAAAGTGGTCTCCTGAAAACTCCCACAAAAACCAGACCTAGACCATGGCGCATATGGTGAATTTTCTTGAAAATGTAAATATTCCCCAATCGGATGCTGGCAAGGAATCGCGGGAAAATGCCGGAAGTCAGGTTTCAACTGTCCTTATTATGTCTATGCTATCACCCATACCTAACCCTTTCTTGTTTGCTTTTTATCTTTTAGCAAAATCTAAGGTCATACAAGACATGATTTGGACCAATCAATTGCTGCATATATAATATATGTAATATATATAATATAGACATATATTTGCAATTACAATATATACAATATAAACAATATATACATTATATACAATATATTGTCAGGCCTGCAATAATAAAAAGAAAGATATATATTCACTTCGACTCAGGCTGCCCATAACGCTGTCTATAGTGAAGTCATATATTTTATCTTCGTGTTAAACAATGTAACCCAACAATTTAATAAAAAACTAAAAAACTTGAAAATAAAATAATAAATCCTCCACTCGAATAAAGCCGTCCTTTGGATAGCTCATCACTGGTAGTCAAAAGAAGAAGAAAAACAGATAACATCACAGGTCATGACTCCATGTAATAGGGACCTCATTAACTCAGTTGTTAGTTCGCAGGATATCCGCTAGAGGTCGCATGGCAGGAACTTGCACGCCATAGAAGATCCTACTTCCTGTGGAGGTCCTTTTACTATGCAGTGTATCATACCCATCAACTAATAGACTACATCACCGTTCCAGCGGCGCGGTGCATTGTGGGATGCCTCAGAGCAAAACAAACCCATGAGAAGCACATGGCACATGCTAATACACTGGGTGCAGTTATGAAATGTGCTAGTTTCAGCTCATCTCAGCTCTTGTTTGAAACATAGAATACCAACTAAAAAAATATATATAATAAATATAGATATTAATCTTTTATCCAGCATTGCATTTACATCAATATAATATGCACATCTTATGCCATGTGCATTTAGATTTAGACAAATCTGGGCACTCAGACTAGTGTTAGAGCCATAGCCAGAGTCAGTTTTACTTATTTTATTCATGTTTTTATTTATATCCTATTGTCAATGACATATGTAGAACTAGAAAATTAGTAGGGTTAATCATATATTGGTTATATATTTCTCTGAAACAAGTGTCTGTTGTCACATTTGGCATTTGAATATTTAGAACAAGAATTAATAATAGTGATGTGGATATCAGCCTTAAAGTGACTGATTGTTTTGTGTGGAATTGTATGTTTCTTAGCTCAAAATGTTTAACTATGGCTAGTTTTGTCTTAGTTATATTTATCAGATCATTATATTGCATGTGTACACCCGGTTTATCCCAAATTCTATTTCTATTAATTTTGAATAAAATGGAAGTTTTGCCCTACGCGTAATAGCAAACTCAATGGCTGTATGCCTTTGCTTTGCTGCCAGCGCCGTTTTCAGCGCATGCGCACTCGGAACGCTGATCTTGTCTATTAATGGCCGGTGCACACCTACTGTTTACGATTCGCGCACTAAAACTCACGACTCGACCCGACCCGCTTAAAACTGAAAACGGGCCGATTCGTTTTTCGAATCGCGAATCGCAATCGTAAACGGCCGCTTTTAGCACTAAAAACTTAGTTTTATGCGCGAATCGCATGCGTCTAGTGTGCTAGGGGGTCGCACACCTAACGATTTTTGGGCAGTTTTAGATCGTATACGGTAGGTGTGCGCGGAAAAACGGTAGGTGTGCACCGGCCATAAGTCAGATGGATACAAGTTGTTTTGGTGGCACTGGTTCAATGTACAATCAATGATCGCTTTAATCATGGTAATAGTGAATTTTCATATAAGCTATTAGTTAAAGTTGCATCGCCCGATGGTTTTGAGTTTCTGCCATTTTTATAAGATGAACATATTGAATTGATTGTTATCATCTTCCTTTAGATTGAAGTAATTTTTATTTTAAATGGCTAACTTTTCAGATATTCTTAGTGCAAACATGCTAAATTAATTTTGGCAAGCATGCCACAATTCTGACGCTATAGGCTTCTGCAGTAACATAATATTAAATTGCCTCATTATTCCCTTCTAGGTGGCGACAAATGTTTTATAAGGTCACCTGTACCTAAAGGCCCAGTCACACCTTACCGGACTGGGGTACTGGACGAGAACCGGACACTGTCTGGTATATATGGCGATGTCCGGTACATGTCCAGTACCCATCCGGCAGTGTCCGGTGGTGTCCGTTGGTGTCCGGCGGTGTCCGGTACAAGTTTTGAACATGCACAAAACTTCTACCGGACACCACTGGAGTGGTGTCCGGTTTGTCCGGTTCATGTCCGGTACCTATCCGTACTTGTCCGTTACCGATATGTTGGAGTCCGGTACCCATCCGTTGGTGTCCGGTTTGCGAGAACGTAAAAAATAAAATATATATATGCTGTAGTAGTCGGCACTGAAGTAACCACATAGGCAGGTAGGCGTGGGTAGTGTGTTGATATCAGGGAGCCTAGGTGTTGTAATGGTTAGCACACTGGCCCAGAATGCAAAGAGATGTGGGTTCGAGTCCCGTTCTATGCGCAATATTTCCCATTTTCATCACCCTCACGACAACACCAAGAAAATCAAAAAAATTCAGTCTAGTACGTGTCCGGTTGATGGTCGCTCGGTCCGGTTCTCATCTGGTACTCGTCCGGTACTCATCCGGTACATGTACGGTACATGTACGGTACTTATCCGGTTGTCCGGCGGCAATTGACCCAATTACGCTCCATTTCAATACAATTTGTGTACCGGACAGCACCGGATTAGAAAATTCTTTGTCCGGTGGTGTCCGGTACTCAGTCTGGTAAGGTCTGACAGGCGCTTAACATAGACATCTAGAATCAAATCTAGATAATTGCTTTGGTTTTGAAAATTTGAGGTTTTCATCAGACTATGTAGCTTTAAGTTAGCTGGATTGAATACAAGTTGTTCGGGTGGCAATGTTTCAATGCACAATTAATGATCGGCTTAATCATGGTAATAGTGACTTTCTAATATAAGTTATCAGTTAATTACTTTGTTTATTGTGCCTCTCAACCCACCCCCACCCCCACCCCCACCGCCCGCGTCACCGGCCTTGACCGTGTGCCGGGGAGGGGGAGGGGGTGAGAGGGGCTGGACGAGAGAGGCGGGGATTTGCTGCTCCTCCCCCCCCCCCCCCCCTTAGAAAAAAGAAAGTTTGTTTTATTTAACAATGCCTCTCGAGCGCATTGATTTTCATCATCAGCTATTGGACGTCAAACATATAATCATTCTGACATATTTCTTGGAGGAAACCCGCTGCTGCCACATAGGCTACTCATTCCTATAAGCAGCAAGGATGTTTTATATGCACTTTCCCACAGACAGGAGAGCACATACCACATCCTTTGATGAACCAGTTGTGGACCACTGGTTGGAACGGAAAATAGCCCAAACTGCAAATGGGTCCAATGAGCAGGATCGATCAGATCACCCAACCTTTCACAGCTGTACACTCTACCGCCTCAGCTACGTCCCGCTCTCTGCTTGCTGCTCCCCGCACCCATCAATGACCCTGAATGACCACCCCGACTGATTCCAGACAATTAAACACCATAGAAACAGTACACCTACCCATTAGATCTTGTTTCGCCCCGATTCGCATATGAGCTAGTCAGCCTGTTACGTTTGCAATAGTGGGAAAGTGAATCGATGTAATATGCATTAATTACACTAGTCGAAAACATTGACCTTTGGTTTGACAGCTAGCCAACCTATCCCATCAACAAAGCCCGATTGAAGCTTAAATCCAGATACAGTTAAATCTCTCTAACCGCCCACCTCCACAGATCGACCGCCTTATTTGGGCCCCAAACGATCGCCTATACAATACAATTGTAATGATTTCTTTTAAACATCCCTAAACCGACTACCTCCCTAAATGGACCCTTTAAAGTCGGTCCCATGGTCGGTCGATTTAGAGAGGTTTTACTGTTTACACATGTGTATGCAGGTGTATGCAGCTATAGCAATACCTCAGGGAGTTTGACGCCCCTGCCTTGCAGAGTTGGAAACCATTGCCTTGTGGTACAGGTCCTTGACAGAACCGAAGGCTAAGGGAGCAAACCCTAAACAGAAAACCATGTCACTGTGGCAGCATTAAGGGCGGTTGATGTATGGAACTCCCAACATCTCCCGACCAGCCACTGCAGGGACAAATAGTTTTGCGCCTGTCTTGACATGTTCTTGCCGGTGTGAAACCTCTATTTGCTCCCCGAGAGAGTGCCGCTGGTAACTTGCAAAAGCCAGCAGCACTTCAACACTTTTGCAGGCAGCTTTCATGAAATGTTGTCATCAGACAGGCTACCAAAGCAGATCCTCTATTCTCAACTGTCTTCTGGCTACAGAAAGAGAGGGCGCCCCAGTCTCCGGTTCAGGGATACCATCAAGAGAAACCTGAAGCTGAGAGAGATTAAGACTGACTCATGGATGCAACTCTCACAGCAGAGAGCTAAATGGAGAGCGGCAGTCAAGTAATGAAAGCAGTCTTTGTCGCATCGCGACCGACAGCATGATGATGATGATGACTGTTTACACATAGCCTCTAAACCTTTGATATCTTTACATATTCAAAACTCATATTTAATCCATGGCATTTAATGGTTTCCAGTATCCTGTCATAAATACCCAAATCCAATTAGCCATCGAATAATACACAACCCCCAGCAGAGATAAGGGAAGTTAGCTTGATGTATTAAGATATTACCTCCTGATAAAAGCATTATGTTCCTATTAACATCCCCTAATAGGCCTGTCACATTACGACGTAACGAGCTAACATGAGCCGACGTAGGTGAATTTTGGTCATTACGTTCAGGTACGCCGGGTTATGTCATGATTATGTTAGGCCGAGATCAAGTTACGTCGAGATACGTCAGGTTACGTCGAGCTACGCCAGCACGCATCAAGGTTTTGGACATGTTCAAAACTTTCGCCGTAGCTCGACGTAAGACAATGTGTGGCCTATATGTTAACATATGCTATGTATACGTTAGACAGACATTGAGTAGGCTAGACAAATGTTACACGTACCTTATACATACGTTGAACTACTTCAGGCATAATTAAAGCCAGCAGAAACATTCAGTCCGAGTATTGACAATGTAGTGAAAACATATGCATAACATATGTCTAATGTATGTCTAACGAACGTTTCCCATTTCTCCACCGTAAATGCATTCTTCTGGCAATCGAATAACGTATATAACGTTCACCAGCATTCTGCAAGTGTTCCATGAGCGTTTCTTTAATGTTCTCATGCGTTACCACTATGTTGGATCGATGTTTCGCGGACGTCCACTACGTTGCACTGACGTCCAACTTGGCCCTGAAACGGCGAGAATTTCGACGTATCTCGACGTAAATAAGTGATTTCTACGTTCCCCACTCACTGGCCAGTTATGTCGTAGTGTGACAGGGCCATTAAGGCGAAGTTATCGGTTTTACTCCCATGTGTGTAGGTGAAGACAGAGGAGGGTAGTTCACCCAACTCTGCATGTTACCAAATTTCCTTTGATTAATTTGTTATGATAAAATAATTTGCTTGAAAAGCATAGTAGGGTGTGTTATCATTTACATTGTACACCTTTTTGATAGATCGTGTGCAAGTAAGCAATGTTCAAACCCTGGTCGAGTCAAACCAATGACTTAAAGAATTATACTTGTCGCTTCCTAGCCAGGCGCTCTGCATTAATAGAATATGGCAAAGACTGGGGGTGGCTTAGTGTTAGGATAATATGACTGAGTGGGATATCAGATCGTGGTGCTGGCCGCTTGGTCTCCCAGTGGGGCAGCCCTATAAAGTCGCCATGAGTGTGCACTGTCACAAGTTGGTACCTGTCCTGATAGGAATTTAGATGTTGCCAGGACGTAAAAATCCAACAAGCAACCATTAAACAAATTCTTTGTTCTGTCGGACAAACTAATTGGAATGCAAAGAACCTTGGAATCATGTATATATGTGCTACGCTAGCTTGAGGCAACAACATTTGATACATGTGACATGAAATATAATGTGTGGGGAAGTGGGTCAGAATCTGCCTAGATGGGTGGGGGGAGGGGGTTATATGGGCGAGCATAGCATCCTGCCTACACATACCCAAGTTGGTGTGGTTGGTTGTTGGGAGTATAATACTAGGGGAACATTATGCTTATCACAATTATTCCCCCATAGGCGCTATGATGGAGTGCCTCTCACCCCTCCCCACCACCAAGCTCGCGGGGTAATTGTATACGGGTGCCCCCTCCCCTCGCGCCGCACACACTAGAGGTATTATGCATATATATATATATATATGAGCCTGTCTCAAAATGAGATAACTAATTTTTTTCCCATTCTAACAATTGACAGAAAACAGCACAGAAACGGTTACACTGAAAACAAAAGGACGTTTGGTTCAAATCAATATTTATTCTATTGGGATTATGAAAAACCATGTAAAAAAACTAATCAGTTTATCCTGAGTAAATGCATAAGCAGATAGTATGTTGATCGTTACAATGGACAAAGTTTTGTCCCATATTGCTTAGCACCTTTTGAGACAGTCTCATATACATATATATATATGCATATATACACACACAAATATATAATAGCCCTGAGAGTTCGGCCATGCCCTGTGGATTACCCAATCGGCGCCCTGTGCTGACAACCACTCTGTTATCTCTGTTTACATTGTACATGTTACACCGTAACATGAATGATTCATCATGACAAGCGAGTCCACAGTGTAACCATGCACTATGCAACTACAGTAACTAACACAGTTACCACCTGAAGCTGGTTTCGGTGGGTAGGCTGCTTGTATTTCAAAGTCCCTGTTGAGCAGTAACTACAGTAACTAGCATAACCAACATAGTACCATCACAATTACTTAGCTACGAATCCATTGTTTCAAATCGACAGCTGTTAAACTGTCACTCATGCGGTTGATCTGGTAGACTTAACACACCGTTAGAGAAATTCTGAAATCCTTCAAAATGAGGAATGCCAAGAGGAAAAGGAGAGTCGGATCGTCGTCGGCGCGCATTGAGGTTGCTCCTCCGTCGACGAGTTCTGAGGCGATCGAAAGTCCGAAGAGGAGAAAGGTAGATAACAGTCCCGTGGTCATTGATGTGTTACGAAATATGTTCGACCTACAACTGCAGCAGATGTCAGCATTGTCTCAGCGGTTGGATGTGCAGAATGCTGCAGTCCAGGATGTTCTGAAGTTGAGGGTTGCGTGTCCATCGACGGAGGTTTCATCGGCTCAATGTGACCCTGACTTGATACTTGTGTCGGGTTTGTTGGCAAGTGAGACACCCATGGCGCCATCTGGAGCTTCTGTTTGTCAGCGCCATGAAGTGGAGCCGTGTTGTCATCGCATTGATGCTGCAGTGCCATCTGTTACTGCCTCGTTGGGTCAGGATTGCACATATATGCATATATACACACACAAATATATAATAGCCCTGAGAGTTTGGCCATGCCCTGTGGATTATCCAATCGGCGCCCTGTGCTGACAACCACTCTGTTATCTCTGTTTACATTATAGATAGACAGTCATTCTGTTACGAACCTTGTCCCTCCCGGAGCCTCAGCCTTGGTAGAAGAACTTGTGTCTGTTCTGATAGCAGTGATCCGGCTGGGCATTCAATTAGCGATAGGACCTCAGAATACAGGGCAGCTTGTCTATCTGTTCTTGATAACACCCCCTCCCCGCCCCACACACACATACCCCCACTCACCACCGACTCACAAGCCAGCCCCCGAATCGGTGGCCGAATCGGTAGAGTGTAGGCCTCCGGTGCAGGAGTTTGGAAGTTTAATTCCCGGTCGAGTCAAACCAATGACTTACAAAATTTATATTTGGCACTTCTTAGCTTGGCACTCAGTATTAATAGGATAGTGCAAGGACTGGTTAGCTCAGTGTAGGGATAATGTGACTAAGTGGGATATTTGGTCATGGTGCTGGTGGCCTGATTTCCCAGGCAGGCAGCACTATAAAGTCACCATGAGTGTGCAATGTCACAAGTCGGTACTCGTCCTGATATGACCTTAGATGTTGCCAGGACATCAAACTCCAACAACCAACCAACCAACTAGCCCGCCCCCACCTGTCCGCTCACTCCCTATCACGTGGGCCTACATCCCCACGCAGGCTTATCTCCTTTTGTTAACTGTGTCAATAGAACCTTTTCCCTCCAAGAGCCTCAGCCCAGATACTTGGTTGCTGTGGCCCTCCTTCGCTCTCCCCCCTCCCTCCCCGACAATACCCCCGTCTGGTTCTGAAAGCTTCACCGCGGACAATGTTTTCCTGCTGATTCCTTTAGAAGAACTTGTGTCTGTTCTGATAGCAGTGATCCGTCTGGGCATTCAATTAGCGATAGGACCCCAGAACACAGGGCAGCTTGGCTATCTGTTCTTGATAACACCCGCTCCCCGCCCCACACACACATACCCCCACTCACCACCGACTGACTAGCCAGCCCCCCCGCAGGTGCGGTGGCCGAATCGATGGAGCACGGGCCTCTCGTGCATGAGTTTGGGAGCTCAATTCCTGGTCGAGTCAAACCAATGACTTACAAAATTGATATTTTTCACTTCTTAGCCTGGGGCTCAGTATTAATCGGATAGGGCAAAGACTGGTTAGCTCAGTGTATGGATAATGTGGCTGAGTGGGATATTGGGTCATGGTGCTGGTGGTCTGGTTGCTCGGGCAGCACTATAAAGTAACGAGTGTGTACTGTCACAAGTCGGTACCCGTCCTGATATGACCTTAGTTGTTGCCAGGACATCAAACTCCAACAGCCAACCAGCCAACTAGTCCATCCCCACCTGTCCTCTCACTCCCCATCACACGGGCCTACATCCATCCCCCCGCAGGCATATCGCCTTTTGTTAACTGTGTCAATAAAGCGCCAATAGGGCCTCCGCCTTTACCATGTCCATGAATTTCACAGCGGAAATGCTGCACCCTGCAGGCGACCCGACACTGTTTACTTGCACAACACTGGGACTTAACACACACACACACACACCCCTTACACCCCACCGCCCCCCCCCCCCACCCCACCCACAATACACTATACTACGGGCACCAGACGGGATGGCGGAATGAGTTGAGCGTTCGTCTCCCGTTTTGGTAGGTCGTGGGATTCGAATCCACGGGTTCGGACCTTGGTCGAGTCAAATCAATGATTTAAAATTGTATGCTTGTCGCTTCATAACCAGGCACTCGGCATTATTAGGATAGAGCAAGGACTGGTTGGCTCAGTGCCAGGATAATTGGGATATCGGGACATGGTGCTGACGGTCTGGTCTCCCAGTGGGGCAGCACTTATGCAGTTGTTATGAGTTGGCACTGTCACAGGTCAGTGCCCATCCTGATATGACATTATATGTTGTCAGGACGTAAAACTCCAACAACCAACTATCCTTCACACCCCACCCACCACCCAATCTACCTCCACAACCACAACCCACCCCACCTCTCAACACCCCACCAATGCACCTCTCAACACCCCACCCACCACCCACTCCACCTCCAAACCACAGCCACCACCAACACCCCACCAATGCACCTCTCAACACCCCACCCACCACCCACTCCACCTCTCAACACCACACCCACCAGCCACCCCACCTCTCAACACCCCACCCACTCCACCTCTCAACACCCCACCCACCCAACCTCTCAACACCCCACCCACCTCAAACCCCACCACCCCACCCTCTCAACACCCCACCACCCCACTTCTCAACACCCCACCCAACGCACCTCTCAACACCCACCCACCCCACCTCTCAACACCCACACCCACCCCCCTTTCAACACCCACCCACCCCACCTCTCAACACCTCACCCACCCCACCTTCAACACCTCACCCAACGCACCTCTCAACACCCCACCCACCCCACCTCTCAACACCCCACCCAAACCACCTCTCAACACCCCACCCACCCACCTCTCAACACCCCACCCACCCCACCTCTCAACACCCCACCCAACCCACCTCATCAACACCACACCCACCCCACCTTTCAACACCACACCCCACCCCACCTCTCAACACCCCACCCAACACACCTCTCAACACCCCACCCAACACACCACTCAACACCCCACCCACACCCACTCCACCTCTCAACACCACACCAACCACCCACCTCAGCTGTCAACACTACACCAACCACCCACTCCACCTCTCAAAACCTCACACACCACCCACTGTATTTCCACACCCCACCTCTCAACACCCCACCCATCACGCACAACATCCACCACCAACCGCACCTCTCAACACCCGACACACCACTCACTGTATTTCCACACCCACCACCCACCCCACCTCTCAACACCCACCACACCTCCACACCCACCACCCACTACTCTACCTCCACACCCACCACACCTATCAACAACACACCCACCACCCACCAAACCTGTCAACAACCACCAAACCACCACACCTCTCAACACCCCACCTACCACCAACCCCACCTCCACAGCCACCCACCACCACCCCAGCTCTCATCACCCCACCCACCACCCACCCACCAACCACTCCCGGCTCTCCTCAGTCAGCCCCAGCTCAACACGTCGTGTATAAATATCCATATTTGGCTGGCCTACCCGAACCCTCCTGAAGCACCAATTATCACAAATCCATAGCCCGTAAGAGTTCTAAACACGCCAATATGGCGGCCCCCATGTTGTGTCTGGCCGGAAATTACCCCAACCGGCGGCGGTAGCTGTCCATGCCCGCCTTCGCTTGGAGGGCAGCCCGGCACCAGTTCACCGGGGGAGAGTTGTCTCACACCTGACTGTCTGTGCGCGTGAGAAAATCCATGTACTCAACCCTGAGCTATGGACGGTCAGTCACATGGTGTGGTGAGGTATGAGTTGTGTATTCAATACAGGGTAATGGATAATCACATGGTGTAGTGAGGCCTAAGTTGTGTATTCCATACAGGGCAATGGGTACTCACATGGTGTAGTGAGGCCATAGTCGTGTGTTCAATACAGGGTAATGGATAATCACATGGCATAGTGAGGCCATAGTCATGTATTCAATACAGGGTAATGGATAATCACATGGCGGAGTGAGGTATGAGTTGTGTATTCAATACAGGGTAATGGATAATCACATGGCACAGTGAGGCCCTAGTTGTGTATTCAATACAGGATAATGGATAATCACATGGCGTAGTGAGGTCATAGTCATGTATTCAATACAGGGTAATGCTGTACTCTGCCACCATGGCGGAGTGAGGGTATGAGTTGTGTATTCTATACAGGGTAATTGGATAATCACATGGCATAGTGAGACCATAGTCATGTATTCAAATTACAGGCGTAATGGATTAGCCACATTGCGGACGTGAGGTATGGAGTTGTGTATTCAATACAGGGGTAATGGATAATCACATGGCACAGTGAGGCCCTAGTTGTGTATTCAATACAGGATAATGGATAATCACATGGCGTAGTGAGGCCATAGTCATGTATTCAATACAGGGTAATGGATAATCACATGGCGTAGTGAGGCCATAGTCATGTATTCAATACAGGGTAATGGATAATCACATGGCGGAGTGAGGTATGAGTTGTGTATTCAATACAGGGTAATGGATAATCACATGGCACAGTGAGGCCATAGTTGTGTATTCAATACAGGATAATGGATAATCACATGGCGTAGTGAGGTCATAGTCATGTATTCAATACAGGGTAATGGATAATCACATGGCGTAGTGAGGCCATAGTCATGTATTCAAAACAGGGTAATGGATAATCACATGACATAAAACTTAAAAGCATATGCACTACAGCTACTTTCAACTCATTTGACGCATGGCTTTAGACCTAGACAAATCTTGATGTAGGTAACAGTTACTTTGACCATTAGCCTTTCCTAATTTATTCCTTTGCTCATTATTTGCGATGGTTCAGATAAAGAATAGAGGATGGGTAGGCTTAAGCAGTCATTGTATGCCTGCCTTTGAAGAAAAGGTTCCTGAGAACAAAAATTGACTGACTTTAGGTTTAGATCATTCTCGAAATAAATAAAACTAGATATATATCTAGTCTGGACATGTCTAATAGTACTTAATGGTAGTTAATTGCTTCTTATGCTTATTTCTGATCAAGAAGCCAGGGTAACAGAAATTGACTACATTTAGGCTTAAATCATTCAACATTGACGACATTGGGGACTAAATCATTCCAGAAATAGATCAAACTAGACATAGATCAAGTCCAGATATGTCTAGAGTTAGTAATTTAGTTGTTAATTGCTACCTAGCTTTTTTTTTTATCAAGAAGCTAGGGTAACAACATCACAGACAGATTTCTTAAGGAGTTATTTTAATTTAATTTTATATTTTATTATTATTGTTAATGCATGGCAGCATTCAATAATCATTTCATTAAAGCTGCATAGTGCGATGAAGCATGACATTTTCAAAACCAAAACAATTATCTACAATTGATTCTACATATCTAACTTAGATCCTCATACACTTCTTTAAGCATTTGTTGTTACATAGAAGGGAATACTGAGGCAATTTAATAGAACCTGTTAATGCTAAAGCCTATGTCGCCAGAGTTTTGGCATGCTTGCCAAACTAATTCCATGAGTTTGGACTTCAAATATCAAAATTTAACCATTTAAAATAAACAGTACCTGAAACTAAAGTAAGGTAGATTATAACAATCAGTTTCATACATTTATCCCAGAAAGATGACATTAACTCAAAACCATCGGAGTATACATCTTTAAATAGAAAGGCTATATAAACTTAGTACTTGCTTCCAAAGTTGACCTAGAAACCCAAGTTTCAATTGACAGCGCATGCTCAGCACAAAAGGTGCAGTGTGCCACCTCGATCATCGAAGCTCTCACCTGTCAGATAGGGAAGAAAGAACACATTTTCTTTAATATTGCACAGTGTATTCTGAACGTGATAGAAATGACAGCATCATCAGCTGGGTTCTAAATAATGCATTCCCACTGTATAAGTTGTTGGAGTTTTATGTCCGGGCAACATATAAGGTCATATCAGGATGGGTACCGACTTGTGACAGTGTGCACTCATGGTGGCTTTATAGTGCTGCCCTACTGGGAAATCAGGCCACCGACACCATGACGCAATATCCAACTCAGTCACATTATCCTGACACTGAGCTAATCAGTCCCTGTGTTATTCTAATAATGCCGAGCACCAGGCTAGGAAGTGACAAGTATCAATTTGATAGGTCATTGGTTTGACTCGACCGGGAACCGAACTCGCCATCTCCCACACGCGAAGCCCGCGCTCTACCGATTTCGGCCACCACGCCCCGTTTCTACTGTATATAAAAAGAGTGTCTGTGGATTAAATACAATTGATATCCTACCTCCCAATAAACACCTTTCTGTATAAATCTTTGAGTACAGACTGCCAGCATTACAGTACAACCCCGTTAAACCAAGCTCGGTTAAACTAAACGATCGGTTAATCCAAACTTTTTTTGGCGGCCCGTCAAAATACTACCATTTATCATATAAAAAAGTTGGTTAAACCAAAGTCGGGTAATCCAAAGTATCGCTTAATCCAAACAAAATTGTCGGTCCTAGGCCACTTCCGGTATGGTTAAACCAAACTTTGACACCCCACCACCTTTTTCATGTGGTTATAGGGTCATCTGAACCCCCACCACCACTTGTTTTGATAAGTGTTAGCGTGGGAAGCCTTCATGGGGGTGCTTATGCAATTAGCCACTTATGCAATCAGCTGCAACGGTCCTCTTACATCTGCATACCGAGGCATTGTGAGAGTTGTTTATATATTAAAGCTGCATAGTCCGATGAAGCATCAAATTTTCAAAATCAAAACAATCATCTGGATTTGATTCTACATATCTAACTTAGATACTGTGCACTTATTAAACAATTATCGCCACATAGAAGGGAATACTGAGGGAATTTAATAGAAGGTGTTACTGCAAAGGTCTATGATGTCAGAGTTTTGGCAAGCTTGCCAAAATTAATTTAGCATGTTTGCACTTCAAATATCTCAAAAGTTACCGATTTAAAATAAAAGCTACTTCAAACGAAAACAACGTACATTATAACGATCAATCTAATATATTTATCTCAGAAAATGACAGAAACTCAAAACCATCGGACTATGCAACTTTAATTGTGGGTGCTGTTTGTGTGAATCCACACATGTAAATAGTGGGCGTGTGTTGTTGCATGCCATCACTTATTCACATCGCCTTCACTAATCTGACTGAGTGGGATATCAGGTCATGGTGCTGATGGCCTGATCTTACAGTGGGGCAGCACTATAAAGTATCCATGAGTGTGCACTGTCACAAGTCGGTACCCATCCTGATATGACTTTAGATGTTGCTAGGACATAAAACAACAAAACAATATATGCTTAGTAATTCATAATGCACCCACGTTCTTGCCAAAGCCAAGTCAAAGTCGACGCCAAAGCTCGGTTAAACCAATGATCGGTTAGTCCAAAGAGATTTCTAGGATCCCTTCAAGTTTGGTTTAACGGGGTTGTATTGTATTAAGAAAATCGCCACGGACAGCAGATCACACGGCCCTCTCTTCTGGATCATCGACGACGTTGATTTTGATATAGAAAACACAGACTGGGTCGAGTGGATAGGCAGGCACCCATGGCTTCTACCTGTAAGGTAATGTACATGTGGACACTTTGAGCTCTGTGCTGCAACTGCCTTTATTACTTATTAGTCAGTTCTTGTCTCAGACACTAGTCAGTTCTTGTCTCAGACACTGGTCACGTGATCACCTTATCGGCTGGCTGGCCAATTAACATACATTTACACTACCTACCACAACAATGTCAATATCGCATCACACACATCAGCTTGTATCAAAGGCAGTTTTTTTGGTGTTTGTGTGTGTGTCTGTGTGTGTGTGTGTGGGTGGGTGTGTGTGTGTGTGTGAGAGAGAGCAAAACAGTACAATTTAGCGAAAATAAAACACTCTATCATCCAACTAATGCCATCCAGTATTCAGTGTGCATGACACTTTGCACGCTTAGAAATGTCTCCCAAACATATATATAGCAAGTGAGTCCCAGACAAATTGAACCATCTCAGAATGTCGTCAAAATGTTAAATTACAATTTTAAACATATAAATATGGCAAGTATTGCAGTAACCATTGTTAAGCTGTGCCCACTGATGCCATAACCACAGGATGCTATTGATTTTTAAAAAAAAATAAAAAAAATATTGTTGTTGTTATTGATACGGTATTTAATCTGCCCAAAGCGTTTAAGCTCCTTTGAGGGCACTTGTTTTCGTCGCTGGACAGCTATGAAGCTGGTTCGATATGTAGATTATAATTTTGTTTATGTTAGTTTAGATTGTATTTAACAGCAGCAATGTATGCATCTAATGTGTGTACAATAAAACCTCTCTAGATCAACCGACCATGGGACCGACTTTAAATGGTCTATTTAGGGAAGTGCTCGGTTTAGGGAGTTAGAATATAATTAGAATGGTATTGTATGGGCGATCATTTGGCACCCAAATAAAGCAATCGATATAAGGGAGTGGTCGATCTGTGGAGGTGGTCGGTTAGAGAGGTTTTACTGTAATGCATATATATATCCATAATTTTACATGGTTGGAAGACCAGCGCTTTGGCGCTGACAAAAAAAGAATGATTCAGTGAGTAAATATTGTTGACCAAAAAGAAAATATTTAAAAGAGTAAAGCCCCTGTCACACATCACCAGATTGAGCAACGGACAGAATTGTCTAGTCCGGTGGTGATAAGTATCAAAGTGTATTAAAATGTGTCAAAATGTTTCGCTATTGGGTAAATGGCTGCTGGATGAATGGACATGAAACAGACATGAAATGGACATGAAACAGACTGGAAACGGACATGAATGGATAGCCAACGGATGAAACAAAATCAAACCGGACAAGAACCGTAGACGTCAGTCCGGTGGCATCCATTCCTAGCTTTGTGCACGTTCAAAACTTGTACCGTTCAAAACTTGTACCGACACAAAACGGACATTGTTCGTTTTATGTCCGTTTCCCCCAATCCGGTGAGGTGTGACAGGGCCTTAAAAGAACTGCTAATTAAATTAAACTTTTTAATTTGTTTTATTTTACGCATACCTCGCCTCCACTACTCATTAGCGTAAAATGAATGAATGAATGAATGTGTGTGGTGGAGGGTTAGCAGAGGTCAGAGTTGCCATCTCTGAGATAGCCCAACACTATTAGTCGGCCAAGGTCAAGGTCACTGACCTAGGCTCTCCTTATTGGCCAGTGACCATGAATAAATCCCTCCAATCAGGTCCGGGCTGTGGCTCTCCGTGCACAATGAAGCCAGTTCTCACAGAATGGCGCATCAGGCTCCCATCACGTGTGTCCTGTCAAATAGGACCTAAATAAGCACCCGGCCATATTGCCTCTTGGGCAAGTAGGCGCCTACTATTACAGTACTCTACTAACAGTGCCTCCGTGGGAGTGAAAGCCTACACCCCAAAGCTAAGATTCCATATACGCAGTATGCAGCATGCGGTATGCGGTATGCGAATGTGGCATGCAGTATAGACACCGATGCGATCTTCGCTCTTTTTTTCCTACACATTTGTGAAGGAAACACAACGTTCTTGTTGGTTCCTATGGAAAACGCATTCGCATTCGCACCAATTGGTCCATGGGTCGATCCACTTGCCACATTAGTATTCGCATTTGTATTGGCATTCAGACATATGGAAGCACCACTGTTCATTAAAGTGCCTGTCACACTACGACCTATGGCGTTAGCGTATGCCGACCTATGCACTTTTCTACCAACACGTCAGCATAGGCCGTCATAGGTTATGCATAGGTTGGGCATAGGTCGTATATGCTTTTCATAGGTCATCATAGGTCGGCGTAGGTCGAGCCGCTGAAAATGTTTTGCGCATGCTCAAAATTTTAAACCTATGCCGGCGTGTGGCTCATACGTTTCTCCTACACTAGACGTATGCTAGACATACGCCAGCATAGGTTATGCATAAGTTAGGGGTAGGTCAGCATAGGTTAGCCATAAGTTGAACCGGCGTCCTCCACATATCTCTAGCGTATATAGCATACGCCTAGCTTATGTGTAACGTGTTCGAGTGTACTCACACCATGTGCTGGCGTATATAACATACGCCTAGCATTTTGCGAGCGTGCCCCTAGCGTTTGATGGCCTACCCATAGTGTATAATGAGCGAATGTCAAGCGTATGCCTGGCATATGCCCAGCATATGCTCTCGGTATATAAAGGCACCACCAGGATTCTTCTGTTAGTCCTGCTTGGCTGCTCAGACAGGATGGATGTCCAGGCACTGCATCTACAGTTCCAGCATCAGTACACAATTGCCCTGTATCAGCATGAGCTAAGTCTCTACCTCATGGTCCTTCTGGCAGCCCGTCTCCAGAGGAGGAGGAGGCAGCGGCGGATAATGTGGGTCAGACCCTGGATCGGGAGGCAGGCAAAGTTTGGCTTGTACGACAAGCTTATGGTCGAGCTCCGCAGTGAGGACACTGCATCGTTCGTGAACTTCATGTAGATGCCTCCCCAGTTGTTCGACGAGATTGTGGCGTAAGTGGGACCGAGAATTTTTTTTAAACGCACCACATACTGGGTGCCGCTCGAGCCTACGCTGAAGATCGCCCTTACTCTGCGGCACCTGGCGTCTGGGAACAAATACTCATCCATGAAGTTCAGCTAGAGGGTCCCCCACAACACACAGTCGCTCATAGTGCGTGAAGTCTGTCAGGCCCTCGTCGACGAGTACCTGGATGAGGTCATGACGTGTCTGATGACTTCACAAGGATGGCGCGCCATCGCGTACCAATTCCTAGAGAAGTGGAACTTTCCCATACCTGTGGCACTCTAGATGGGAAGCACATCGCCTGCCGGTGCCCTCCAAAGAGTGGGTCACTCTACTACAACTACAATGGCTTTTACTCCGTGGTCCTGTTGGCGCTTATAGACGCTGACGACAAGTTTATCTGGGCAGATCTTGGGGGTATGGGCTCCACGTCTGATGCCCAGATCTACAACGACTCCAAGCTGAAGGCGGGCACTGAAGGTGGCACCATCGGCTTTCCGCACCCTGAACCGATCATGGAGGGCCAGAAGGATGTGCCATATTTTCTCATCGGTGACGATGCCTTCGGTGACGATGCCTTCACCCTGTGGTTGGAGTGGAACTCGCCACGGCACCGGAAGTCGACAGCCAGCCCACGCCGACAGTTGCCACCCTAGCTGGGCGGGCAACTAGTCCTGGAGGGGCCCTGGTGTGGCCCGCAATGCCTAGTGTCCGGAGTGTAGCAGGCGGCTACACCATCGCCACAGACGGACGTTGCACGACCTGAGGCTGAGGCGGGACCGGCTGATGACACATGTGGAGCGGCTGTACGGGCAGAGGTTGAGGTTGAGGCAGAGGTTGAGGCAGAGGTTGAGGCAGAAGAGGCTGAGGCTGAGGCTGAAGATGTCGCTGCAGCATATACTGCTGCACATACTCCTGTGTCTGCCGGTGGTGGCTGGTGTGTCCACTGGTGGGGCTGAGGCTGGTATAACTGACTTGGTGATGGCGCGCAAACCACAGGAGCCGGTGCAGCCACAGGAGCCGGTGCAGCCACAGGAGCCGGTGTAGCCATATGAGCCGCCTCCAACCCCTTATTTTTCTGGGGCCGAAATTATGGGCTTTCTTTTTCCACCCAGAATGAATTTTATATTTGGATTTTATGTGTGTGAATGAAATTTTAATATTATTAGAAAACATGTGAGCCCTGATCCCTATAGTGTTGGCTGACATTTATTTATCGCACCCCTTGATGCTTATCGAAAAGAGTAGCCTATGTGTCGGCAGCGGCTTTCCTCCAAAGAAATATGTCCGAATGACCACATATTTGACATCCAATAGCCGATGATAAAAATCAATGCGCTCTAGAGGCATCATTAAATAAGACAAGGTTTACTTTTTTGTTCCACCACCCCTGTGCTGTGGGTTCAATCAGGAATGTGGCTACATGACTGCCAGCTATTTCAGGCCTATAGATATATCGTGTGCTGCTGCTGTCAGGATCTTTAAGGTCGCGACTCCGTCTCGTCGCACAGACCACAGGAGGAGTAGCACTGATTGCTGAGACTCCAGTCTTCAGGAAATCAACCCTATTAGGTTTCAACCCCGCAGGAGGTGGACAGGACAGTCTGTTATTGGCATCCGGTAAACGTGGTTGGTGGACAAGACAGCCCTAGCCCTTTCAGGTAGTCTAGGCTATTCTGGTATAGTATTAATTATACTGGTGTGGTAGTGGTTATACTGGCGTGGTAGTGGTTATACTGGTGTGGTAATGGCTCTACTGGTGTGATAGTGGCTATACTGGTGCGATAGTGGCAATACTGGTGTGGATGTGGTTATACTGATGTAATAATGTCAATACTGATGTGACAGTGGTTATACTGGTGTAACAATGCCAATACTGGTTTGATATTTGGCTATACTGGTGTGACAGTGGTTATACTGGTGTGACAGTGGTTTTACTGGTGTGGCAGTGGCTACACTGATGTGGTAGTGGTTATACTGGTGTGACAGTGGCTAAGCTGGTGTTACAGTGGTTATACTGGTGTGACAGTTGTTATACTGGTGTGGCAGTGGCTAGGCTGGTGCTACAGTGGTTATACTGGTGTGACAGTGGTTATACTGGTGTGACAGTGGCTACACTGCTATGGTAGTGGTTATACTGGTGTAACAGTGGCTATGCATGTGTGACAGTGGCTATACTGGTAAGGTAGTGGTTACACCGGTGCTGGAGTGGTTATAATGGTGTATTAGTGGATATACTGGCGTGGCAGTTGTTATACTGGTCCGGCGTGGCTACTGTGGTGTGGTGGTGGTTATACTGGTGTGAGAGTGACTATGCCTGTGTCACAGTGGCTATACTGGTAAGGTAGTGGTTATACTGGTGAACGAGTGGTTATTCTGGTGTATTAGTGGTTATACTGATGTGACACTAGTTATACTCGTGTGACAGTTGTTATACTGATGTGGCAATGATTAGACTGGGGCAAGAGTGGTTATACTGGTGTAGTAGTAGTCATGCTGGTCCTGCGTGGCTACACTGGTGTGGTGGTGGTTATACTGTTATAACAGTGGTTATACTGGTGTGGAAGTGGCTATACTGGTGTGACAGTGGCTATACTGGTATGATGCTGGCTATACTGGTGACAATATCTATTCAGTGTGACAGTGGCTCTACTGGTGCAACAGTGGTTATACCGGTGTGAGTGGCTATACTGGTGTGACAGTCATTATACCGGTGTGAGAGACTATTCTTGTGTGACAGTGGCTATACTGGTGTCAGAGTAGCCATACTGGTGTGACAGTAGTTATACCGGTGTGACAGTGACTATACTGTGATTTATAAGGGGCAGTGGGAAGACAACCATTAATTGTTACACTGTTCCTGCAATTTCTATTGTCAACACAATAGTACATGTTTGTGGAATAATGATTAGAAATTGTGAATAAAAAATGTCTGTCTTAATGTCTTTCTGATGTCACAGTAGCTATACTGGTGTGGTAGTGTTATACTGGTCTGGCAGTGGTTGTACTGGTGTCAAAGTGGTTATACTGGGGTGACAGTAGCTATACTGGGTTCTGGCTATTCTGGTATGACAGTGGTTAGACTTGCGTAGTAGTGATTATACTACTGTGGTTATGTACCCCCCGACCCCTACCCACACAACATCCCCTGCCGTGACACCGACACCTCTTAACTGCCATAGACGCCTCAAGCTGGCGGTCTTTAATCAATAACATTTTGCTCTGTTAATTCCACATTTTCTAAATAGGGGCTATGGTGCTTGCCCTAACCGCATGCCACCCCTCTTGCAGCTTACACATGTCAATACATATGTCTCATGTAGTGTAGGGGTTAAGGCCCTGTCACATTGAGACGCATCTCGCAAGCATGCCGCCAATGCGTAAAATCACTTTTTTACGTCGAGATGCGTCAAACTTGTCGGCGCGGGGGGAAAAGTTGGATGTCAGTGGACGTAAGCATAGCGTCAGTCCAACGTATTGGTACGTATGTTAATGCATGAGAAAAAAAAAGAAAAAAAGTTTGGCACAATGTGTGGCTAATGTGCCTCTCGCGTGTGTGGTGCGTGCGGCTTACCGGCCATACGTTATGCATATGCTAGAACAATGTCATCATACGTTGGCAGTACGTTGCCAACCCGCAGACTGAACTCTCTACATCAGAGGAATGAAAGTCAACGTAGGACAACGTAAGAACAACCTTCCTCCAACCCGCGTCTAACGTATTGCGACGTATGCCTAACGTCTCATAACATAAGCACCCATGCATTGTCATACGGCAACAGTTTTGTGCACGCACAAAACTTTGCCAACCCCATGATGAACGCTGCCGTATGTTGACAAACGTCGACATACATTGACATATACCAATGCACGCCTAATGGACGCGTAATACATAACGACATTTCCCGACGTAGCGACAACAAATCACATACGTCGCCATATGTTTGCGCGATGCATAATAATGTGACAACCCCATAAGTTTGTTCACCAGGCCACTGGCAGCATGACCCGATATCTCACTCAGTCACATTATCCTGACATGGAGTTAACCAGTTCTTGCCCTAACCTATTAATGCTGAGTGCCAGGCTCGGAAGCGACAAGTATCAATTTGATAAGTCATCAGTGTGACTCGATCGGGAACCAAACTCTCGATCTCCCACACGCGAGGCCCGTGCTCTACCGATTGGGCCACCGCGCCCGGTCGCGTATATTGAGTGATCGCCCTGATTGAGGGTAGTCAGGTGATCAGTGTCCGGGCGTGACTTGACCGAGTGACCTTGACCCCGTGCTGGGATTTATAAAGGACTACCATATCCTGGGGGAGTCAAAACCGCTTTGCTGGAGTTGGGTGCTGTTTGTTTGTTGGAGTTGTACATCCTGGCAACATCTAAGGTCATATCAGGATGGGTACCGACTTCTGACAGTGCGCTTGTCTGTGAAGCATTTATTTAACATCATTTGAGCCCATGTTTAAAACGTGATAAAAACTCTGACTGTGAAGCATATATTTAACATCATTTTGAGCCCATATAAAAACTTATAAAAACTCTGTCTGTGAAGCATATATTTAAAGTTGCATGGTCCGATGATATAATATATATTTTCAAAACTAAAACACTTACCTACATTTGATCCTACGTATCGAACTTCGATACTGTTGCCGACACTAATCAATTGGTGCTGTATTTATGGAATAAATCCTATTTGACAAGAAAGTACATTCACACCACTGCTAGTGGAAGCCTTGTGCCTCAGAACTCACTCTCAAAGATGGAGGTCAATCTTGTGACCTCTCTGAGGCTCTCCGTGGTCATGGCCTAGTTTCACACACCACATGATCAGCCTGAGCAAGACTGACACACTCTCCAGAAACAGGGTGTTTTGTTTATGTTCAGCAGAGCTTCTGTTATCTGTTATTCTTCTCATTAGCTAGATTATAAGTTGTGTTATCTCACTCACTTGATAATTAACCGTATAAAGTGTCACTGATATTGAACTGAAAGTGTAGGAATCAGGATGTTCACTCCATGCCAGTATGCTATGTTACGCTATGCTACGTTCCCGGGACGCTTCGTAGTGGTAAATGGTAAAAGTCGTGAGTTCAGTATGGTAATGAGATCAGTACACCACATGACCATGGCGAGATTGGGAATGGTGTCACAGCCTTGGCTTCCAACCAGGGACTTTCGGTAAGCTTGCCGAAATTATTTTGAATGCATTTACTTTAAATATCTTCAAAATGAGTTTGCACTCATCAAAACCACTTCAGGGTAATGGTAAGTAGATCATAACGATCAATTTAATATATTTATCTAAAAAAGTTGGGAAAACTCACAATCCATCGGACCATGCAACTTTAACATAATTTTGAGCCCATATAAAAAATGTTATAAAAACTCTGTCGGTGAAGCATTTATTTAACATTATTTTGAGCCCATATAAACTCTGTCTGTGAAGCATTTATTTAACATCATTTTGAGCCCATATAAAAAACGTTATAAAAACTGTCTGTGGAGCATTTATTTAACATCATTTTGAGCCCATATAAAAACTTTATAAAAATTCCTTTTCTTGTTTGCTCGGGTTTATTTTTAAAGATCGAGTTAAGTGCATTAGTTGTGGGGTGGGTGGGTTAAGAAGACGCGTTACTGCTATGGTGGGCCATGTGCGAGTGGCTATGCTGAGGCTCGCAGGGGCGAGTCTGGGGCTGGGGTTTGGAGGTTGAATTTAATTGGTCAAGGGGGTTTGTGAGGTTGGACAGTTGGTGTGAGTGGCAGGTGGGAGAGGATGCTTACCTGTTCTCTGCAACCCCAGCAATGACAGCAAGCATGATTTAAATATGGATGGCACAGGTTTTGACTTTTGGCATCGCTGGAGTTAGTATGAATATAAAATATCCATTCTGGTCAGATTTATTAGGAATATACAAGTAATGCAATACCACATCATCCAGTCAAGCAAGGAAGCGACACAATGTTATCTCGATTGCTCTATATTTTGGACCTTACCATATGCCACTGATATCACAATGTTACCTCGATTGGTCTATATATGGGCACTTACCCTATGCCACTAATATATAATATCACAATGTTCTCTCAATTGGTCTATTATTAGGACCTTACCATATACCACTAATATCACAAAGTTATCTTGATTGGCCTATTTTTAGGACCTTTCCATATGCCACTATCATAATGTTATCTCGATTGGTCTATATTTAGGACCTTTCCATATGCCACTAATCTCACAATATTATCTCAATTGGTCTGTATTTAGGACCTTACCATATACCACTAATATCACAATGTTATCTCGATTGGTCTATATTTAGGACCTTACCATACGCCACTAATATCACAACATTATCTTGATCGGCCTATATTTAGGACCTTACCATATACCACTATGTTATCTTGATTGGTCTATTTTTAGGACCTTTCCATATGCCACTATCATAATGTTATCTCAATTGGTCTATATTTAGGACCTCATCATATGTGACTAATCTCGCAATGTTATCTCAATTGGTCTATATTTTGGCCCTTACCATATACCACAAATATCACAATGTTATTTCAATTGGTCTATGATTAAGCCCTTACCATATGCCACTAATATCATGTTATCTCAATTGGTCTATATTTAGGCCGTTACCATATGCCACTAATATCGCAATGTTATCTCGACCTAATGCCACTAAAATGACTGTTGGTGAACAATTCTTGTTAATGTTTGAAGCACTGAAAGCATACTTATCCAGTTGTTCTGACAGGTTGAATGGCATCCCAAATGGAATCCACACCACCACCATACTGGCACATGTGCCACAGTTTTCTCACTGTCATCAAAAGCTCTTCTCCGGTTCTGTTAGTGAGCCTTTACCGGGTGGGTGGTGCAGTGTGGTGGTGAAGAGGTGTGGTGTGACAGCCGCTGTGCCGACAGTAAGCCCTGTGTGAGAATGCCCCCTAAACAACCCCGCTCCTGAATTGTGCCTAATGGAAGCTGACCCGCATTCCAATCAGCCTTCTTTTATGCAAGCCTCTCTTTGATGTTTCGTCTGTGAGCGCACGCAGTCAACACTGTGAGACTGTGCTCTGTCTGCCAAATCATCTAAGAAGTGAAATGCCCACCTAAAGTCCATCCAAACCGGTCTATAGGCGATAATGACCAGACGCAGCTGGCATACAGTGCTTACAGCCCCTCACAGGTGGCGCCAGTGTGGCCAATACTGTAACTACACAGGGCCAGTTAGATAGGATATAGTGAATATACTATTACATAGGGAACTGAAGATAGTGTCCTTGTTTATATTCCCATAATAGATTATAAGGTACATATATGTATAATATTAGCTATATCATAGGCGAAGTAATGCTGCGAGTGCGAATTTGTTCATACCGTAAATATCCCAATAGAAGCACGCTACCCAATAGAAGCACACCGACCATTTCAAGATTGAAAGCACGCACAAATTTATGATCATATTCAGACTGAATGCACATAAAATAAGCCAATCTCACTTTATTTCAGAGGCACGACAAAAACAAATCCATGAAATAATAAAGAGTGATGAATATTTAACAATATCTGCATATGTAATCATAGTACATGTTAATTTGAAACAAGCCATCGCAAATAATTACTTTGCGCCCACAGGAAATAAATAGACGCAGATCCTTGTGTTTGCACTCGTGCAGTGCGCATTTATTGGGACATATACGGTAGTTTTGCTTGAACGTCAGTTCATGCGTATTGAGGTTCCTTGTCACGTGATTGTGTTAGTTGGGTTTGACTGTGTCTCTATTAGGTTTGACAGGTGGAAAGCTTTGATTGACATTTTTCCGGAAACAGAGAACTGACAAGCCGGTGGATGCATGGCACAGATCTCTAATTACTTTTGTATTGCGATTTGGCAGCAAGATTCAGAATTTTGTGAGGCAAGTCTTAAAGGAAATTCTTGTTATTTTGGGACTATTAATAGTGTAGTAGTCTGTACATGAGCTCTACTACCACGCGGTAGCAGCGGAGACTACGCCGTACACCAGCGCAGTACCACTATACTGCGCCAGGTGGCGGCACAGGTAGCCACCGGGCAGACCCCAACTGGGCTGCCCTCTACTGCGGGTGGCTGACCCCCCCCCCCCCCCCACACACACACCTATAGAGTTGATGTGGGATCTGGCGTGTCAGGGGGCGGGTCAGACAACTAACTACTGACGCCGCGGAGAGCAGATGGTTCAATAAACCAAGTTGAAGCGTACTCTGATTGAATCTTGGTGTTCTTCCAATAGTGACCGTGAGAGTGAGAGTCGGAGGGCCGTGGGCCATTACAATAATAATAATAACTCATAATAATAATAACTTTTCACGGACAAAAAAGGTTTTAGATGGGTAGAGAGCGGGTTGTAATAACGTTTTTATATAGGCTCAAAATAATGGGGTTAGATGAGCGGGTGGCGCTTATTTGTTGTAGTGAAATCAATCATGTTTTATACATGCTGTATAAGAACTATACGAGTATAATAACCCGGAATATTCCTCCTTTCCCCTATCACTCACTCAGTTTGATAGACTGATGGAGTCTGTCCTCATCATATACTGCTCCAGCCTCCCCAACCCCAGCTCCGATGGTGGCGCCACCATCCCCTGCACACTGTAACCACCACTCACTATACAGTTGAATTAACAAAAAATCGGTTGCAATTTCCATCAGACGGGTTAGATTTGATCGCTACCAGTCAGCAACCGACAGTCCTATCGGACAGTCGACCCAGTCAGAGCCCAGCATAAGGAACCAACCAGGCTGCTGTAGGGGTCGGGGTGATAGGGACTGGGAGTGATCATCAAAGTTCCTAACATCAAATCTAATGTCCATAATGACCAGTCTCTACCAGGCATTCACATGGCGCTTGTTCCAGGCACTGCCCTTCGAAGCTACACAGGACTAAATTCTTGTTTTATTGTGCCTGTCGTACATTGCACAACGGTGGTTTTGAATCTTGTTGATTGGGTATTGAATTGAATTGCATTTTCTAGTCGCATTACTTATTTGGTGGGGTGTATATATATGTGTGATATATAACGCATTATTCAAGTATAAATGCTATGGGAACATATACAATTTGCTACTTCCTCCATCGGCACATTAGTGGAGTCCCCCCCCCCCCCCCCAGCTGCCGGGGAGTTATATACGGGTGGCCGCCCTCGCGCCACATACACTGGATATATATATATGAGACTGTCTCAAAAGGTGCTAAGCAATATGGGACACAACTTTGTCCATTGTAACGATCAAGATACTATCTGCTTATGCATTTGCTCAGGATAAACAGATTTGTTTTGTACTAGGTGTTTCATAATCCCAATAGAATACATATTGATTTGAAGCAAATGTCCTTGTGATTTCAGTGTAACCGTTTCTGTGCTCTTTTGTGTCAATCGTTACAATGGATAACAATAAAAAGAGTGATCACCTTTTGAGACAGGCTCATATATATATATATACATATATATATATATATATATATATATATATATACATGTGTGTGGGAGTGTGTGTGTGTGTGTGGGTGTGGGAGTGTGTCATAATAGGAGGACGAAGTACACATATTTCAAAGCACGTAGATGTAGAGCTTTATTTTGGAGTTAGTCCTGGTTCCGAATCATTTGGATTTAGGGCTGATTATCGTGTAATAACTAATATACCGTGGCCTCATGTATACTAGATCAAGAAGCCTGTAACATATCACCGTAGTGTAGCATTGAATGCGTCCCTAATTAACACGTATCTACCTGTATGTATATACCACTATGTATGTATGTATATATATATATATATATATATATATATGTGTGTGTGCATGTGTGTTATCGACGAGTTCACAATAAATGATGAGTTGCTGTCGTCATCTCCACCAATGCACAATCAGGAAGAATATGTGCATGTGTTTGTATGTATATAGTCATGTGTAGATCTACATGTACTCATGTATGTATGTGTGCATGTATGTATGTATGCATGTACGTATGTATCTATCTATCATTTTATTTATGTATCATTGTATGCATATATGTATGTATTATTGTATGCATATATATATATATATATATATATGTATGATTGTATGCATATATGTATGTATCTATCCATCATGTAATGTATGTATGTATGCATGTATGTATGTATCATTTTATGTATGTATGATTGTACGCATATATGAATGTATTATTGTATGCATATATGTATGTATCTATCTATCATGTTATGTATGTATGTATGTATGTATGTATGGATGTATGTATGTACGTATGTATGTATGTATGTATGTATGTATGTATGTATGTATGTATGTATGTATGTATGTATGTATGGCAATGACCGGTTATCAAGTTGAAACTGAGAGGAAGTTTACACAATGTTCTAGTCTATCACTGACTTTGGTAGTTCATTGTGGGAAGACACCATCAGTCTAAATTTGTTTTTATATGTGTAGGGAACCAATAAAGAAATGACCACCTTAAACCACTGCACACTAAGTATATACAAACAACTGAATGTGACAATAACCACTAAACATACCTAGCATAAAAATGCTTAATAACTATGGGGAGAAAAGATTAAAACGCAATAAACATAGTATTTAATTAGACAGATATCAATAGATCTATGCTGACAAAATATTCAAGGACTCCCCCATCTTCTCAATAGTATCTGGTCGAGGCATCTGATGTCTTATTTCCTCAACGAAGAATCAATGCCAGCTTATCACTGCATAGGCCTGGGAACCCTATCAGGGATCAATATGTGTGAAGATATATCTCTTAGACATCAAGAATGACAACATCGCCTCACGTCCTGATATGACCTTAGATGTTGTCAGGACGTAAAACTCCAACAACCAACCGACAACATCACCACCACCAGCAAGACGATTAAATGATCGTCATCAGCAACGAATAACTAAATATTGAGAATTAGGTTTTGCTAGTCTTTTAAATGGGTAGAAATTGGTGGAAAATCCACTTATTATCTTATCAATTTTAATCAGTAAAACATCCCTAGTGTGCGTATTTACATTAAAAAAACCCAGGAATAATGCATACATATGTAGTAGTCTGCAATGACCTCCCAGGCAAGGAGCTGCATTGACAGGTAGGCGTAGGTAGTGTGGTGACATCAGGGAGCCTAGGTGGTGTAATAGTTAGCATACATGACCTGAATGCAAAGAGATATGGGTTCGAGTCTCACTCTAGACACAATATTTCCCATTTCCATCACCCCCCAAGACACTGGTTTCCATGACCATGATCCTGTACAAGCCACACGCTGTATAGTTGTTGAACCTACCCTATGTATGTATATGTAAGTTCCTGTATGTATGCAATTCTAAGCATTAAAAGACTTACAATTCCAGGGGGACGAGTGTAGTAGTCTGCACTGACCTCCCAGGCAAGGAGCTGCATAGACAAGTAGGCGTGGATAGTGTGGTGACATCAGGGAGCCTAGGTGGTGTAATGGTTAGCACCATGGCCCGGAATGCAGAGATGTGGGTTCGAATCCCGCTCTAGGCACAATATTTCCCATTTTCCTCACCCCCCCCCCCACCATGACACATACAAGAACAATAACATGTAATAACTAGTAAAATGACATACAACTGTATACAATAACGGAAGTGAAATCTCTTTTATCATTCAAGCAACATACATATCAATCAAGGGCAATGGTGCTGTCAGTTCAACGATAGCTGCACCTCGTCAGCGCACACTTTCAGAAAACTGGTTGTCGGCAAGATGGCGGCGCTTCATCTAATCAGGCCTGCCTCTCAGCTCATGCGGCTTCATCAAGAACCGCCTCCGGTAGGTGGTGGCTTCCCCGAACCATTCTACCCTGATATATGCGTCTCGTTACAAGCGGTGAAGTGTTCATTTACTATACGCGCTGACCGGATGTGGTGGGCGAATCGGTCAAATGTAGGCTTCCCACGTGGAAGGTCAGAGTTAGAATCCCAGCCGAGTCAAATCGATGACTTATAAAATTTATACTTGTCACGACCTAGCCTGGTTCTTGGCACTACTACTAGTAATAGGATAGGGCAAGGACTGGTTTGCACAGTATCAGGATAATGTGACTTGTGTGGGATATCGGGTCATGGTGCCAGTGGGCTGATCTCCCAGTGGGAGATCACTATAAAGTGCACTGTCACAAGTTGGTAGTCGTTCTGATATAACCTTAGATGTTGCTAGGATTTAAAACAACAAACAAACAAAACTTTGTGCAGTGTGTATGTCAAAGTTCTATCTTATTTCTTCCTGCCATTTTGTAATGTCATAGCAGGAAAAATATACAACAAAAAACAAACAAACAAACACAAACGTACTGAGTTCATACCCTATAGCCTGCATCAGCAGGATGTCAATGATCCCAGGTAAAGCTTTAAGGCCCTGTCACATTACGGCGTATGGCGGGAGCGTATTGAAAACCTACATAGGTCCTGCGCGTGCCGGCCTATGATGACATTTGGTGACCTTTCGGGTGGTTTTGAGCGTATGTGGAACCTACGAGGAGCGTACGAGGAGCGTATGAGGAGCGTGCTGTGACATTTTTTGACAGTATGGGCCATACGCCCTCATAGGTCGAGTTTTTTTTAGCATGCACAACAAAATTTGGACGGACGGATTTATGAAAGCGTATGGCGGCATATGCCTCATACGCTTCACATAAGCCGGCATCTGGCGGCGTATGAGTAGCGTATGAGTAGCGTATGCGTAGCGTATGAGTAGCGTATTCGGCGTATGCCGACGTATATGACGTAACGCGCCTAAGCCGCCATACGCTCCCGCAAAAAACCCTAATGTGACAGCCCCTTTACCTGCCAGACATTTTATTTTTAGTGTCATTGATCCAGCGAAAAGCTGAATCACCGTACTTTTCTTTTTTAAGATTGTGTTTCCATGGTTACATTCTTTGATCTCTACAAGTTAGATGACATAAGTTCTATATGTTAGTTAATAATTTTGTGTACAATTTTTATATGTAAAAAGTGTTCACTTAATATGATATAAGAAACCCATTATGAGCTCTAAGGCACAATGACAAGAGCATTTAAATATGGTCCCCACTCTTTATAAGGCTGTATTTTTTTCATGACTTTCAGGGACTTTTGAGGACTCTTGAGAGCTTGGTTTAAAGCCCTGGTTACATAGACGTTAGTGAATGTAGTTGAACGTAGGATAGATTAACGTAGGTCAAACGTGGTGTAAGTCCGTTAAACTATGATGTAAAACCTTAAGGTACGGCAGGTTTTGGTATGGATAAATACGTTATGGCAGGGAAGCCAGTACGTTCAACTACATTCAACTACATTCAACTACGTTCAATGTATGTTAGTCTCCACTACGGCCAACTATGTCCAAGTACGCTAAAGAACGCTAGAGTACATTAAAAGTACAGAGACTTTGCCACAGTATGTTAGCCTCTAACATAGCACTCTTTTGAACATATCCAAAGATTAAATCGGAACGCACGGCCCACCCACGTTATTTCCAAGTTAGCATGACAAAGAAGCATGGATGTCGGTACGTTCAACTACGTTCAACTATGTAAGCCTCCACTACGTTCAACTACGTCCACTAATGTGTATGTGACCGGGCCTTAAGAACCTGATACAAAAACCCTACCACCATCCTTTCGACAATGTGCAATCTGCAAACCAGCAAGGATGTTGGAATAATTGACTGACCATGGTGGCAGCAGGCAAATATAATTCACAAGCATATTCCATAAATCCCACAACAAGACGACGTAACACACTATAAGGCCTTTCAAAACTCCAACCTTATTATACTACAATTAAAAAAAGGAATTGAAACCAGCGATTCTATAATGAAGCAAACAAATCCATATTTTAGCCCTTCCAAAAATTCAACCGGAATGGCCGAATGAGCAACGTGTTCGCTTCCCACGCTAGAGGTTGTGGGTTCGATCCCTCATTGAATTGAATGAAGAAATTACCCACATTTATACTTCTCGCTACTTTGCCTGGTTCTTATCAATACTAGGAGCTATATACTCAGGAAGACCAATTGTCTGCGATTTAAATTTCTATCCTCACTTAATTGTTTGTTTTGTTTGTATGTTGTTGTTTTACATCCTAGCAACATCCATGGTCATATCAGGATGGGTACCGACTTGTGACAGTGCGCACTCATGGCGACTTTATAGTGCTGCCCCAGTGGGAGACCAGGCCACCAGCACTATGACCTGATATCCCACTCAGTCACATTATCCTGACACTGAGCGAACCAGTCCTTGCCCTATCCTAATAATGTTGAATGCGAGGCTAGGAAGTGACAAGTATACATTTTTAAGTCATTGGTTTGACTCGACCAGGGTTCGAACCCACGACCCCATGATCTACCAACACGGGAGACGGGCGTTCTAACTCATTCGGCCGTCCCGTCTGGTCATCCTCACTTAATGATTCATCACAATTTTGATTAAAGTTGCATAGTCCGATGAAAACATCAAATTTTCAAAACCAAAACAAGTATCTTGATTTGATTCTACATATCTAACTTAGATACTGGTGCACTTGGTAAACATGTGTCGCTACATAGAAGCGAATACTAAGGCACATTAATACAACCTGTTACTGCAGAAGCCTATGGTGTCAGAGTTTTGGCGTGCTTGCCAAAATTAATTTAGCATGTTTGCACTTCAAATATCTAAAAGGTTAGCCATTTTAAATAAAAGTTACTACGTCAATTATAATAATCACCCTAATATGTTTATCTCAGAAAATGGTTAATTTGCGCGCGAACGAGGAGTCCTACGGTGGTGCCACCTGGGTTCGAGTCCATCGCCCAGACCCCACCCCTACCGCCCTCTCCAGGAACCAGCCTCCCGAGATCATGACGTCATGGCCCCACTCTCGCGAGACTCTGACGTCACGGCCCCATCCTCGGGCTGATGGAACCTCTTCACATCACTTCCACTCCGGCAGCCACACGAGCAGCTCAGCATTCCAAGTCACCCGCCCACCCGACCCTTTAAACGAATAGTCAAACGCTGGGGTTGAGGGACTGAGTCCAACGTCCATCATCCACACCGAACACACCATCTACTCATATACTGTACGACTATATACATATGACTTACTCAATTAAATTCCATATCATGGACTCCTTGTTCGCGTTGTAAATTACAGAAATTCAAAACCATCGGACTATGCAACGTTAATAGCAAAGCAATTTCTAGTGTAACTAATACTTCTTGCATTTGTTAATAATGGGAGGGAGATTGCATACACGATTCCAAATATCAGATATTAATTTCTACACAGCTATCACCATCTTTAAGTGTTAATTAGAATTCTGACATATTTCTTTGGAGGAAACCTGCTGCTGCAACATAGGCTACTCTTTCCGAATAGTTTATCATCGGCTATTGGCTGTCAAACATATTGTCATTCTGACATATTTCTTTGGAGGAAACCTGCTGCCGCAACATAGGCTCCTCTTTCCGATAAGCAGCAAGGGGTCTTTTATATGCACTTTCCCACAGACAGGACAGCACATACCACAGCCTATTGATAAACCAATTGTGGACCACTGGTTGGAATGGAAAATAGCCCAAACTGCAAATGAGTCCACTGAGCAGGATTGATAGGATGACCGACACAGGTGGACACTCTACCGCCTGAGCTACGTCAGCTCCTCTTGGCTATATGTCTGTAACTTACAAACAAACTACAATGAGTTGAGATATATGTGACGTCATCAATAGAAGGCATTCATTGTGTCCAGGATTAAATAGGATTTAAACTTAATCAAGAAGGTGTGATCATTCTGGATTGAGTTGTTGAGATCGAGTACAAAGAGACATGTGGAGCTTTTAGAGAGGTTGCGGGTGTCAGGCTTATCTTGGGTTTCTATTCATTAAAAGAGATGACACAGGCATCCGTACACCCCTACCCCTCTGGATCCCTTCGCTGACATGACGGTGAGTGATGCTCGGCTGGGTCGGGTCTAGTTAACGGAGACAAGTGACACAAACCTGCCTTCGTTACCACTGCACGTCCACTGCCAGCCAACCCTCAACGCATTCATGCCACAATTAAAGTTGCATAATCAGATAATTAATTTGTGTGCACATTATCTGTACAAGCCTCACACAGCCATGTTGGAATACTGAACACCATAATCTTCAGTAGCATCAGACTATATTGAAATGATTTAGTATTCCTTTCCATGCAGCAATAAATCCTTAACACGGGAACCTGTATCTAAGTTTAACATGTACTTCTTGCTTCATCCTGCGGATTTAAAATATGTCCCATGGTTCTAATCATATATTCTGGGAACCAGACGGGATGGCCGAATGAGTTAGAGCGTCCGTCTCCCGTGCTGGTAGATCGTGGGTTCGAGTCCCAGTCGAGTCAAACCAATGACTTTAAAATTGATACTTGTCGCTTCCTAGCCAGGCGCTCGGCATTATTAGGATAGGGCAAGGACTGGTGTGCTCAGTGTCAGGATAATGTGACTGAGTGGGATACCAGGTCATGGTGCTGGCAGCCTGGTTTCCCAGTGGGACAGCATTATAAATTCACCATGAGTGCGCACTGTCACAAGTCGGTACCCATCCTGATATGACCTTAGATGTTGCTAGGACGTAAAACAACAACAAACAAACAAATATATTCTGGATCCATATATATTGAACAGACACCATACAAAGACCTAGAATATAACAATTGTTTGTTGGGGCTTGACACCCTGGCAACATCTAAGGACATCAGGACTGGTACTGACTTGTAACAGTGCCCAGTCATGGTGACTTTATAGTGCTGCCCCACCAGGAGACCAGGTCACTGACACCATGACCTGATGTCCGACTCAGTCACATTATCCCGGCAATGAGCTAATCAGTCCTTGCCCCGACTTAATAATACCGAGCGCCAAGCTAGGTAGCGAATAGTATCAAATTAGTAAGTCATTCATTTGACTCGACCGGGATTCAAACTCCCGATCTTCCGCGCCGAGAAGCGGGCACTCTTAGCAATTCGGCTACCAGATCCAGTACTAGAATATAACAAAGAACGTGGTGTAAAGCAGTCAGGATATAGGACAGATTTGTATTTATAACAAGACCTTGCAGTGAGCTCATAGCTGCATATTCCGTCCGGATATGACCTTAGATGTTACTAGGACGTAAAACATCAACAAACAAACAAACATAGCTGCATATTAAATAATACTATATTCGAGACCATAACATCTCCATAGACCATTCCAGTATAGACGAGAACAGGAGGTATTTATCCAGTGTAATGGTCTTATTAATGTCAGTTTTAGTACTGTAGTGGTGTTTTGTGGGGTGGTTGGTGTTGTTTTTTTGGTGTTTGGGTGTGGTTGTTGTGTTGTTTGGTTTTGTGTTTTGGTTGGGTTGTTTTGTTTGTGGTGTGGGGGTTTTTGGGTGGGTGTGGTGGGTTTTGTGTTTGGTGGTTTGGTTTTGTGGGTTTTTGTAGTAGGTAATTGTTTTCCAAGCTGCCACTTTAAAACATGGACATTTAATGGCCCCCGGTAGGTTTATAGGTAATAAAAGTACAATCATTGGGTTCCACAGTTAGAAATTGTGAACTAGGAACTATGTAGATAAAGTATTCACCCCGTACTCGCAGTACTCGCAGTACATGGGTCAATACCAACCCTATATAAAAATGGTCGAAAAGGCGGGTTGAGGAAATGAGAGCCTAATTTCACAATGTAAGAAGCAACATTTATTCTTTACACATGTCTTATTGATAGCCCGCTACCTTTGAGTTGAAAAATATAATATAATATCTAGTTTAATCAGATTTAAAAGTGAAATCGATGGCGTTCTCTGGCCGCCATCTTGTCTTTTTGCATTCTCACCCATTTCACCAACTCTGTGGCAATATATGCAGCCATTTGATACTGGAGCCACAGTTTCTAGTTCAGATTCCATACTAAACCTATTTTCGCCGGTATTTACACTACGTTGTCCTTCACCCGTGTACTACAAGTACCAGGTGAATCTTTTATCTAGGAACTATGGTGCATACAAGTATGCACAATCATGCCTTTTGTTGTTGTATTTCAAAATCATATACACAGCTGCTTTTGCCAATCATTATGCAACTACATACATTCCAGTAACATCATATGGCACTAGTGCCATTCAGCCGACTAAAAAGCACCCAGGTATCGAACTACCATATGGACACAATACCATTGTGAGCTACATAAGATAGTCAGTGTGTGTTGGTTGTTTGTTGGAGTTTTACATCCTGGCAACATCTAAGGTCATATCAGGACGAGTACCAACTTATGACAGTGCGCAGTCATGGCAACTTTATAGTACTGCTCCACTGGGATACCAGGCCACCAGAACCATTACCTGATATCCCACTCAGTCACATTATCCTGACACTGAGCCAACAAGTCCTTGCCCCATCCTAATGCCGAGCACCTGGCTAGGAATTTTTAAGTCATTCGAATCCCCCGATCTACCAAAACGGGGACCAGACGGGATGGCCGAATGAGTTAGAGCGCCTGTCTCCCGTGTTGGTAGATCGTGGGTTCAAACCCTGGTCGAGTCAAACCAATGACTTAAAAATTGATACTTGTCGCCTCCTAGCCTGGCGCTCGGCATTATTAGGATAGGGCAAGGACTGGTTGGCTCAGTGTCAGGCGGTGCTGGCGGCCTGGTCTTCCAGTGGGGCAGCACTATAAAGTCGCCATGAGTACGCACTATCACAAGTCGGTAACCGCCCTGATATGACCTTAGATGTTGCTAGGACATAAAACAACAACAAACAAACCAAAATGGGAGACAGACGCACAAGTCATTCGGCCATCCCATGTTAAATAGTCAGTGTGGGAACTATTTTAAAATAGTCAGTGTGGGAACTATCGTAAAATAGTCAGTGAAGAACTATGACCACATTATTTCAGTAGGGTTCCTCCAATGAGTCTCTGTTGGCAGTTGGACTGAGTGCGGCCAATGAGTCTCTGTTGGCAGTTGGACTGAGTGCGGTAATTTTCATGTGCATCCTGCATCTCCAATCCGAGGCTGCCATTGCGCATGCTTGCCAGGCGTTAATGAACATGATGTCTCTGCAGCCACAATCCAGAGCCATCTCCAGGGAGCTTGGCGACATTTACACATGCATGGGAAAAGTAGCTATAGCAGCTGGCAGTGTTGGTGGAGGTAATTTGGGGCAGCCTATTACCACCACAGCTACCGCACCACGCCACACCACACTACACCACACCACACTACACCACACCACACCACACCACATAAACACACACACAGTTTTATTCACACATGCATGCATAAATATATGAGACTGTCTCAAAAGGTGCTAAGAAATATGGGACAAAACTTTGTCCATTGTAACGATGAACATACTATCTGCTTATGCATTTGCTCAGGATAAACTGATTTGTTTGTTGCATGGTGTTTTATAATCAGAGTAGAATACATATTGATTTGAAGCAAATGTATCTTGTGTTTTCAATTTAACTGTTTCTGTGCTGTTTTGCGTCCATTGTTACAATGGACTAAAAAAGAGAAGAGTTATCACCTTTTGAGACAGGCTCATATACATACAAACACAAGGTCCATACACATGTGAAGATATGGAATTCAAAGCTATTTCAAGGCTGTTTTTGATAGGAATTCAAGACTATTTTCATTTGGATTTCAGGAAAAAAACAACGATGGCAAATTACGATTTCAGACAAATTAATAGTGATTTAGATCAGTGGGGAGAGGTTAATGCAATTCAAGGCTTTTCAAGACTGGTTACCCAAAATAGGTTAAATTCAAGGCTATTCAAGGTCTTGAAATGAGAAAGAGAAATAGGATTTGCAATAAGTCATTGATTTAAAAAAAAAAATTTTTTATTGAGGCTGTATTTATACTGTCCATAGCATATAAGCCGGGGTACCCAGGCTTGTTTTCAATGCTGGCCAGTTGTAGTGTTGGTGTTATCTTACCACACAGTAGCTGCTGATAAGGTATTTGATTGCCTGCATTTCAGTAGCAGATAGATAATTGGTTGGTATGGTTAATAGCCTATGTTAGTTTTTTTGGATTTTCTTGGTATATATGTATTTATTTTTTCTACTCTTATTACTAGACTAGCCTACTCCTATTTACATATCATAGAAGCGCCTTCCGTCAACGCCTTCAAAGGCAGACTGGATAAGCATTGGAGGGGGCTGCAATATTGCACACATCCGGTACTCGATGCATTTAATCCTAGTAAATCAAATTTTGACATGCATCGACCTGATACAGGCTATAAGCCTAACAAAATCAGAAGCGGATGAGTATGAGTGAGTATATCATAGGCTTGTACATAGCTGTGTGGTGTGTTATCTGGCTACTTTGGCATGGTTACCTTCCATTGGGCATCCCGCGGGTGGGCCGTGACATATCACATGCCCCTTTGCAGTGCAGCTTATTGGGGGGGTTTCCTAGCCATATTTTGCACAGATATTTTTTGTAAGTTTTTAGGTCAGGAATTTGTCGTTCCTTTACCGTTTGGGCATTCCACACATTGGCAGCCATTTCCAGCATGCTTCTCTCATGAGCTTTTATTTGGCTTCCACCAAACTGAGGTTAATTATAAGAGATTTACAATATTTTGGCTTAGTTAATAACTCACCAAGTTTTCACTGGCAATTACGGGTTGATTTTCACAACTGTTAGATATATTCCATAAAGAACGCCAACAATAACAAGAGAATAGAAAACAGTGCTTGGTTTTTGGAGTTTAAGTGCTCTTCTTGCCAATGGGACCAGACGGGATGGCCGAATGAGTTAGAGCGTCCGTCTCCCGTGCTGGTAGATCCTAGGGCCTGGTCGAGTCAAACCAATGACGTAAAAATTTATACTTGTCACTTCCTACCCAGGCGCTCGGCATTATTAGAACAGGGCAAGGACTGGTGTGCTCAGTATCAGGATAATGTGACTGAGTGGGAAACCAGGTCATGGTGCCAGCAGCCTGGTTTCCCAGTGGGACAGCACTATAAAGTCACCATGAGTGTGCACTGTCACAAGTCGGTACCCGTCCTGATATGACCTTAGATGTTGCTAGGATGTAAACCAACAACAAACAAACAAACAATCTTGCCGATGGTTGGAGTGATGCTTGCCATAAAAGAATGATGAATGGTAAATTTAGTTAAAATATAGCAAACTGGGTTTTTAAAGAGGATGGCTAGAAAAGATCTATATGGGAAGGAACCAATTTGGAAGTGTAAAATTTGAAACTGTGGGTTAATGGGGACCTTTCATGAGCCATTTCTCTTGCTATACACTTGGTGGCAGCACCCGTTCCCAGTCCAAGTTAGCCATCATGGTTGGATAAAAGGGTATAGGTGTGTGGCTGTGGCGGCGGTGTAGGTGTGTGGTGGGGTGTAGGTATGTGTGTGGTGGGGGTGTAGGTATGTGTGTGGTGGGGGTGTAGGTGTGTGGTGGGGTGTAGGTGTGTGGTGGGGGTGTAGGGGTGTGGTGGGGGTTTAGGTGTGTGGTGGGGGTGTAGGGATGTGGTGGGGGGTAGGTGTGTGGTGTGGGTGTAGGGGTGTGGTGAGGGTGTAGGTCTGGTGTGTGTGGGGGCTGTAGGTGTGTGTTGGGGGTGTAAGTGTGTGGTGGGGGTTTAGGTGTGTGGTGGGGGTGTATGGGGTACTGGGGGTATAGGTGTGTGTTGTGGGGTGCAGGGGGTATAGGTGTGTGTAGTGGGGTGTGTGGTAGGGGTTTAGGGCCATGGCGGGGGTGTAGGTGTGTGGTGGGGGTTTAGGGATGCTAAAGATTGTGAGGTGCCGCTCTGCAAGACACCCCTACACCTCCATCACAAACCACTTACACCCCCACCACACACACTGTTAACCCCCACCACACACACCTACAACCCCACCACAGCCCTAATCCTCCAGCACACCCATACACCCCACCACACCCATACAGCCCACGCCACCATACCCACTCACCACACACCCCTACCACACACCCCTACATCCCCATACACCCCCACGCCACACACCAAAATCCTCACTACACCCCTACACCTCCACCGCACACATACGCACCCACTCACCATACACACCTACACCGCAACGACACCCACCACACCATACCCACTCACCACACAGCCCCACCACACACCCCTAAATCCACCACACACCCACCACACACACCAAAATCCTCACCACACCCCTACACCTCCACCACACAAACATACGCCCCCACCACACACACACACCATACACACCTACACCCCAACCACCCCCACCCCACCACACACACTCACCACACACCAAAGCATACAGAGACCGGTGTCAGCGTCTTATTTCCCACAAGTCTCATTTCCCAAATATCGCTTCTGCGCATGCGCGGATTCGAGTGACGAATGCAGACTGCAGATTGTCAGAGTCTCATTTCCAACAAGTCTCATTTCCCAGTGTTTCGTAGCGTTTTTATGACTTTAAACCCAAGAATACTGGAGGAAACGTGTACAACAATATTCTCTACAAGTTTGAGAATATTGGTGAATATATTAAAGGCGAAAAACCGATTTGGTTGCCGGTACGGTAGAGTGGACATCGCCGTGTTTACTTCTGGTCGGTTGCTCGACCTGATTATCGCTATTTGTTTTTTAGCGGTTATTCTTATGAGTTTAAACCCAAGAATACAGGAGAATACGTATTGCTTGTGGAGAACAATATTCTATGACTTTTAGAATTTTTACGCATATATTAAAGAATTTATTGGAGTTAAACAGGAGGATACATATTTCTTGTGGAGAACCAGACTGGCTCATTTTTGACGCATGCGCAGACGACGCTGTTGGATTCTGACGCATGCGCAGAAGCGATATTTGGGAAATGAGATTTGTGGGAAATTAGACGCTGACACCGGCTTGGTTCACCATCTGACGAGAGAGTCCCCATGCAGTTGATGGATTCAAACATCCCATCCAGTCCCATGTTAAATAATAAATGAAGAATACATGACACACCACTATTATTTCCATATGAGGTCTGGCACAGATATACACAAAGGTTGGTTGGTTGTTGGAGTTTTATGCTCTGGCAACATCTAAGGTCATATCAGGATGGGTACCGACTTGTGACAGGGTGCACTCATGGCAACTTCATAGTGCTGCCCCACTGGGACATCAGGCTGCCGGCACCATGACTCAATATCCCACTCAGTCACATTATCCTGACACTGAGCTAACCAGTCCCTACCCTATCCTATTAATGCCGAGCACCAGGCTAGGAAACAACAAGTATCAATTTTAAAGTCATCGGTTTGACTCGACTGGGAACCAAACTCCCGATCTTCCGCATGAACCACTCATGATTGGTTAGTTCCAAATTAGGGGGAATATTTTCCCCGCTTCCTTCGCTTATATTCCTAAACCAGAGAACCATGTGCAGCGAAAAATACAGTGCAGGCCGTTTTCTCCGCTGGTGTGGTGGCCCTTCTGAAAGCTCCCTCCCCCCTCCCCCCACCCCCCTCCCACCCCGTCGTAAAACACCGGTCCCTATGACGGTCACAGTCTGTCAACCCACCAGGGGGAGCGCTGAACAGTTATGATGGCGGCTCGCAGGAAAGCGCCTCCCCCTCCCCTTCGCCCCCATACTAGCCCCCCCCCCCACACACACACATACAAAATAGCCCCCCCCCCTCACACACACACCTCCCCACACACACACGCCCTCACAAACACACCCATCAAGCCAGTCCACTTCCAACAATAAACCACACTCATACTGCCGTCTCCGACATCATTATCCCATGTAACCCTGGGCACCACTGGCAAGCTGACGTGTGGCAGCTTTCTGGGGGCAGTTTCTGGTCAGACACTTGAGTGTGGAAGTGTCATTAGAGCTCACTTAGGCCCTTTAGAATAGGTATGAGGGTTTATCTTGTGTGCGGAAGTGTCCTCAGAGCTTAGGCCCTTTAGCATAAGTCTGAGAGTTGGTCTTGAGTGTGGAAGTGTCGTCAGAGCTTAGGCCCATTAGAATAAGTGTAAGAGTTGATTTTGAGTGTGGAATTATCATCAGAGCTTAGGCCCATTAGAATAAGTGTGAAAGTTGATTTTGAGTGTGGAAGTGTCATCAGAGCTTAGGCCCTTTAGAGTAAGTCTGAGGGTTGATCTTGTGTGCGGAAGGGTCATCAGAGCTTAGGCCCTTTAGAGTAAGTCTGAGAGTTGGTCTTGTGTGCGGAAGTGTCATCAGAGCTTAGGCCCTTTAGAATAAGTCTGAGGGTTGATCTTGTGTGCGGAAGGGTCATCAGAGCTTAGGCCCTTTAGAGTAAGTCTGAGAGTTGGTCTTGTGTGCGAAAGTGTCATCAGAGCTTAGGCCCTTTAGAGTAAGTCTGAGGGTTGATCTTGAGCGTGGAAGTGTCCTCAGAGCTTAGGCCCTTTAGAATAAGTGTGTAAGTTGATTTTGAGTGTGGAAGTGTCATCAGAGCTTAGGCCCTTTAGAATAAGTCTGAGAATTGGTCTTGAGTGTGGAATTGTCATCAGACCTTAGGCCCTTTAGAATAAGTCTGAGGGTTGGTCTTGAGTGTGGAAGTGTCCTCAGAGCTTAGGCCCTTTAGAATAAGTGTGAGGGTTGATCTTGTGTGCGGAAATGTCATCAGAGCTTAGGCCCTTTAGAATAAGTGTGAGGGTTGATCTTGTGTGCGGAAGTGTCATCAGAGCTTAGGCCCTTTAGAATAAGTCTGAGGGTTGATCTTGTGTGCGGAAGTGTCATCAGAGCTTAGGCCCTTTAGAATAAGTCTGAGGGTTGATCTTGTGTGCGGAAGTGTCATCAGAGCTTAGGCCCTTTAGATTAAGTGTGAGAGTTGATCTTGAGTGTGGAAGTGTCATCAGAGCTTAGGCCCTTTAGCATAAGTCTGAGAGTTGATCTTGAGTGTGGAAGTGTCATCAGAGCTTAGGCCCTTTAGCATAAGTGTGAGAGTTGATCTTGAGTGTGGAATTGTCATCAGAGCTTAGGCCCTTTAGAATAAGTGTGACAGTTGATTTTGAGTGTGGAATTGTTATGAGAGCTTAGGCCCTTTAGAATAAGTGTGACAGTTGATTTTGAGTGTGGAATTGTCATCAGAGCTTAGGCCCTTTAGCAGAAGTGTGAGAGTTGATCTTGAGTGTGGAAGTGTCAACAGAGTTTAGGCCCTTTAGCATAAGTCTGAGGGTTGATCTTGTGTGCGGAAGTGTCATCAGAGCTTAGGCCCTTTAGTATAAGTCTGAGAGTTGGTCTTGAGTGTGGAAGTGTCATCAGAGCTTAGGCCCTTTAGAATGAGTCTGAGAGTTGATTAGATTTAGGCTATTACCACCGCACACTACACTACAAGCAACGACAAAGTACTAACCATATCACTAAGCAGCTGAAGCTTAATCAAATTGTCTATTTGACCAGCCCAGTTATGTCAAAGGAGAAAATGTGTACAGTTGCATGATAGCTTGTTATTGGATATCATCAAGTAATATTAGTGTTGAGATTGATCACGCATTAATAGATAAATAGAACATTCGTGCCACTGTGGTAATATCTAAACGAAAATATATCAATGGCAAAGTTCTGTATCAAGCAGAAGCCATTGCCTTTCAATTATTCCAACACTTATTTCTAGACATATCACTAATTAGCTTCTTCGAAGGTTGACGAAAGAAAATGGAATTCGAAAAGAGAAACTTAATTAGTTGCTGGGATGTCTGACAAGAAGATACCAATATAGATTGAAGCACAAATTGTGTCACTTTAGATCCCAAATGACATTTCCCACCATCTAATGCAATACTCCCCCCTCCACCCCCCACCCCCACACACACAGAACACATCATCTACTAATGCCTAGGTCACAAATGCTGCGATCGCCGTACGGTGCTGCAGTCTGTGGTGTGGCTTGCAGTTTATGCAAATGTTAAGGCGTTACGGTCTTTGATTGATCTATTCACAAATTGTACGGTCACCAGAAGGCATCTTGGTTTTTATAAGCGTGTTTAATATATAAAAACGGTGTAACTTTCTTAATATTGATCACACAAACATGAATATTGTACCATATTTATTTCTGTTATGATCTTTTCATTGATGTAAAAAAAGGTGGCCGTATTATAGTATTTCTGTATGCTCGGCCGCTCAGAGCACCCGATAATACCATAAACTCTCCCCATTCAGTCCCACCTGGTGCCTCCCTTAAACAAACCCTTAAACAAACTCATAAGGAAGAAAGGGAAGACAAGTCACACAGATTGACAGTGAAGAAGTTGTGCTTTATTGGCATCAACTCCTGTTAACATGCTAGTGACCTATCACTCTCACCCCTTACCTTCTGTCTCATTACCTGTTCAGTATGTCTATGAATCAGTGCCTACAACCCATTGAAGTTTGAACAGGAGTCCCCTGGTTGTTGCACACAGCTCAATTTGGATATATCCAAATTGAGCTGTGTGAATATATATATGAAATTTGGTAGCATCACACAGTGTCTGGGGTCCTGCTCTAGAGTAAGTGTGTCTCACTCAAGAGCCAGGAGTAGAGTGATCTCTCCAGTGTGCCTGGATCAGTTTCTTGCATAATTAATCTGAGGCTAGTGTGGGCAGAGGGCCAAGGGAGTGCAGGTGACTGGGCATCACACACCCAGCCAATCAGGCACCCACCACAGCCTGGGAGGGTGAGACCCCCCCCCCCCCCAGTAGGGGTGGCTGTCACTCAACCCAGCGGCAGGTGGTGTCTATGTGTATATGCAGATTAGGCTGGTGTGCTGGCCCATCGGCACTATGGTAACAGGTAGTTGTAGACAGTTACAAATATATATATATTAAAAATGTCCTTTCTTCCACTTGCACTATTTATGGATGCATAGAGGAAACATTTCAACAAACATGTACTGTCTCTTCATAATCTCGGGCATCATGTATGAACATATATTTCACATAACTTATGTGCAATATAATCTATTATATAAATATAAAATGGCGGGTGAGCTTATTATAATATTATTTATTATCCTATGATCTTATAATATTATTTATTATCCTACAACTTCATGATCATTTCTTGTCCATTATATATATTTGCTGCGGGCCAGCACTGTTCTTGCTGCTTCCCCTCCCCCCACCTTCTACACTGCTCACTTCTGCTGTTTGCTTGGCACACTACACACCTATTTTTACTTTTAGCTTTGCATAGGTAGGGCGTTTATTGCTCGGCCAAGAGCCTTATCAATAAATTAGGCTGTTCACCAACCTTCCGTCTCTTCCTCTTCCTTTCACTTAGCCTGACTTTATATCATGTCATAATGTGAGTGGGGTACCCATTGGTTTAGATTACATAACCTTGTCCCCACTCCGTCGCCCAAGAATAATAATGCTCTCTGCCAATATATAATTCCGAACCGAAAATCCGTATATTTTTACAGTATGGTGTTGTGGGGGGGGGGGGGGTGTACTTGTGGCCTGCGGCGGTGCGATTTTGCGAAGTTAAGATAACTACAACTTAAAAGAACCGCAACCCTTGTCGCGAGCAAAAAACCACATGGTGACCGCACGCTGACCGTAACCCACTGTGCGGTCAGTCACCGTACTGGTGGGCCGCCGTAACGCATTTGTGACCGAGGCATTACTCATTCCTACTACCCCAGTGTCAGTCTGGCACCCATCGACGAAACCCCAGTCCTGACTGATTGACAGCTTACTGAGGAACCCTACTTCACACTGTCTGGGACGACTAGACGCAGTGGCCGAATAGGTAGAGTGTGGGCCTCGCGTGCGGGAGATCAGGAGTTACGGTTCCCGGTCGAGTCAAACCGATGACTTATAAAACTGATACTTGCCGCTTCCTAGCCTGGCTCTCTGCATTAATAAGATAGGGCAAGGACTGGTTAGCTTAGTGTCGGGATAATGTGATTGAGTGGGATATTGGATCATGGTGCTGGTGGGCTAGTCTCCCAGTGGGGCAGCACTATAAAGTCACCATGAGAGGGCACTGTCACAAGTTGGTACACGTCCTGACATGATCTTAGATGTTGCCAGGATGTAAAACTTCAACAACCAACCAACTGTCGGGTACTGACACCTCATTACGATGTGCAATGATCGTGGACAGGGAGCAGAAAAAGAAACACAACCCAAAAACAAGCTCTAGGCAGGCAAACCCCAATCATAGGTACTGATGTAAAAAGCAATATTAGACAACACCTTTCTCTAGGAATTGGTAATAGATTTACCACTGCAGCTATATAGGAAGGATTCAAGTGCAAAAAGTGACCAATCCACTTTAGGTGTTTCTGTAAAATAGAATTCATTGTTGTGCTTTCCAGTTAAAGTTGATCAATTTCATATTGAGTAGAGCATTATATGGGGGATGGGACAGCTTCTGCAAAAAACACAGATTTTATTATCGGAATGCTGGCAGCTTCAAGCTTAAACATGGTAGCCATGGATTCATTAAGCCCCAGATGGCTTTTGTCGATTTTTGCATCAGAAAAATTCATATATACACATAATATGAATAAGCAATGCTTAGGACCGACCCACCGATATAAGTACAGCAAAGTATTTTATGATTTTTGTTTTACTCCACTCACGGTATTCAGATTTGAAATTCTATCAACACGGGTGACCCGAATACGGCCGTCGTTTCCGCGGAGTAAACTATTAATATTTCATTTGTGCATCCATGTTTATGCCAAATTGTTATTTATTTCTTTTAATTTTGAATAAACTAAGTTTTGAACTGCACGTATCGGCAAAGTCTATGGCAGTGGGCATTTGTTTTGATATATTATTAACCAATAGCTGTCGTCCACCCTGATTGCTGCGGACCGAAGTTTGACGAGCGATTTCCGTTTCCGTTTGCTGGATTTGGATGTTATTCAACACGATTTTACAAATAGCAGCCCCCATATAGGGCTATTTCCATTTCCGTTTGTTAGAACTTGGTGATTTCATCTTCCAGCTCTATCAGTAAGGTATTGTTTATATGCATTATACATGTACACGTGTTAGTCATTAGCCTCCCCGTGGGTGGGTCGGTATAATATATATGGTTATATCTATATAGCTGCATATCCACAGCTATATATACATAGCTGCAAACATATAGAGCGATATATATATATATATATATATATAACAATATATAACAGCAATACATGGTCAGGGAGTAGTTAGTGGCTATTCCCAGCCACTCCGCCCCCCCCCCATCTCGCCCACACCCCACCCCACCCCCAGCTCGTTCAGGCGGATGTGGGCAGACCTCTTTTCCCGCTAGAGGTCTCCCCTCAAAACTCCCATATATCCGGGTCCCTACCCACTCCTTCACTCGCAATTAATAATTCCATGTACTAGATATCACTCACCCATATATATATATATATACTTATATATATATATATATATATATATATACACATATATACATGTATATATGTGTATATATATATATATATATATATAAATTTCAGTGGTACAGTGAGTGAGGATAACGGCTGCTGAGACGTGGGTGAGCAGGTGGCGCCACTGGGGAGGTCAGGAGGTACCAATAGATGACCTAATGAGTAGGGGTGACTAGCCGAGGACTTAGTGACTGGGTGGTAGATGGATCTTCCGGCTTATTATACTCGTATAATGGCTTATCCAGCAAATATATATGAATAGTGATAAGTCCTTTATCGCCTGTAATAAGCTATGTAGTGCCTCCTCCCCCCAACCCCCATGTGCCGCTCCACCCCCTGCGCGGGTCTTGACACTCCACTCCTTTGAAAGTTTTTTTTAGTATAACCTATACATACATATATTTTGATAATTAGATATTGCCAGATGGAGACTGCACATAGATGAGGGTATATCGCATAGTACTGTGAGAACTCATGTGCATAAGCCAGTCTATCAATAACGACAACTATTTTGAGCATTCCACAAATCCAAGCTCAATACAACCTTTTGCAAGGTCGCACCTAATTAATCACTGGCAATTTCTAAGGTGCTGATGTCTATTTGAGGACACAGATTCCTGATAACTGTAAAAGAAATATATACATACCTTAGGAATTATAACTTACAGTTATATATATATATAGCTGTAAGTTATAATTCCCAAGTTAATTCGCAAGTTCAGCACTAGACAAATCGTGACACGTTGATAGGGCTTGTTTGTTGTTTGTTTGTTGTTGTTTTACGTCCTAGCAACATCTAAGGTCATATCAGGGCGGGGTTGATAGGGAATTAGTATTTCCCTTTTGGAAACAGGACAGGAAAACCGAGTGGATAGAGTGTCCATTTCCTATGCGGCAGGTCCTTGTTTCTAGGTGGGTTCGAGTAAAACGAAAGAATTACAGGATTAATACTAGTCACTACATTGTCTGGTATTCGGTGTTAAGGTAAAATTCAATATACGTGGTATAAAAATGCGTATGCGGCATGCCATTTTCTTTCTTTCTTGCTCCAAATTTGTGAGGGAAAGGCAAAGTTCCTGTTTGCTCTATCGCAAATGGAGCAGTGTTCGAATTCACACCGATCGCTCCATGGGGCGATCCACTAGCCACACTCGCATTTGCATTTGCATTTGCATCCGGACATATGAAAGCACCACTGTGTATTTGCATGATTTTCCATTTTCTGTTGCATTCGCATACCGCATATGGAATCTTAGCTTTAGGCGATGGATAGGACTGGATACCGCAGTGCTGAGATCAAATGACTGAGTGACATATCCTGCCTGGGATGACACTGTATCTATCCCCCGTGGTGCAGCACTATCCAGCTGCCATGTGGGTCCATGCTGACAATTTTGTTTGTTTGTTGTTTACGTCCTAGCAACATCTAAGGTCATATCAGGACGGACACCGACTTGTGACAGTGCACACTCCTGGCGACTTTATAGTGCTGGAAAACTGCTGACAAGTTGATACTCATCCTGATATAACGTCAGATGCCTCTAGACAGTAGAACTCCATTCGTTCACCTCCATTAGAGATAAGCTGAGGATGAATGAAACTCAAACTCTCAACCCTTGTCTTCCATTCTGTAAACAAACAAAGAAAAAAGATGAAAGGAATTAAAAAGCTGTCTTTGCAAACCTAATCATGTTTTGTGTGCCCCCGTTTCTAATCCAAAAACCAGAAGGGATAGCCGAATGAGTTGAACGTCATTTCCTGTTTCGGTAGATTGTGTGATTTGAACCCACTGGTTTGATTGAACCCTGGTCGATTCAAACCCAGGACTTAAAAATGTATACGTGTCACTTCCTAGCCTGGTGCTTGGCATTATTAGGATAGGGCAAGGACTGATTGGCTCAGTGTCAGGATAATGTGACTGAGTGGGATATCAGGTCATGGTGCTGGTGACCTGATCTCCCAGTGGGGCAACACTATAAAATCGTCATGAGTGCGCACTGCCGCAAGTCGGTACCGTTCCTAATATGACCCTATATGTTGCCAGGACGTAATTGAGTTTGATGGGCACTAAACACATCCGGTGGCGTATCTAGTCACCAGGTGGCGCTCCTTGGTGACCATTAGACTGTTAACTCGGCTTCCATTAGATAGGAATCGTGTTCACTAGTTTTTGTGTTTTTTGTTGGTTTTTCTGTTGTTGTGTTTTGTTTTAAAGAAAGAAAGACAATCCAGAAGGTTCTACCTGCTTACCTTCACCTCAACACTGAGCAAGAAGCTCCAGGATGCCTCATCTTAACAAATTGATGACTATTTCTTTTAAAATATGTTTGGCTTGGATGATTACAATGATTCTCTTCCGTTGGGGGGGGGGGGGGGCCTTCCCTGCGCACCACGTAAAACTCCAACAACCAACCATCTACCATTGCTCCATGTGTACAGTGCTGCTACAAAATTGGTTGGTTGTTTGAGTTTTACGTCCTGGCAACATCTAAAGTCATATCAGGACTACAAAGTGGTGAGAAATAGACCCCACCAGTTAAGCTAGTGACATCTGTTGGTAGAATCTGGAACCACTCTAGTTGTGTGCACTCCCCAACTGCCTATGTTTGTTTGTTTGTTGTTGTTTTACGTCCTAGCAACATCTAAGGTCATATCAGGACGGTACTGCCTATGGTTTCAAATGCTATATAGATTCAATAAAGAATTCTTTGAAAAATAATGAAATGCTTGATTATATTCAGATATTCATATCGCAACAGGCATCAAGCTCTTATCCTTGTAATATATATATATATATATATAGCTCTTATCCTTGTAATATATATATATATATTTTAAAACAACTATATTGTATTTGTCTTCTGGATTTTTACCGCCGCTCTATTCATGTGTATTACCAAAGACCCTATAAATACTAAGGTGGCTCACTCAGCCTGTATTGTGTAATCAAAATGATCAAACCCACCACTTGGTGTGCTGGCTGTTCTCTTGGTTAAACAGGTGCTATATTATATGTCTAAACGCATATATGAATGTGAAAGATGTGTGATGATGGCGATGCTGATGATGATGCTGATGATGATGTGTATTTGTTCATAGCAATTTCATATTGATGTGTATTCATACTTACCTATCTCATGTATAATATAATTGTATATGTTTACACGTGAAACACCAACCAGCAGCTGGGCTGATCAAACCCACCACAAGGTGGCACTGCAAAATTTACATTACCATGGGAGAGATAGGGAGTGAGCCGTCTTAGTATTATAGGGTCTTTGGTATTACACCCTACCATTTAAAGTTGCATAGTCCGATGGTTTTGAGTTTCTCTCATTTTCTGAGATACATATATTAGGTTGTTCATTATAATCTACCTTACTTTAGTTTGAAGTAACATTTATTTTAAATCGCTAACTTTTGAGATATTTGGAATAGAACCATGCTAAATTAATGTTGGCTTGCTTGCCAAAACTCTATCACCATAGGCTTCTGCAGTAACAGTTTCTATTAAGTTACTCAGTATTCCCTTATATGTGACAACACATGTTTATTAATAAGTGCACCAGCATCTCAGATAGATATGTAGAATCGAATCTAGATAATTGTTTTGATTTTGACAATTTTATGTTTTCGTCGGACTATGCAGCTTTAAGCTAGTGACATCTATCGGTAGAGTCTGGAACCACTCTACTCGGCTACTTTCTAGCATAAAGCTGCATAGTCTGATGAAAACATCAAATTTTCAAAACCAAAACAATTATCCAGATTTGATTCTACATATCCAACTTAGATACTGGTGTACTTAGTAAACACTTGTCAACGTATAGAAGGGTCTACCGGGCGCGGTGGCCGAATCGGTAGAGCACAGGCCTCGCGTGCGGAAGATCGGGAGTTTGCGAGTTCGATTCCCGGTCGAGTCAAACCAATGACTTAAAAATTGATACTTGTCGCTTCCTAGCCTGGTGGTCGGCATTATTGGGATAGGGCAAGGGCTGGTTAGCTCGGTGTCAGGATAATGTGACTGAGTGGGATATCGGGTCATGGTGCCAGCGGCCTGATTGTGTACTGTCACAAGTCGGTACCCGTCCTGATATGACCTTAGATGATGCTAGGACGTAAAACAACAACAAACAAACAAACCATGTAGAAGGGCATATAGAGCCAATTTAATAGAACCTGTTACTGCAGAAGCCTATGGTGTCAGACTGTTGGCGTGCTTGCCAAAATTATTTGTGGATGGTTGCACTTCAAATATCTCAAAAGTTAGACATTTAAAATAAAAGTTACTTCAAACTAAAGTAAGGGAAGTTATAGCAATCAATTTAATATATTTAACTAAAAAAAAAAGACAGAAACTCAAAACCATCAGACTCTGCAACTTTAACTGGCGGGGTGTATTATGCCCCTGGTTTGAATGTACATTCACTCACGAGTCGCCACTTGTGAGGTGGTTATGAGAGCTGACATGCTTAGACACAAGCCGAGTGTTCGATCAGGACTCCTCGCCGATCATCTGAGTATTCTAATGAGCCTCTAATTCAGGCTTACGGTCTCATAAGCCTTATGATATTGGCATGTGTCTGGCGGCTACGAGCAATGACAAGCACTCGGCAATGCTGGTTGGTTGGTTGTTGGAGCTTTACGTCCTTGCAACATCTAAGGTCATATCAGGACGGGTACTGACTTGTGACACTGCGCACTCATCACGACTTTAGAGTGCTGCCCCATGGGGAGACCAAGCCACCAGCACCATGACCTGATATCCCACTCAGTCACTTTATCCTGACACTGAGCCAATCAGTCCTTGCCCTATCCTAATAATGCCGAGCGCCTGGCTAGGTGGCGACAAGTATCAAGGTAGATGATAATAAATTCAATATATTTATCTCAGAAAAATGTCAGAAATTCAAAACCATCGGACTATGCAACTTTAACTACCCCACAGACCACTCAGGTTATACTTTTTTTAAATTTGTTTTTTTATTGATTAGGTATTTACTCTGCCCATAATGTATAAGCTCCCGTGAGGGTGCTTGTTTTCAATGCCGGACAGCTGTGGTGCTGTCTTGATCTGTTCCTTTGCACAGGAGTGTTTACCTGTGTCTTCTCAGATCAGCCTTCTGCAATTCTGGTTGTTAGTAATAGCCTATGTTAGTTTCTTTTGTAATTTTCCATTTTTGTTGGTCTAGTCTCAGTATGATACCTTAGCCTACTATGTACATCTACTTGGGTGACATGCAGGCTTGTGGGAGAGGATCCCGTTCCATTCAGATTTTTTTATTTGTTACAGCATCCTTTCACCTAAACCCTGTCCTTAGATAATGCACTCGTGTGCTAGAACACACTCAGACCCTTTAGGACTGCGGCCAGGTGGGATGGCTGTGTTGTTTGCCTAGCCATTTTGTATTTCTGGGTGGATCAGTTGCATGACCGTGGCCTGTCCATTTCTGTGTTGGTTTGTGCCATTACACATACCCAGGGCGACTGTGCCATGTTGTGATAGCTTTCCTGATTTCCTTTATACTTAGGAGGGCTAATTTTCCTATTTTTTCTGTTTAGTGCCTACCACTTTTCCTGGTCTGTCTTTTGCTTTCTGTGCCAGTAGACAGCAAGTATTGACTGCGGTCAGGGGCAGGTGTGGTTTTGTTGTGCCAGTAAGTAATTGTTTTCTTTAGGAATCTTTTGTAGTGGTCAGGGTTACGGATTGCCCGTAATTTTAGGTTTTTTGTTTATTCCAGGCATGTGCTGCAATGGTTAGTACACTTCTCTCATGTATTTTTGTGTTGCTTCTTTCCGTTAGGATTATACTTATAGTGCCGGCAGTCTGGTCTCGCAGTGGGGCAGTACTATAAAGTCGCCATGAGTGCGCACTGCTACAAGTCGGTACACGTCCTGATATGGAGAGAGAAGAAGAGAGAAGAGAGAGAAAAGAGAGAGAGAGAGCGAGAGAGAGAGAGAGAGAGAGAGAGAGAGAGAGAGAGAGAGAGAGAGAGAGAGAAGAGCGAGAGTGTGTGTGTGTGGATTTGGCCTTGTCGACCTTAAGATAAAAGCAGCCATTTTTCTCTGATCTTCCCTAGAACGAGCCGCCTTAATCGCCACCAAAAGCTTGCGCTTGGTTAAGCATGATCACCTGCTTCAGTCCACTAAGCCACGGACTTTTAGTGATTAGAGCATCTGATGGTGACTCAGTTCCACCTCAAGTTTGGACTTTGTGAGATCGATGTGATAATATTTGGATAACGATCACTTATTCCTCAAGGGCCAGACAGGATGAGTTGAGCGACCGTCTCCCGTTTTAAATACCTGTCTTACTCCTTATAAATTGAGCGACCGTCTCCCGTTTTAAATACCTGTCTTACTCCTTATAAATTGAGCGACCGTCTCCCGTTTTAAATACCTGTCTTACTCCTTATAAATTGAGCGACCGTCTCCTGTTTTAAATACCTGTCTTACTCCTTATAAATTGAGCGACCGTCTCCCGTTTTAAATCAAACAAGCTTTCCTTTTTGTAAAACATGGGAGGTTTTTCTGCCGGACCATGTATATTTAATGTGAACACAGAAATATCAAGCATGACGACATGAGAATAGGATATTTGAGTAGGGAGAAGACTCAGCTGTAGGCGTATGTTTGTCACATGCTGTTTCTGACAGTTAATTGACCAGTAAACGGAGATAGCGCTCAAATAGCCTACTGGCAAGAGCCTGAACTAAAATACATACACACACACTAAAGGGGCTGTCACACTACGACGTATGGCCTTAGCGTATGCCGACGTATGAGATTTTCGACCAACACTTCGGCATACAACGTCATAGGTTATGTATACGTTGGGCATATGTCGAGTACGCTGGGGATACGGCGCCATATGTCGAGCCACTAAAAAATGTCTGTGCATGTTCAAAATTGTCAACATATGTCGGCGTATGGCTCATATGTTTCTCATATGGTCGGCGTAGCCTCAGTGTACATCGGCGTACGTTATGCACACATTAGGGGTAGGTCGGCATAGGTTAGTTGTACGTTGAACCGGCCCCCTGCACATATCTCCGGCGTATATAGCGTATGCCTAATGCGCCGGTAATGTATGCGAGTGAGCCCTGAGCGTGTGCTGGTGTACCCCTTGCGTATTCCGAGTGTACAGCGAGTGTATGCCCAACATGTTGCCTCTCGGTATATAAAGGTACCACCAGGCTTCTTCTGGCAGACCTGGTCGGCTGCTCAGACAGGATGGATGTCCAGGCACTCCATCTACAGTTTGTGCATCAGTACCGACGTGCCCTTTATCAGCATGAGCTAGATCTCTACCTCATGGCTCTTCTGGCGGCCCGTGTCCAGAGGAGAAGGAGGAGGCAGCAGCGGAGAATGTGGGTCAGACCATGGATTGCGAGGTGGCCACAGTTTGGCTTGTACGACAAGCTTATGGTTGAGCACCGCAGCGAGCACACTGCATCGTTTGTGAACTTCATGTGGATGCCTCCCCTGTTATTCGACGAGATTGTGGCGCGAGTGGGACGGAGGATCGCCATAAACACACAACATACCGGGTGCCGCTCGAGCCTGGGCTGAAGATCGCCCTTCCTCTGCGGCACCTGGCTTCTGGGAACAATACTCGTCCATGAAGTTCGGGTGGAGGGTCCCCTACAACACACAGTCGCTCAAAGTGCGTGAAGTCTGTCAGGCCCTCGTCGATGAGTACCTGGATGAAGTCATGACGTGTCCGACGACTCCACAAGGATGGCGTGCCATCACCGACCAATTCCTAGAGAAGTGGAACTTCCCCCATTCTTGTGGTGCTCTGGATGGGAAGCACATCGACTGCCAGTGCCCTCCAAAGAGTTGGTCACTCTACTACAACTACAAGGGCTTTTACTCCGTGGTCCTGTTGGCACGTGTAGACGTGGACTACAAGTTTATCTGGGCAGATCTTGGGGTATGGGCTCCACATCTGTTGCCCAGATCTACAACGACTCAGAGCTGAAGGCGGGCACTGAAGGTGGCACTATCGGTTTTACATACTAAGAACACAGGGAAAGAGAGGGGGACAGAAAGAGACAGGGACCGAAAGGGGGAGAGAAGGGGGAAAGAGAGGGGGTAGAAAGGGGAATAGAGGGGGGTGATAGAAATGGGAAGAGAGAGGGGGAGAAAGGGGAAGAGAGGGGGAGAGAAAGGGGAAGAGAGGGAGGGGAGAAAGGGGAAGAGAGGGGGAGAGAAAGGGGAAGAACAGGGAAGAGGAGAGAAATGGGAAGAGAGGGGGGAGAGAAAGGGGAAGGGGGGGGAAAGAGGAAGTGAGAGGGGGAGAACGGGGCAGAGAGAGGGGGAGAGAAAGGGGAAGAGAGAGGGAGAGATGGGAAGAGAGGCTAGGGAGTTGTGTCCTTAATATTAATAATAATTATTCTTTATTTTCAGTGGTTATTTACTTATTAATTTAAATTTAATTTATAACAATTAAATGATGACATGCCATTATTGAATGCGGACACAAAGATTATAGTTTACAAAATCTTTATTTATGAAGGACATATTTACATATATATATATATATACACATATATACATACAAACATAAACATTACAACATAAGAACATTTGACTAAAACCTATTTCTACATATCTACACATATTTACGCATATTTACGCATATTTACAATCACTTGTCATCAGAGTCCGGCCCAGCTGCTGACATTGAGGCTGAGGAGCGGAAGAGGTCCAAGTTCGAAACCCCCAACACTCCCGAGATCCCCGACAGCCCCAACAAGTTCAATACTCCGTCAGAGGTCTGGCTGGACGACTCTGACAAAGTTCCTGTTACGGGGCCGACTGGTGTGGGAGTGGAACTCCCGCTCCCAACTGGAGTCGACGCCCAGGGCACACTGACAGGGCCGCACCAGCTGGGCGGGCAGCTGGTCCTAGAGGGGGTATGGTCTGACCCGCCACACCAAGTGGCCGGAATGCAGGCGGCTGTACCATCGACAGGAGGGATGTGGCACCAGCTGAGGCAGAGGTGGGACCAGCTGATGGCGGATCTGGAGCGGCTGTATGGGCTGAGGCTGTTGAGGCTGAGGCTGAAGCTGAGGCGGAGGCTGAAGAGGCGGGTGGTGCGGCTGCAGCATATATTGCTGGAGATATTCCTGGGTTTGCAACACCCAGGGTGATGCCGGTGGTGCCTGGTGAGTCCACTGGTGGGGCTGAGGCTGGTACAATTCACTCTGAGATGGGCCACGCCTAAGCACACAAACCACAGGAGCCGCTACAGCCACAGGCGCCGATGCATCCACAGGTGCCACTGCAGCCACAGGAGCTGCCGCAGCCACCAGAGCCAGAGGAAGTAAGCAAACGCCGCACGCTCCGTGATGGCCTGTGTAGGGGGTGGCTACATGCCCATCAGCAGCTCCCCAGACTCATCAAACCTCTTTTGTATGGCAGGCAGGAGGTTGACATTGTCTGGGGCTGCCTGCTTCCCCTTTCCCCGCTCTCGGACTGGAGTGGGAGGTGTGGCGGGAACGTCCTCCTCCTCCATCCCCAGCACGCGTTCTGTGCAGACATTCTCGGCAGCATGGAGATCATCCTGCGCAGCATCTAAGGCAGCCATCACCTGCAAGACAAAATCATAAAATAACATAAGTAACATGAATTCAAATCGATGTTTCCACAAAAGACGTAAACAACACAAGTCAACAATAAAGAACAACAACAAATATATAACGTTAAATGATAAAATTGATTTCCGAAGATTAATTACGTAAATGAAGTCAACAACACAAGTCAACAATAAAGAAGAACAACAAATATATAACGTTAAACGATTAACTTGATTTATCAAGATTAATTACGTAAATAACATATATTGGTTTGTCGACTTCTCCAGAATAATAAGGGTTTTATGAGAAGGAAGGATAAAATATTTTGTACTCACAGTTCTGCAGGACTCTGGCCGGTCATGGACGACGGACCGCAGTAAACCAAACTTTTGCATAATCCACCGCTCCCTCTCAGTTACTTTGGGTGGTCCGTCCCCGCTCTTCTTTTTGTGGAGCCGCGTGTGGGTGTCCCGGAGCGACTTGAACCACCCCTGCAGATGGAATGATGTCCTCCCCATCTGGTTTGCCTGGTCCTCCCACATCTTCCCCTTCCTATCGGATCGGTGGTGGTCCGTCATCTTCACGTTCCAGATGACTGGATTTTCCTGGAGGAAGTCCAAAATCTGGTCCTCGTCGACAAGCGACAGAGAACAGTCACTTTTTCTTGGCAGAGGGGAAGCCGGAGGTGCTGTTGGAGGCTGAGGCTGAGGCTGAGGCCCAGGTAGTGGAGGTGACGGATGATGCACGCAAGCTCCCACGAGAAGCAGGAGATGGAGAGTTGGAGCGGGGCCGCGTCTGGCTCTGCATCTGTGTCTGCATCTCCATCTCCGTCTCTTCTGGCTGGCTAGATGCAGAGTGGTGTGCTGCAGAGTGGTGTTCTGGAGAGTGGTGTGGTGAGGAGGCAGGTGATGACACCGGCGATGGTGATGATGATGATGGTGAAGCTGGCAGAATATGCTTCTTCCTGCCTCTCCCACGGCCTAGTCTCCTCCAGTAGTGAGAGCAGCTATGCAGGCAGGTGTAGTAGTGGTGTTCCTCTTAGCAGGCATGGTGGCAGTGTGTGGAGGAACCAAAAATTCCAGGGTATTTATACCCAGGCGGCGACCGATCATGTGATTGGGGCATGGCCTAATGGTGATAGCATACGTCATCATACGCTTTGCACACGTTACGCATAAGCTTTGAATACTTTGTGCACACACTACTCATACGCTGCTACGCTAGGCATACGGTGGCCATACGTCGGCGTAGGTTACTCATATGCTAGACCTCTCACCTCCAACCATAAAAAAATGTCCCACTACACCAAGTATACGTTATCATACGCTTTGCATATGTCGATATACGCCAGGGATACGGTAGCCATATGCCCGGCATACACTGCGCATATGCTTCATACGTTGCTGGGACCACCCACGAACAAAAGGTTTGCCGTATCCCGACCTATTTTGATTTTCAAATTATTTTGACATGCTACTCACACGCCGCCGCCATACGTCGTAGTGTGATAGGGCCTTAAAGGAAGAATTATGTACTATATAATTTATTATGTTGATATAAATATCGGCAGCCCCTTAAATGTTTTTCCGTAACCATCTTATATTCCATGTTATTTGCTGTGGAGCGGGCATTCTCTCCTCGCCCACCTCCTATACCGTGAGCCAACTGTCACTCTGCTCACTTTCAAAACTGCTGTATAAGCCATTATACGAGTATAATAAGCCAGAAGATCCATCTACTCCCCCTAGCCACTAAGTCATTAGCTGGTCACCTACTCATTAGGTCATATATTGGTACCTCATGACCTCCTCATGGGGCGCCACCTGCTCGCCTATGCCTTAGCGGCCGTTATCCTCACTCACTGTACCGCTGAAATCTTGTCATATATATATATATATCATATAATATGGTTATCCAGTGAGTAGTTAAAAGAAGACAGAAGAAAGGGGCATTCATTTGATTATTTACCTTTTTTTGTTGGTACATTAGTAGATTAAGCAAAGAAAATTTCAATTGCGGACAATTGGTCTTCCTCATTGCACTGCTCTAGGCCCTATCCTAATAATGCTGAGCACTGTGCTAGATAGCGACAAGTATCCATTTCTAGGTCATTCATTTGACTCGGCCAGGGTTCGAACCTGGAGGTTCAAATCCCACAACCGACTAAAACGAGAGACAGACGCTCAACTCATTCGGCTATTCCAACTGAAACTAGTAATAATCGGTTAAGACTGAAAAATAGCAAGCAAACATATGTATCTGTATGAAAGGTAACTAGAGATCTGAGCCGAGTATCCAGTGGATATTGTTTTAAGGACATATGTCAATAGACCCCACCAGTTAATCTAGTGACATCTATCGGGAGCATCTAGAACCACTCACATTCCCCGAGTGTCTATGATTTCACATTTTATATCTCCGTGGAAAAATGCCTGGAAAAATAATAAAATGCCTGATTATATTCAGATATTCATATCGCAACAGGATTCAAACTCTTATCCTTGTAAATAAAAGACAACTATATCGTATTTTTCTTCTGGGATTTCACCGCTGCTCTCTTCACGTATTACACCCCTCCAGTTAAGCTAGTGACATCTACCGGCAGAATCTGGAACCTCTCTAGTGTCGGGTTTGAAATGGGGAAACACTCTCTGTCCCGTCTCGGTCCCAAATTACCCACGTTGCCAAAGCAACACGACCAATTCAGGGATGAAAGTGGTCTCCAGCAACAACAAAAAGCGGAAATGTATGGACAAATAATGTTGCTCCAATAATAACATGTTGTCCTAGCAATTATATCACTATTATTATTATTATTAAATGTGGATTGTGGATACATGTAATTGGAACTCCCTCCCTGAATTTGTTATTTCTAACCAAACCATAAATGGTTTCAAATAAGGACTCGACAAGTTTTGGATGCAAGAACGATACAGATTACCATAATAGTTCTTAGTATATTGTAGGAACAGAATAACAACAGGAAATCTGCCTACTAAATTCCGTATAATTATCTGGTATCTAGGTATCAAGGTATTTAAAAGTGGCGTTCTCTGTGGCGTTCTCTGTGGCGGAGTGGTTAGAGTGTCTGACTTTTTTCTAGGTCAGACTCCTAATCTGAGGGTCGGCGGTTCGATTCCCCGTGCCCCCAGCTCTGCCAATTTGGATTTCCACCGCTGTGTATAACTTACAGCGTCATCAAAGGCCGGTTGCTCTCATACCATGTCTATGTGGTGTGGGAGGTTAAAAATCCATTGGGTCGGTAAAAGTATAGGCTCGGGCTTTCTATTGACCAGCAGTGGAATGAGGAAGACCAGTCGTCTATGACTGAAATTTCCCCTACTTAAACAACTAATGGACCAACAACAAAAAATTTAAAAAAAGAAGGGAAACCGACGACGAATTTCTGTAAAGACGTGGATAGTCTCCCATAGACTTAGCATTGTTAGTGAATCGCGGAAAAATACCGGAAGTCATGTTTCATACAACACTCTCCAAGCACTATGATAGCTCCATTCCACTCATCTGTCAACACGTCCTCTCCGCTGTCCTTCTTGAGAATGTATTATCACCCATGTCATCAGTTCTCTTTTTCTTGTTTTGGTTTTATGTCCTGGCCCGAGTGACAGTGGAACGTCCCGGGTAGAATTGTGCCGGTGGCAGCGCCACCGGTCACATGGTTGGGGGGGGGGGGGGGGGGGGGGGGGGGGCGGGGGACACATACATCAAGTAAGCCAACCCATCAATAATAAAGGAGTAAATAAACATATAATCCCCACCGTGCCTTTATACTCGCATAATGCTTATACATCATGTATATATATATTTATATATATATATATATATTTAACCGTCGGGCTAATCCACCCCCATTTAAGGCGAGCCTTCGTGTTAATTTATATAATTATTTCCATGTAAATTTCCTGGGCCAGCCGCGGGCCGCCGCCGCCTCTCGTCCCCTCTGCAGGTAGTCCGTGTCCGTCGGTGTCCTTCCCGGGCTAAAGTCGGCCAGCCAGAGTATCGTCTAAATACAGAGGTTTGCCCCCCTCGCATTTATCGGCCTAAAGCAATTACTTGGTTATTTCAACTAACTGGCTGGCCTACTCGCCTTACGGTGTATTTAATATGTTTAAATTGATCCAGAACTAAGCAGATGCGCTAGTGTCACTGCCACTGTCACTGATAATCAGCCTAAGTTACTGTCTTACTTTAGCCAAAAGATCTATACGTTAATTCGGTTCATATGTCTGGTATAATCTCCCCGCAGATGGCTTAAGTAGGTCCATAAGGCCTATTTAGGCTTAAGGCCCTTAATTATATATATAAAGCAATCCAATGTTAAGTTCGACCATAGCGGTTTACTCCATAGAAAACTGGAGGATAGTAAAGAATGCAAGGAACGTTCCAATCTACTTTTCCAAGAGCTCACGGCTTTTTATTCTTAACCAAACTAACATTCGTAGCACATCTCGTAGAAGTATTATGCAAACCCCTCCCCATATGTTTAATTTCAAACAACTTTAGAATTTCGATAATAATATATATATATATATATATATTTTACACATATTATAATATATATATATATATATATATATATATATATATATATATATATATATGAGCCTGTCTCAAAAGGTGATAACTCTTCTTTTTTGTTGTCCATTGTACCGATTGACACAAAACAGCACAGAAACGGATACACTGAAAACACAAGGACATTTGCTTCAAATCAATATGTATTCTATTTGGATTATGAAACACCATGTAAAAAATAAATCAGTTTGTCCTGAGCAAATGCATAAGCACATAGTATGTTGATCGTTACAATGGACAAAGTTGTGTCCCATATTGCTTATCAGCTTTTGAGACAGTCTCATATATATATATAATATGTAAATATATAGGCCTATGACAGTTGGTTAACGTCGTTAAAAATCGTTGAAATCCGAGACATCATGGAAATTCGCAAAATCGTGGAAATCCGCGAAATCGCGGAGACCTTTCATCCTTGATTATTATTAATTTTGGTGCTGAATGCCCTTTGTATTTTCTGTAAGTTAAAGTTGTATAACACAATGAAAGCATAACAACTTTTAAACCAAAGCACCATGGTCAATTTATTAAACATTTACCCGTCCTTATATGACCTTCGATGTTGCCAAGAAGAAAAACGCCAACAAACAAATATTAAACGTGCATAGCTTTTTAGTGCTCAGGATTGCGATAAGGTGCTTTGCTTGAAAATGGGTCACCAAAAGCCAACATTTCGATGTGTAGACCGATACTTATTTCGCATGCATTCACTTAAAATATCTGTGAAATGGCTTCAACTTAAAGTAAAGTAGGTTATGATGATCATTTAGGTTCGTTGTTGGAGTTTTATGTCCTGGCAACATATATGGGCATATCAGGACAGGTACCCACTTGTGACAGTTCACACTCATGGCAAATCAGGATGCCAGCACCCAATATCCCACTCAGTCACATTATCCTGACACGGAGCTAACCAGTCCTTGCCCTATACTATTAATGCTGAGTGCCAGACTAGGAAGCGACAAGTATCAATTTTATATATGAAGTTTGAACTTTTACTCGACCAGGAACCAAACTCCAGATCTCCCGCATGCGAGGCCCGCGCTCTACGGATTCAGCCACCGCGCCCGGTGGTGATCATCCAATGCATGTATCTAAAGTGGTGTTCTCTGTGGCAGAGTGGTTAGAGTGTCTGACTTTTTTCTAGGAGGGACTCCTAATCTGAAGGTTGATGGTTCGATTCCCCATGCCCCCCACCTCTGCCAATTTGAATTCCCACCGTTGTGTATAACTTACAGCGTCATCAAAGGCCAGTTGCTCTCATACCATGTCTATGTGGTGGTTAAACATTCCTTAGGTCAGTAAAAGTGTAGGCTCGGGCTTTCTATCGACAAACTGTCTAATGGTGAAAACAAGTCTATTCAGACTGATCCATAATAGGCAGTATAAATCATCAAGAAAAAAGAAAAAAAAGGTTATGGGAGAAACCGTGCTACATTAGAGTCCACTGAGGCCATTGGTTGCTCAGTCAATATATAAACAGGGCTTACATGGAGAGGACAAGATTAGAGGAAGTTTACTTGGTGCATAATGCCTAAATAAGACAGTGCAAACATGGCAAGAGACAAATTAGGTGGGAGAGGTGCTTCAGAGTTCTTGTTAGTATGTGGGTCATTGTGCTTTAGAGGTTGAACCAGACTACTGACCTAATAAGGAACAACACGTGATCAGTCCACACTGAGTCATTGCAATGGGGTGGAGGGGTTAAGACAGTGCACGGGTGTTAAGTCCCTGTCACACCTCGCCGGATTGAGGAAACGGAAAGAAACCGAACAAAGTCCGTTGATATCCGGCAAAGACTGGTTTGTGTCTGTTGCATATTTGTTGCATATTCGGTTGATATCCATTGATATCCAGCCTGATCCGTTACAAGTTTTGAACATGCACACAACTTGTAACGGATGCCGCCGGATTGACGTCTACAGTCCTTGTCCGGTTTGAGTCCGGTTAGTCTGCTTACCGTCCGTTGACTCTCCGTTCATGTCCGTTTCATGTCCATTTCATGTCCATTCGTCCAGCGGCCTTTGACCCGATATCGCAACATTTTGACACATTTTAATACATTTTGATACTTATCACGCCCAAACACCACCGGACTAGACAATTCTGGCCATTGCTCAACCCGGCGAGGTGTGACAGGGGCATTAGGCTTATTCTGGGTTCTGTTCGTTAAAACCACAGGCGGGAGTTCAGATCTATCTGCTGACAGGACAGTGAGTGATGCTGGGCTGGGCCGGGTGAGGTCAGCGGAGACGAGTGACACAAACCCAGCTTAATTACCTCTGCACGACCACTGACCAACCCTCAACCCTTAGCTCATTCACACCGACAATGATTTCTTGGTCTTATCGTGTGTAAACACACATATACTTCAGGTAAAATTTACAACAGCGACATGCATCAATAATGAAGATGCAGACAGAAGAAAAAGAAAGAAAAAGAAGAAGTAGAAGAAGGAAAAGGAAAAGGGAGAAGAAGAAAAAGGAGAAGAATTAGAAGAAAAAGGAGAAGGAGAAGAAGAAAAAGGAGAAGTAGAAGAAGAAAAAGGAGAAGTAGAAAAAGGAGTAGTAGAAGAAGGAAAAGGAGAAGAAGTAGAAGAAAACGGAGAAGAAGAAGAAGAAGAAGAAGAAAAAGGAGAAGTAGAAAAAGGAGAGTAGAAGAAGGAAAAGGAGAAGAAGTAGAAGAAAACGGAGAAGAAGAAAAAGGAGAAGAAAAAGAAAAATGAGAAGAAGAAAAATGAGATGAAGTAGAAGAAAAAGGAGAAGTAGGAGAAAAAGTAGGAGGAGAAAAAAAACTGAGAAGAAAAAGGAGAAGTAGAAGAAGAAAAAGGCGAAGAAGAAATAGGAGAAGAAGAAAAAGGAGAAAAAGTAGAAGAAAGGGGAGAAGTATAGAAAAAAGGAGAAGTAGAAGAAGAAAAAGGAAAAGTAGATGAAGAAAAAGGAGAAGAAGAACAAAGAGAAGAAGCAGAAGAAGAAAAAGGAGAAGTAGTTGATGAAGAAAAAGGAGAAGAAGAAAAATGAGAAGTAAAAGAAGAAAAGGAGAAGAAGAAAAAGAAGAAGTAGAAGAAAGGGGAGAAGTAGAAGAAAAGGGAGAAGTAGAAGAAGAAAAAGGAGAAGTAGATGAAGAAAAAGGAGAAGACCAAGGAGAAGGAGAAGAAGAAAAAGGAAAAGTAGTAGATGAAGAAAAGGAGAAGAAAAGTGGAGAAGTAGAAGAAAAAGGAGAAGAAGAAAAAGGGGGAAAAGAAAAAGGAGAAGAAGTAGAAGAAGAAAAAGGAGAAGTAGAAGAAGAAAAAGAAGGATAAGTAGAAGAAGAAATGAGAAGAAGAAAATGTGAAGAAGTAGAAGAAAATGGATAAGAAGAAAAAGGAGAAAAGAAAAAGGAGAAGAAGAAAGAGAAGAAGAAAGATAATACTCAAAGCCAAAGTGACCAATAATATATGTTCAAATATAATAAATTGATTGGTCGGTCGGTTGTTGGAGCTTTACGTCCTGGCAACATCTAAGGTCATATCAGAACTGATAAATTGATGTCATCCTTTTGTGTTTTAACAACATGGATTACATTGCTGTGGTGATGCCCATTTTAGTGATGGTAACTTGAGCTTACCTCAGAAGTCAGGAGTCGGTACCACTTCGTTCAGTACTCGATCAAGCAGAATGTGTACCTTGATGTGCGCGTACCATGACTGCAGCTCTGATTAAAATGTGTTGATGAATGCCCTGACAACTGTTAATGAAACCGTACCCGTCTGGTGTAAATCGTTCACAGCCATCACCAAAAGTCCCAATATTACAAGCGTGTGGAAAAAGATAATGCAGCCTTAGTGGCCAGTGTTGTAATTAGGTGTGTCACGTCCACCCACACACACACACCCCACCACAGTCTACACACCAACAGCATCCTTCAACACACACACACACACACAGGGCGCGGAACCATAGAGTCTCGGCTTTGGGTGCGGGAGATCTGGAGTTTGGTTCCCAGTCGAGTCAAACTAATGACTTATAAAATGCATACTAGTAACTTCCTAGCCTGACGCTCTGCATTAATAGGATAGGGTAAGGACTGGTTGATTCAGTGTCAGGATAATATGACTGTGTGGGATATCAGGTCATGGTGCCAGTGTCCTGCTCTCCAGTGGAGCAACACTATAAAGTCGCCATGAGTGTGCACTGTCAGAAGTCTGTACCCGTCCTGGGGCTTAAGTTTTATACACTGTTATACACAACAAACATTCCTTCCACTGGTAAATTCCCAACTGTATTTTCGATTACCCTCCACCCATACTTCACAAGTGTAACTTTTACACACACCAAACATTCCTTTCTCCGCTAAATTCTCAACTGTATCTTCAATTACCTCCCCCCTCCCCCATTCCCACTTCACAAGTGTAAGTCTTACACACACCAAATATTCCTTTTTCCGCTAAATTCTCAACTGTAGCTTCAAGTACCCCCCCATCCCCACTTCACAAGTGTAAGTCTTACACACACCAAATATTCCTTTTTCCGCTAAATTCTCAACTGTAGCTTCAAGTACCCCCCCATCCCCACTTCACAAGTGTAAGTCTTACACACACCAATATTCCCTTTTCCGCTAAATTCTCAACTGTATCTTCATTCTCCCCCCCCCCCATTCCCACTTCACAAGTGTAAGTCTTACACACACCAAATATTCCTTTTTCCGCTAAATTCTCAACTGTAGCTTCAAGTACCCCCCCATCCCCACTTCACAAGTGTAAGTCTTACACACACCAAATATTCCTTTTTCCGCTAAATTCTCAACTGTATCTTCAATTACCCCCCCATTCCCACTTCACAAGTGTAAGTCTTACACACACCAAATATTCCTTTCTTTGCTAAATTCCCAAATGTATCTTCAATTAACCCCACACACACCTTCAAACCTGATACACACACACGCGCACACACAACCTTCTTCTTTCCACTAGATTCTCAACCGAATCTTCAATTACTCACCCCCTCTCACTCTGCCTACACAGCCAGTTCTCAATCCTTTGCCTCCCACTCTGCTTCGTTAATCACCACTACCTTCCCTCCCAACATAACTTTTAAAAAGCGATTTGCTGCAAGAAGCTTGGATTTTAATGCGCGTATTAGTTATTTAGAACAAGTATCACACTCCAAATATAAATAGGACAAAGACGCGAAATACTGACAGTGTTTCGGCTCTTTCCTAATCATTAGTGTTCTTCAGCGAAAGAGGAGCAATGCTTAAAACCGAAGATTAATCTGACACTAGTTGTTAAAATGAAGCCAAGTAATGATTGCAATAATTCGGTCACAAATGAAAATTGTCAGGCAGAAGAACTAAACAGGAGTTATTTCCTTTCTGAAATTAATCGTGGTAATTAGGATTTTGAGTGAGCCAAATATCAGAACGATTCTTTCTGCTTGTGATGCGTCAAGACCTGCTTGTTAGGATCTCCCTGAATGGATACCGACTGCATAGCCCAGCTTCATAGCAGTACTGCTGCTAATAGAGTGAGTGGTTGTGTGATTGAGCGAGTGATTGATTGAGTAATTGAGTGAGTAATTGAGTGAGTGATTTCTTGACTGAATGAGTAATTGAGTGAGTGATTTCTTGATTGAATGAGTAATTGATTGAGCGATTGGGCGAGTGATTGCTTGAATGATTGGGTGATTAAGTGAGTGTGTGAGTGAGTGAGTGAGTGAGTGAGTGAGTGAGTGAGTGAGTGAGGAATTAATAATTGTACTACATTCTGAGTAAACAGTGAAATATTGTTCCCTTTAGCGGGAATTAGCAGTAACCCAATAAGATAAAAATAGATATAAATACAAACTCAAATAGGGTCTTGCACCCTCTTGTCAAGTTGACGCCATCAATAATAGTTTATTTAAAAACGGCATACAAAAACAAAAGAAGAAGGAAAGAAAAAAAAGGAAATCCCACCCCAAAATGTAAATCACTGCTGCTATGTAAGCACATTACATATCAAACAGACATGGTTATGAATAAAAGCTTGCAGCATTTGTTTGATTTGTTGTTGTTTTACATCCTAGCAACATCTAAGGTCATATCAGGACGGGAAATCTTGCAGGAGGGTATGCTGTGATCAATATATGTCACACACACACTGTCTATCACCATTCCCCTCAGGCGTTACAAGAATGAGAGAGGTTGGAGAATAATGCATGCTTAGTGCTTAGTATTCCAGACGAGCAACAGGAGTGGAAAACCACTTGGAATATTGCAGCAAGTGGATGGGTGACTCTTAATGGAATGGTCTTTTTATTGTTATTAAATGTTTGAAACAGTATCTACAGCAATTTCCACCAGCCTCCTACACAGCAGCCAGTAAGTACCTCGTCAGATATTAAAGCGAAAGCGGACACTTACAGATATTAAAGCGAATATGCAGATTTACAGATATTTAAGTGAAAGTACAGATTTACAGATATTAAAGTGAAAGTACAGATTTCCACATATTAAAGCAAAAGCACAGACTTACAGCAATAAATGTAATATCAATCCTAATTCAGTTAAACAAAATGCAATACTTTGGAGGAACACACACAAATCAGCTTCTAATGGATGATTTAAAATTATTTAAATGTTTACTTTTTTGTTGGTTAAACTATAAGATAGGCTCACTTAGCACCTCATTAAACAGATGTCAAACTCGGAGCTGCATACTTTATCTATGAAAAGTCCAATATGAAGTCAAGAAATGCTTAACTGTACTTTAGTTTTTACTCACAGTCGCTGACGACAAACAGGTCACAATAAGCTTTATATCGAACCAGGATAGATATGGCACTACATAGGCTTTCACATAGTTAACAGCCATCTATATAGTTGTGATCAACCAATTTCTACTCTGCCTGAGGAATAAAGAGGGAATGCTGCAGTTGCTTCAAATCTTGGGGTCCTTCCCAAGTTTATTACACCAAGGTCAAAATAAAAGTGACTTATCGCTGCCCAACCGGGTCACAGGTAAACTCCCGCTGAGGGCCGCTGCCAGTCAAGGCTGGAACAGTCTGCCATAGGGACCACCCCTACTGGAATGCTGCTACCTGTCGATACTTCTTACCAACATGGGGCAACTCGGTGGAGACCACGATGTTGTGGTAGTCGGACTCATTACAGACTATTACATTGATAAGCAGTCATCATATACAATCACACTCATGGAATGGATAACTGTGGTTTAATAGAAAATCACCCATGAGACCAGTTTAGTAGTAAAAAACAACATGCAACCAATGTAATAGTAAAACACCACAAAAGAGGCTAAAGCTAACATTCCATATACATGGTTAAAAAAGAAAAAAGTACCTAACATAAGATAATGCGATATATCTATCCGACATCCAATTGTCACCTTTTATAGATATGATATGCAATGCACAAATTGCACATGATACCTAGTTGCTTGATTTCAAACCTGACTCCCCTATGATGCTTACGCCATAGCCTAGATATATATGAACACCGCTATCCAATGGTGCCAGCTCTATCCATACAGACCCTTGTTATATTCAGGAGCACTGACAGGTGGCGGCAGGTTAGGCTGGGGACTGTCCAGCTTGTAGTCATCGCTTACTGGATGAAGTTATGTCAGAACCTGGATACACAGTGGTAGGTCACTTGTCCTACTAGCGGCAATAAACCGGGGATGACCCCTGGATTGAAGCGGAATTTACAAGGTGCTATCCTTGTGTCTATTAGTATTACTATTAGGAAGATTAGCGGCCAAGCACAGTTAGAGTGTTTGTTTTGCTTGTAGGAAGATTAGCAGTCAGCCACAGTTAGATTGTTTGTTTTGCTTCTCGTTGTTTGATGTCGTAGCAACATCTAAGGTCATATCAGGATGGCTACCGATTTCTGACAGTGCGCACTCATGGCGACTTTATAGCAAACCAGGCCACCAGCACCATGACCTGATAATCAGTGATATCCCACTCAGTCACATTATCCTGACACTGAGCCAACCAGTCCTTGCCCTATCCTAATAATGCAAAGCGCCAGGCTAGGAAGCGATAGGTATACATTTTTAAGTCATCGGTTTGACTCGACCAGGATTCGAACCCACAAACTCATGGGTTCGGATCTCCCGATCTCCCAAAACAGGAGACGGAGGCTCAACTCATTTGGTCACCGCGCCTGGTCATTCAATTTTGAGAAGGTATTGCATACCGCATGTCCATACACTATGAGCTTACCGCTTCACTCCCATTTACCTGCTGAAAATGACACGGCCCATGACAACTGTGAGCAGCTCATATGTTCACCAACTCATTACCTGACTCATTCTCTCCTGGCCACACACCGGTTGTCAGTTTCTGAAGTCGACAAATGTCTGTTCCGTTGCAGGCAATCATAAATCAGGCAATCATAAATCATCTTTCTCAATGCGGCAAAGTGTTTAATGTGGTGCTAAGTGACGTACCTTCGGTTTAAAAATATCATCAAAGTTCATATAATTTTAATTTAAATGCGAGTATTAAATGCGTCTGCAGAATACAGTTAGTTCTGATATATATTTATATATATAATTTGTTATACATCATATATATATGTGTGATGTATAAGCATTATGAAAGTATAATTAATCGGAAGCTTTCACACTTTATTATATTTTAAAGCTAAGATTCCTTCTATGCGGTATGCAGTGTGTGGCATGTGGTATGCGAATGGGAGGATTCCTTCTATGCGGTATGCGGCATGCGGCACATGACTGGCTATATTTAAAAAATATAAACAAACAAGTATACTCCATATTGCACTGTATGTGACCTAATATGGCATTTATAGCTATGTACCTCTTGGTACGTCACATGGGGGTTCCTACCTTTATAATTACCAAATTATAGATAAGTATTCATATTTTTGTGGCTATGGTAGCATTTTTACCAACCAGAACCCCCACCACCACCACTACCATATGTTTCCCCTCCGCACCCCTGTGTGTGACCGTTCCGTAATGATCAGTCACCTCTCCTAGTCTAAAACTAATGGACAAGTGCGACTGAGGTTTCTATTCGCATACCGCGTGCCGCATGCCGCATGCCGCACCGATCGCTACATGGACCGATCGAGTTGCCACATTCACATTCGCATTCGCATTCACATACCGCGTGTAAGGGATGTAGCCCATTGACTTCAAGGCGTTTCGATTTTTTGTCGCATTCGCATACCGCATACCGCGTGTAAGGAATCTTAGCTTAATTCATCTACTACACTGATTTGATTAAATTGTTCATCTGTTATGCAACGGGGCCGATTGTGTCGCCCCCTGCCTTCAAATTCTGTAACTTGTCTGGCGACACACAGAGTTATTAACAGAGTACCTATCGCCCAAACTATTTACGGAGTGGTGTAGTATGTCAGAGCAGGCAGGCCTGGGAGTCAATATTAATATTTTAAAATGTGAGGTTTCAGATTCGTGCCCAGACTATAAAATAGTTCTGATATATGGACGGACTTACAGAAGTTATGGCAGGTCATAAATATAGTGACGTAGCATATCGTAACATACGTGTTGGATTGTTAATCTTATTTAAAATATAAACATTGCATTCATATAAATCAGTCCGATATATGGAAAGTGGTAATAAAAGTGATTATCGCAAGTTATAGTTAGACAGAGGTGTAGCATATCGCAAGAGATGGTCTTAAATCTCATTTAAAATGTATGTTTTGAAGTCATTTCCAGACTATAAATACCTCTGATATGTGGACAGTGATGAACAGTTATTGCTAGACAGTGGTGTAGAATACATATACAGTAAAACCTGTCTATACCGACCCCTCCTCAGATCGACCACTCACCTATATCGAACGCTTTATTTGGGTCCCAACAATACCATTGTAAGGATATTCTAACTCTCTAAACCGACCACCTCCCTAAATGGACCAGTTAAAGTCTGTCCCATGGTCGGTCGATTTAGAGAGGTTTTATAGTATAGTTATATGAATCTTACCTGGGTACAGATGATGGCTAACTGGTGTTTTCCCTAGGTACTGGCCTCGGATAGTCGTGGGTCATGGAGAACGAAGCACATGCGGGTCCAGCAATCCTTTACATACTCTATAGGATAACAAATTATCTTAGTTTTGTGTGGATACTTTTGTGTTTTCGTTTTGGTTCTATCCTCTAGTTCTAGCGAAATGTGATAGTCGTGGCTGGGTAGGGTGGGCGGGCCCTGACCCACAAGGCAGGTGACATTGCCGAGCGGCTGCCACAGACCACACCCAAATACTTAAAAGGGACGGAAACCCGAGCCCGAGGAACCGCACACATATATTGACATAAAAATCACATCAGACGGCTTGTCAGGTTTCTTCTAGAACTGCCCTGAGCATGTAGGCTTTGACAGATGACGACATACATAACTACTGTACCTACTTGGCTTGGCTTGACTTGCCGTTTTGAGGTTTTACGTCCTAGCAAAAGTAAAGCTTGTTTTATTTAACGTCTCTAGAGCACATTGATTTTTATCATCGGGTATTGGACGTCAAACATATGGCATTCTGACATATTTCTTTGGAGGAAACCTGCTGCCGCCACATAGGCTACTATTTCCGACAAGTAACAAGGGGTCTTTTATATGCACTTTCCCACAGACAGGACAGCACATACCACAGCCTTTGTTAAACCAGTTGTGGACCACTGGTTGGAATGCAAAATTGCCCAAACTGCAAATGGGTCCACTGAGCAAGATCGACTGAGGTGGATACTCTACTGACTGAGCTACATCCCACTCCCCCGTACGTGCTAAAAATACCTGAGGTAATGCCAGGACGGGTACCGCGTTGTGACTGTGGATACACTGTGCCTTTATAGTGCTCCCATGTTGTGATACAATACTGTCAGCATCGAGACCATATTTGCCTCTTTATCAAATTCAGATATCACATGACCAAAGTCCCATCATGTTGGGTTGCAAAACCTTTGACTGGCAACTCCCAAAACCGCACTCAGCACACAATAGACCCCCCACCAGTTAAGCTGTAAAGTATCAGAATAGAGTGGTTCCAGATTCTGCTGATATATGTCACTAGCTTAACTGGAGGGGTGTAATACATGAAGAGAGCAGCGGTGAAATTCCAGAAGGAAAATACGATATACTTGTCTTTAAACAACAACAAATATTACAAGGAGAAGAGCTTGAATCCTGTCGCTATATGAATATCTGAATATAATCAGACATTTTATTATTGTTCCCCTCGCCGTGAATATGGCCTATGCTGCTCACACGGCGTAAAGAAACCACCGATCAATCAATCAATCAATCAAATATTTTCCTAGGCATTCTCTACGGAGATATAGCATGTGAAATCATAGGCACTCGGGGAATGTACCTAAATGGAGTGGTTCCAGATTCTGCCGATAGAGATCACTAGCTTAACTGGCGGGGTCTATTACAACAATAATGGTGCAGGTGGTGTGTCCTCGAGCTCTGTCCGACTCAGAAATAGCCAACACAACTACCTGCAGAGAAGTCAAAGCCGAAACAGAGACAGACACAAAGCAACCAAAGTGTGGTTTGCTGTCGTTGTTTTTCCACAGACGGGTTATTTGGCTTTGGCTTTGCATTCGCTTTAACCATGACCATTACCATGACCCCCAAGCCATGAAGTGCCCAGAACGAAACACTAAGTGTGAAGGACGGACTGACCCAGTATCAACTAGTTGCCCAATAGCGAGTTAGTGACCTTGACCGTGAGCTGCAATGTGCCCGGTATGAGACCTTTTAGCACAAAGCGCTGTGGTTAAACTAAGTGCCAAGGAGACACCGCCCCAGTACTGACTAGTTGCTCAATAGTGGCGTTAGTGACCTTGACTCCGAGCCATGACGTGCCCAGTACGAGCCATTTTAGTACAAAGCGCAATGGTTCAACTAAGTGTGAAGCAGACACCATCCCAGTGCTGACTAGTTGCCAAATAGCGGTGTTAGTGACCTTGACCCTGAGCTGCAACGTGCCCAGTATGAGATACTTTACTACAAAGCGCAATGGTTAAACTAAGTGCGAAGGAGACACCATCCCAGTGCTGACTACTTGCTCAATTACGGTGTTAGTGACCTTGACCCTTAGCTGCAAAGTGCCCAGTATGAGACACTTTAGAAGAAAGCGCAATGGTTAAACTAAGTGTAAAGAACACACCACCCCAGCGCCGACTAGTTGCCCACTAGCGGTGTTAGTGACCTTGCCCCTGAGCTGCAACATGCCCAGTATGAGATACTTTAGCACAAAGTGCCCTGGTTAAACTAAGTGCGAAGGAGACACCATCCCGATGCCGACCACTTGCCCAATAACTGCGTTAGTGACCGTGACTCTGAGCTGCAACGTGCCCAGTATGAGATACTTTAGTACAATGCGCCCTGGTTAAACTAAGGGCAAAGGAGGACACTGCCCCAGCACCGACTAGTTACCCGATAGTGGCGTTAGTGGCCTTGACCCCAAGCCCTGACCTGTTCAGTATGAGACACCTTAGTACAACGCGCCCTGGTTAAGTGTGAAGTAGACACCGCCTCAGCGCCAACTGGTCGCCCAATAGCAGCATTAGTGACCGTGGCTAGCAGTCACGTGGTGCATAAACAATGTCTCACCTACCCGATGAACGCTACTATACGAGATTAGGTGGAGGGGGGTCCTTTACAAACTAACCATCGACCAGCTATGTAGGACGGGGTGATTGGTTGGTTGGTTGTTGGAGCTTTACGTCCTGGCAACATCTAAGGTCATATCAGCGCAGGACGGGTACCAACTTGTGACAGTGTGCACTCATGGTGACTTTATAGTACTACCCCACTGGGAAATCAGGCCGCCTGCACCATGGCTTGATATCCCACTCAGTCACATTATCCTGACACTGAGCTAACCAGTACTTCCCAGGGGATACTTCCATGTGTATATACTCCATTTTCAGTCTATCGCACGCATTAAATAAAGAGGTTTCTATTCAATTGAAACCAAACCGGATGCCCAAAGAAGTAAGCTGTTCGCTGCCCTTCCAAGAGGTTGTGGGTTCAAGCCCCAGATGAATCAAACACAAAGATCCTTGCCACTATCTAGCTAGACTGGCACTCTGCTTTCAACTAGGATTCCTATATGAGCCTGTCTCAAAAGGTGATAACTCTTTTTTGTTGTCGATTGTAACGATTGACACAAAACAACACAAAAACGGTTACACTGAAAACACAAGGACATTTGCTTCAAATCAATATGTATTCTATTGGGATTATGAAACGCCATGTAAAATACAAATCAGTTTATCCTGAGCAAATGAATAAGCAGATAGTATGTTGATCATTACTATGGACAAAGTTTTGTCCCATATTGCTTAGCACCTTTTGAGACAGTCTCATATATGAGCTATGCGAATGCATACAACGTCTGTGGTGACTTTGCGCTGTTTGTATTGGAAACAGCATACTCGGTTCACATTCACACCAATCGCTCCATGGAGCGATCCTATTTGCTGTCTACACAAATCTCATTCCCAGTCAGACATATGGATTCAAGGCTATTGTATTTACATGCTTTCTATTTTATGTCGCATTTGCATTCTGCGTACATGGAATCCTCACTTTACAAAGATAGTGCAATTGAACGTGGATGTCCAATTGTCAACGGAAGACCAGTGCCACGGCGCTGACAAAAGACTGTATTCAATGAATAAACTATATTTACCAAAAAATTATAAATAAAAATATCTCTGGCTTGAAGTTGCATGGTCCGATTTTTTTGAGTTTCTGGAATTTTCTGAGATAAATATATAAGATTGTTCACTGTAACCTACCCTACTTTACTTTTAAGGAACTTTTATTTTAAATGGCTAAGTTTGGAGATATTTGAAGTAGAACCATGCCAAATTAATGTTGGCAAGCTTGCCAAAACTCTGCCACCATAGGCTTCTGCTGTAACAGGCTCTATTAAATTGTATCAGTATTTCCTTCAATGTGGCGACAACTGTTTAATAAGAACTGATAAGTGCACCAGTATCTAAGTTAGATATGTTCAATCAAATCTAGATAATTGTTTTGGTTTTGAAAATGTGATGCTTCATCGGACCATGCAGCTTTAATCATCGCTTGCAAAATAAAAATGAATAAAATAATAACAATAATAATAATAAGGGGGGAATAGTAAAAGAAGAGAATTTTGATTTAACTGCTCAGAGGTTTGAGCAGTAACACAAACTCTTGGAGCGGCGAAGAGGTGCAAGGTTGTTTATGTAAATATGACGGCAATAAAGGAACTCTGAGAGGAGAGTAAAAATCCGTGTCCCTTCCTGCAGGCAGCCAACTCAGCACATAGGCTGACAGACAGACTTACTACGACGGTCGCCCATCCATATGGTGTAAAGGTCCTGTCACACTATGACGTAACGACGTCAGCAGAGGGAGAACGTGATGAACGTTGAACTTCTCGGCGTAGTATGCAAATTTGGGCACAAGTTGAACGTGGATGCAGCATAGTTGACGAGAGCATAATGTCGCTAAGCGTAGTGATACCGTCATTCAACGAGAGAGGACAACGTCATTACGTTCATGGAACGTTATGAACGTTATTCCATCACCAGAACTACGTTACGTGACGATACATACGTCATGACACGGTGGCGAAACGTTGAACGTATGTTGAACATACGTTGAACGTACGTTCTCCTGACGTTCTCCTGACGTTCCCATTACGCCGCGTGGATGTTTCCACCGGGTTTAATGTGGGTCAATGTAGTGGAACGTAGTTGAACGTAGTGAGCAGCGTTTGACTAATGTCCGTTTAACGTCATTGATGTTCACCGAATGTGTACAGAACGTACAGCGAACGTAAACCCTTACGTTCAAGTTACGTCGAAAGTTTTGAACAGGTTCAAAACGTTGATGCGCGCCGACGTAACACAACGTAACGTGACGTAGCTCGACGTCAGTCTAACACCATTCTGACGTCATCATAACGTAACCCAACGTACGTCAACGTAATGACGAAATGTGATCACGTCAGGCTTACGTCTGCTCGTTACGTCATAGTGTGACAGGGGTATCACCCAAGCAAGCCTTTCCACTTTCCAGTTACCAGCAGCTACAAGCCTTGTCTCCATGAGCATGGTCATATTGGTGAGCACTTGCTTACAAAATGAGAATAGCTAACTGTAAGTTGGTTGGTTGGTTATCACGTGGTAATGTGTGTATGTGTTGATTGGTTGATTGGTTGTTGGAGTTTTACCTCCTGGCAACATCTAAGGTCATATCAGGGCGGGTACCGATTTGTGAGAGTACATACTCATGGCAACTTTATAGTGCCGCCCCATTGTGAGAGTAAGCCGCCAGCACCATGCCCTGATATCCCACTCAGTCACATTATCCGAACGCTAAGCTAACCAGTCCTTGTACTGTCCTAGTAATGCCGAATGCCAGGATATGTAGCAATAAGTATAAATTTTTTAATTCATTGACTTGACTCGGCCGGGATTCGAACTTCCAACCTTCTGCATGGGAAGCCTGCATTCTACCAATTGGGTGACCACGTTTGGTCTAGATACTGTATATATAACCATAAACATGTATAGTTATGATATAATATACCGGGAACGTTTTGTTTGGTATCGTGTCGCGAATTATGATACAAGTTTTGTAGATCGCTAAATCAATGTCCAAATTGATCAGCAATTGTTGCTAATCAAAATTGTCAAAATGTGCCCTGTGTGTATAGCTTACTGTACAGGGAATATTTTGTTCCATATCATATCGCGAATCGCGATACAAGTGATGTAGATCGCTAATCCATTTCAAAATTGATTAGCAATTATTGCTAATCAAAATTTTCAAAACGAAATGCTCCCTGGTGTATATATATATATATATTATTATGATTATATATTAATATTATATATATATATATATATATAGTGTTATATAGACTGTGATATGGGTGACACATTTGAATGTTCATAACTTCACACGCTCTACAGAAACAGCCAAATGAAATGCTACAAAAATCGCCAGAGAGGTTCCAGAATTATTAGCCGGCATGGTTCGATTTTACTGGATAAAAGACATCCACCAGGCGATTATAAAAAGAAAAATGATTTAAAAAAAAAGATAAGTCCACCAGCTGCACAACAGATTGGGCCCAGACTAGGTCTAAGGGAGGACACTGAAGCGCTGCGCATAAAATAAACAATGCTATTGATTTGGTTGGCTACACCCAGGGACTGTGTTTTCTAATATTAATAATGCATCGCACACAGTTGATATAGCAGACCGTGCAGAAAATAATAGGACACTTCCGGTTTGCTGCATGGCCACTTCCGTTGCACCGTAAATCTGAAATAATCCTTCTGAAACTGAAGCGGTTTACTTCAACGGGCTTCATTCCGTTTTTTTGCTTCTTTAATTTTCTATCGCTTAGGATTGTCGTGGGGGTGATGAAAATGTTATGGGAAATATTGTGCGCCTCGAGCAGGATTTAAATCCACACCTCTTGCATTCTGGGCTAGTTTGCCAACCATTAAACCACCTAGGCTCCCCGATGTCATCACCCTATCCACGTGTACCTGTCTATGTGGCTCCTTGCCTGACAGGTCAGTGTAGATTACTATAGTCACCCCCCTTAGAATTGTAAGTCTTTTAAATGTTTTACATCCATAAGTTCTTTAATGCTTATACTTACATACATACCTGCATACAGGCAATGCCCTTACACACATGTATATATATACACACCGTCATATATAGTATAGTTACACAAATTTTACCTGGGTACAGATGATTGATAACTGTTGTTTTCTCAAGATACTAACCTCAGATAGTCATAGGTCAGAGAGAAGGAAGAACATCCGGGTCCAGCAATCTTTTACATACTTTTTAGGATAACAAATTATCTAACTCTATATGGATACTAATTGTGTTTTCGAATTGGTTCCACCGAAAATGATAGTCGTGGTAGGGTAGGGTGGGTGGGCCCTGACCCACGACTATCCGAGGCTAGTACCTCGGGAAAACACCAGTTATCCATCATCTGTACCCAGCTAAGATTTGTATAACCATACTATTTTACCTCGGTACGATACTTGTCTCCCTGGGCTACTCATAGCCCAGGGAGAATTTTACATGAACTCATTTTTTATCCTTTTTGTTGTAACAATATTATGTGTATATATATGAGTACATAAATGTAATGTTTGTTCTAACCTGTTTCTAGTTGGTGAGTAGGGGTGTCGCCACGCCATTAGACTTTTCCAGTCGTTTGTTGTAATGTTTTGCAAACGATCTAGCTGTCTTCCACCCAGCATGTGCCAGAATTCTCTTGACCGAGATTCCTAATTGTTTTGCATTGGAGACCATGGCTCCATGCATTGAGTGGGACGCATAGCATCCAGTGTTGGCTCCTGCTTGTTTAAGCACCTTGATAGTCCACCTTGCGAGAGTGTCTCTCGAGATAGCTTTATGTGGTCATATAAAGCTGATTAGTAGTAGTAGTCTGGAATTTCTGATTCCGCGTGACTTGGATATATAAGCCCTAATGGCGATACTACACATATCCATTTATCCTTCGGAAAACTAGCAATGTGTACTGTGGACAGTAGGTTGCCTGTACGATTTGATTTAAGTAATATCTGTAAATCAAATGTAGCTTCTTCCTTATCTATGTCTAGTCCATCTAGCCCATTTCTTTAAATAACTTGTGTATAATTTAACTGTTCCTTTTCTCCAGGCATGTGATAGTCTTTCTTTTGTTATTTTCTCTAATCCAAATTGTTCCAAATGTTTTCTTAGAAAAGGAATGCCAAAAGGGGTGTTGTCGACATGTCCACATGGACTGTCAGTGGTCCTTGATGTTGAAGGTTATTTCTTTCCCTTGGGAAGCTCATCAAGTCTTTTGCTGCTGCTGTTATTCCCACTAGCCATGGTTGGTACTATTAGTACTGCATGAGTGTGATCCATCTTGATCTTCCTGGCCACTCTGCTGATAATGCTGAATGGGGGGAATATGTAATGGAATTTATTATTCCAAATTAATGAAAATGCATCTACTATCCAGGCTTCTGGCTCTGGATGCCGTGACACATACTTTTGTAATTTTTGTTGTTGCGTGATGTAAAGAGATCAATGTCTGGCTTGCCCCATTTGTGACAAATAATGTTAAAAATGTTGAGGTTCAATGGCCATTCTAAATGGTCATGGAAGTGTTGGCTTTTCCTGTCAGCAAAAGTGTTTTGGCTGCCTGGAATATGTGCTACTGTTAGCCATATTTTGTGTTTCTCTGCCCAATCCCAAATAAGTTTTGACAAGTTGTTGCATGGTTTGCAGCAAGTCCCTCCCATATTACGGATGTAAGCCATAGCTGTAGTGTTATCCGTTAGAACTCTTACATGATTTTTAGGAATATGCACCAGACTGCGGAGTTCTAGATAAATGGCTCTAAGCTCTAGTACGTTAATGTGGCCGGACATTTCATCTTCCATCCATCGGCCACCTGTTGTCTGTTGGTCTCTATGGGCCCCCCAGCCTTCCAAGGAAGCATCTGTTGTGACAGTGGTGCTAGGCTCTCCCATCCTTGGGTTGGGTGAGTTGTTTATGTGTGGAAGCCACCAATTTATATAATTTTCGTCTTCTGGTGAAATTGTTATGGGCCACTCGAAGTTTCCTTTTGTGCGAGCCAGTGCCAAGTTTGCATCTATCTCTAAGGATTTGATATGGGCCTGGCCATATGAGATAGCTGGTGTGTAGGCTATAATTATTCCTATCAAGATTGCCACTCAAAATATGGGGAATGAATCCCTAATGATGTAACTGGCTCCTGCCAAACATCTCTCCGTTAGGCAACAGGCGGCTGTTAATTAATAACCGAACAATGGATGCATTGTTCCTTCGATCATCCCAATTACGATCGAAACTAAGCTGTAAAAACAGCTGGAGCTGCTCCCAAGACATCCTCCTGCTGTGAGTTGATTATGCTAATTACTGGACCCGGATGTGGTTCCTTCTCCCTGGGCTACGAGTAGCCATAGGCGTAGTACCGAGGTAAAATATATATATGCATATATTTATACACATACACAGGGTAGGTTCAACGACCAAATAGTGGGTAGCTTTACTGGGTCCTTGTCACAGCACCAGTGTTGGTGGCGGTGATGCAAATGAGAAATATTGCCCCTAGAGCAAGATCCGAATCCACAACTCTTGCATTCTGGGCTAGTGTGCTAACCAAAAGGTCTGGTGTTATTACCCTACCCACACCCATCTGTGAATGTGTCTCATTGCCTTAAAGGTCAAAGTAAAGCTTGTTTTATTTAACGAAGCCTCTAGAGCGCATTGCTTTTTATCATTGGCTATTGGACATCAAACATATCGTAAAAATATACAGTCTTTCGGTCGTGATAGCTGAGCTTGGAATCATATCAATATCTCGGGCGACGGAGTTGGGGACCATTGTTATGTAATAGTGATGCAATGTGTGCCCACTCACTGTGTGACATGGAAATAACTATGTGTAAATGCTATGACACACAGTGACCAGGATTGCAGTATGATGTCCGGATATTAAGATACGGTTACTAATTACAGGAATGTTCCCTCCATGCACCAGGAAGAGTTCAAATGGAGCAGGACATGTACTATTGATTAACGTAAGTGTATGACGACTACTTGTTACCACGGGACCACTGGGTCAGCACACTCAGCCATTCTGCATACATTATGGACACCACCTGCCCTGGGGTTGAATGACAGGTGCCCCCTCTTGGGTGCCACCCCTCCGAGGCTCCAGAGGTGTCTGATTGGCTGCCTGAGTGGGCCCAGTCACCCTTGAAATCCTTGCACTTGCTGGACAGACAAACACTCACTCTAGAGATACCAAATGAAGCACTTCACCTCTGAGCTGTGTTTAACACCCAGATAACTTAGGTTCAATGGGCTGTAGGCACTGATTTTGACTGAACAAGCGGAAGCTATGTGGGTCTGTGCAGCAGGTTGTAAGTGAGTCAGGGTGGCAGGTCACTAGTAGGTGAACAAGAATTGTAGCAATAAAGCTCAACCTTATCACTGTCAATCTTGTGTGACTTGTCTCCCTTTCTTTCTTATGAGTTGTGTTTTGGTATTTAGTGGGGGGGTGGTGGGGGGGGGGGAACTGGCAGACAGTTGCCAGGATCCTCCTGATAGTAGTGAGTATAAGTAGAGAGGTCAAGAACCCCAGTAATTCTTCAATATGTTCATTCTAACATATCTCTTAGGAGGAAACCCGCTGCCGCCCTATAGGCTACTCTTTCCGATAAGCATCAAGGGGTCTGTTATATTCCCACAGACAGGAGAGCAAATACCACAGCTTTTGATGAACCAGTTGTGGACCACTGGTTGGCCTTAAAGGTCAGTGCAGACTACTATCGCTTTTTAGATAGATGACTCCATTACTTGATGTATCATTTGCTATGTCACGTGATATATTGCTTACCATATGGCTTAGTGTACAAATTGCATTATTGATTGCTATGTAACTTGATATATTCATTGCTATATTGCTTACTGTATCAATTCCCCATTGATTGGTATATCATTCACTATATTGCTTATTACATCACTTGCTATACCACTTGCTAAATTGCTTGCTGTATCACTTGCTATGATAGTTTCTGTATCGATTGCACTATGACCTGCTTAACCACTTGCTGCATCGATTACACCATCACTTGCCATCTTCTCAATAATAATAAGAAAATGCTAACACCAAATGAATTAAAATAATTTTCGGCCTCTCAGCCCCCCCCCCCCCCACCATAAATAAAATCCCAATGATATTCTTATTTTACATTTCCACCCATTATAATTATGTTAAAACAAACTGCTAACAACAAGTGAATGTCAATGAAAATGAGCGCACACAAAATGAGACAAAACTGCAGGTGGCCTGCCGCCCTCTGCGCCGGCGCATAAAACAGACGCAGCCTTCCTCCCCACCCACTGCATTTCCGCCAGGATCATTCGGCCACTTCCGGCCACCTCCCCCTCGACACCCCCACACTGACCTCATCTGCCTACCTTCACCCAACGCGCACGCCCACCTGTATGTCTTTTTTTGGGGTACATTAGTTGTTTAAGCAGGGAAATTTCAATCGCAGATGACTGGTCTTCCTCATTCCACTGCTCCCTTGCCCTATCCTAGTATTGCCGAGCATCTGACTAGGAAGCGACAAGTATCAATTTTTAAGTCAAGTGGATGGGTGGAAGGGTGGATGGGTGGAAGGGTGGATGGGTGGAAGGGTGGATGGGTGGATAGTGTAGATGGTTGATGGGTGATGATGGATGGTTGGGAAGGGTGGATGGTGGAATGGTGGAGGGTGGATGGGTGGACGGGTGGACGGGTGGATGGGTGGATAGGTGGAGGGGTGGATGGGTGGATGGGTGGATGGGTGGACGGGTGGATGGGTGGACGGGTGGACGGGTGGATGGGTGGATGGGTGGATAGATGGAGGGGTGGATGGGTGGATGGGTGGACGGGTGAAGCTTGATCGGATGGCGGTTGAGTCTGTACTGACTGAGTAGATCAGGAGGCGGGACAAGGAACAAGAAGGGTAAAAAAAGCAATATGTGTAATATATGGCTGTAAGGGTGAAGTTCGCCTCCAGCTGCAAGCCATGCATTAGCAGCCCACATTCACACGCAAGCACTATAATGTTCTCTGGGCGTAAAGAAGTGGCTTCTTTATTGGACACCCGTCATCGTCTTTAACCCACGCTTGTCATCCGTAAAAGAACACTTCACTGTTTAATTACTCCCCCAACACTTAGATTGTGTGTTTATGTATGTGTGTATATATATATAATATATATTATATATATAATATATATATGTGTATATATGTATACTGTATGCATATACATGCAATTTCCTCCGAGGCATTTTTCGCTTAGATACATGAAGTGCTGACTTTATCTATGGATATTTATTTAGGTATAATACCGGCTGGTCACCATAGAGCAAATAGACACAGTCCTTTGACTCAACTCTCCTCATTTCTCTTTCCTAGACTCTACCATTTTCTTTTTTCTCCCAGGCATACTCCTCCCCCTGACCAGGGGAGTTGTGTGCTTGGGTGGGGCCCTGTACCTTTACGTTTTCTCTCGCTTTGTTCTCGTTGCTGGAACCACCACCGCACCCATCTTTACCTGCCCTTCCTCGAAACCCTTGCTGCTGTCTGCTGGATACAAGTGCTCAACTACCGCTGGACCGAAGAGATTCGGGGCTGCCCCAACGCTTCACCGTTACAACGTTGTAAAGATGTCCCCAGCTTCTACAACTGCCCCTACTGAAGATTAATCTTCAACCAAAGATTGGGCCGATTTATCGGAGCCTCTCTATAATGTTGCAGTTCTGTCATAAGGTTACAAACAACCCAGAAGTCAGAAGTCAAACATCCAGGCAGAATAGCGGAGTAATATCAAGACTGAGCCGATGAACCCCACAAGGCGCAGCACAGTGCTTGAGCATGGGGCTCCTTTCGGGGACCAGCGGCGGGTCGTGGTATGGAAGTGGACACCTTTTACACTGGAGGAGCCTCCAGGCATCTTTTCACTGGGAGATGATGTCATTCAATACACCCGCGGCAAATCCGAATGCCACACTCTAACAAAGCCGACAAGTCTCAGATGACATCATTGAATACATACATTGCCCTGTGAATCTCAATGCCACACTCCAACAAAGCCGACAAGTCTCAGATGACGACATTGAATACCTACATCGCCTTGCAAATCCAAATGCCACAATCTAACAAAGCTGACAAGTCTCGGATGACGTCATTGAATACATACAAAGCCCTGTGAATCCCAAGGCCCCACTCTAACAAGCTGACAAGTCTAGAGTGGGTGTCAAACCCATCTCTCTTGCATTTCGGGCCAGTCTGCTAACTTAACCCAGACTCCCTGACGTCACCACCCTATCCACGTCCCTGTCTATGCGGCTCCTTGTCTGAGAGGTAAGTGCAGACTACTACACTCGTCACCCTCTAATTGTAAGTGTTTTCAATGGTCATTCAATGCTTACAATTACATAGATACAGGCAATGCACTTACACATACACAGCGTAGATTCAACAACCATACAGCTTCCTGGTCATGGCACCAGTGTCACGGGGGGGGGACTAAAATTGGAAATATTGTGCCTAGAGTGGGAATTGAACCCACATTTCTTGCATTCCGGGCCAGTGTGTTAACCATTACATCACCTAGCCTCCCTAATGTCACCACCCTATCCATGTCCACATGTCTATGTGGCCCTTTGCCTGAGAGGTCAGTGAAGACTACTATATATATAGATTAGTTAGACGAATCTTACCTTGGTATAGATGATGGATAACTGTTGTTTTACCGAGGTATAAGCCTCGGCTAGACGTGGGTGAGGGAGAGGTAAGCACATCCGGGTACAGCAATCTTTACCTACTAATTCAGTATAAAATGATCTCTAAAATTCTAAATACTAATGTTTCCTTGGTACAAGCAAGGGACTAGACGTGGCAGGGTGTGGAGGGTGGGCCCTCACCCACGTCTAGCCGAGGCTTATACCTCGGGAAAACAACAGTTATCCATCATCTATACCAAGGTAAGATTCGTCTATCTAATCTATTTTACCTCGGTATATAGCCTCAGGCTAGCCGCAGGCTAGGGAGACTTTACATAATATCATTTTATCCTGATATTTTATTTTATTTTATTTGTTTATGTTTTGTGGTATGGAACGTTGGTTAACCTTATATGTTTGTGACAATGGTATGTTCTCACCTTTTTTGACTTTAATGTTGTAGCAGTCGCCGTGCGACGCCACTTGGCTTTTCCAATCGCTTGTTATAATGTCTAGCAAACGATCGTTCGGTCTTCCATCCTGCATGCGCTAGTCTGCGCTTGACCGAAATGCCTAAGAGGCGTGCCTTTGACACCATGGCTCCTCTTGTTGAGTGTGACGCATATTTGTCCGTATCCACTCCTGCCATCTTTAGGACATTAATTGTCCATCTGGCAAGCGTATCTCTTGATATGCCCTTGTGTGGCTTAATAAAGCTTATCAACAATTGTCTTGAGTTTCTAACTCCTTGTGTCTTGGATATATATGTTCTGATCGCGGAAACTACACACAGTTTCGGATTGTCTTTGAATTGTGTTACATCAATTGACGACAAAGGGTCCCCTAAACGATTAGATTTTAACAATGTTGTCAAATCGAAGGTCGCTTGCCTTCTATCTATTTCCAGTCCATCGAGTGAAAGTGCCACTATAGTCTGGCCTCGATGACCTGTGACTAACAGTAATAACAGTGCTAACTTAAACCCTAATTGTTTAATATCTAGAAACCTATTATGTGGCCAATCGTTAAACATTTTAAATACCAGTGACACATCCCAAAATCGGTCATATTTTGGTTTAGGCGGGTTTCGTTCATAAATTCCCTTTAGTACCCATGATATAACATGGTGTTTACCCATTGTATCTCCCCTTGTTCTGGGAAGGATAATCGAGAGAGCGCACCTGGCAGCATTAATTGCGCCGTAACCTAGCCCTTCTTGTTCTAACATTCTAAAGAATCTGCACACTTGGGCAATAGTTGGGTGCATGGGTTTAACCTTGTGAATAAGACAATAAACGCCCCATTTTTTTTCAAATATGTGGTATACATTTTAACTGTTCCTTTTCTCCACGCATGTGACACTAGCCGTTCTTGTGTAATTTTGTCTAAACCAAATTGTTCTAGGTATTTATTTAGAAAAGGAATGCAAGCAACGGTGTTGTTGCTACGTTGCCGTGATGTTCCAGAGGGCCTTGGTGAGTTAGATTTCCTGGGGATTTTGGGAATCTGAGGCAATCTCGGGCTGTCGAGGCTAGTCCTGCTAGCCACGGCTGTGTGTCCCATTCGGGGACGATCAGGATGGCGTGCGACCGGTCCATCTTTATCTTTCGTGCCACTCTGGTAATGATGTTGAAAGGGGGAAAAATATAATAAAATTCATTTTCCCAAATCAGTGAGAAAGCATCTATGTGCCAAGCAAATGGTTCTGGGTGCCATGAAACATATCTGTTCACTTTAAAGTTATTCCTTGATGTGAATAAGTCAACCGTAGGTGAACCCCATTGGCGACAAATTTTGTTGAAAATTTTTATATTCAAATTCCATTCTAAATGGTCGTGAAAGACTCTACTCTTTTTGTCGGCCAGGACGTTTTGCGATCCTGGGATATGTGAAATGGTTAACCATATTTGATGTTTTTGCGCCCAGTTCCAAATACTTTGTGCCAAGTTATTGCACTCTTTTGACTTTGTACCTCACATATTCCTGACATATGCCATGGCCGTAGTGTTATCTGTAAGCAGTTGAACAGTATTTTTGGGTATTTTAATTAGGCTTAAGAGGCCTAAGTAAATCGCTCTTAATTCAAGAACATTAATATGGTCTGATTTTTCGTTTTCTAACCATCTCCCTCCTGTTGCTACATCATTTCGATGACCTCCCCAACCTTGTAATGACGCATCGGTAGTAACTACCGTGTTGGGTTGATCCATTCTAATGGGATTGGAAGAGTTATTGATATTCTCGATCCACCAAGATATATCTGTGTAACCATCCTGGGAAATGTACATTATTCTTTCAAAGTTACCTTTTGAATGTGCTAACGCTCTATTCTTGTCTATTTCTAGAGACTTGAAGTGCGCCGCCCCATAAAGAACAGCCGGCGCATATGAAACCATTATACCGATAAGGACAGCGACCTGTCTAATCTTTGGCCTAGATATGTCAAGCAGCTGGGAGGCCGTCTCATGAAACTTCTGTAGTTTCTGTTCCGTTAATGATACGGTCATTGCTTTGGTGTTGATAAAAAAAACCAGGCATTTTAATTCCTTATTCGGGACAAAAACAGACTTTTTGTCGTGTATGTAAAAACCTAATTCTGTTAATAAAGTACACAAATCATTCACTGCCAAATGGCATTTGTTAAAGGATTCTGCCATAATAAATGAATCATCTATGTATGGAAACATTGTATGTCCTAATCTTCCCATAACAGCAAAAACAGGTTTTAATAACTTTGTAAACAGTCGAGGTGCGCAGGCTAAACCATTGGGCATGCAAGTAAATTGGAAAAGGGAACCGTTCCAAATAAATCTCAAAAATTTTCTGTGTTCTTTGCAAATAGGAACTGTATAATACGCGTCTCTTAAGTCTACATTGGCAAGCCAGGCATGCGGCGTAATTAAGTCTCTCGCCGTTTCTAATGAGAACATTTTAAAATGTTTATATGTTACCAATTTATTTAACTTAGTCAAATCCAAAATCATGCGAATTTCGCCATTTGGTTTGGGCCTAGAAAAGACATTAGAAATAAACTGTCCTTTTGTGTTTTTTACTCTTTCAATAATACCTTTTGTTTCAAACAGCGAAACCTGAAAATCTATTTGGCGTTTTTCTGATATGTTAAATTTGTATGGGAACGGAACTATTTCCTGTTTTGGTATGTCTGTGAAAGGTATTTGAACTCCTTTTACTATATCCAAAATTTCCCTATCAGATGTAATGTTAACCCATTTGTGCAAACAGTTAAGGATGTTGCCTGCCTTAAACTTGCTTACATAAGTTTGTGTCTCTTCAGACACCGTGTTGTGTGTAGGAGTCTGTGTCTCTACTTGGCTCCTGGCCGCGGGAATTGGGGTTTGGGTGTAAACTCCCTTTTGTATCCGCGGTTGTCGTTCCAACCCGTGTTCTGGCGTTCTCCTCTGCCTCGTCCTCTGGGATTGAAGCCGAATGAGGGACCTCTTCGTCCCGGCCTTCCTCCTCTCCGGAAGCGAAAATCCGAGCGGGAGCGTCGGAATTTGTTGGTGTTGTCAAACTTTTTGGTACCATCCGTGTTTTTAGCGCTTTTAGTGTCTACTTCGACAGCTTTGAAGAGGTGCGCTAGCTGACCGCCAAACATTTTGGTTTTGTCCAATGGCTTGCCTAGCACCGGCTTTGGCGGTAGGTAAAGAGTGTACTCCTTACCATCATTGTCAGTTACTTTCTTCGATCTGGCGACTTCTTTGCCAGCATCTGTTGTAACCGCCTTGAAGACGTTTTCAAAACGCCAAAACGTCATGAAGTTCGACGCTGCTGTAAGCAGCGCAATCCCTCTGTCCATCACTCGTGCAAGCGACGAGAATGAATTCTCAGCTTGCATCCGATTCGCTACCGGAGTTATCGATGTAAGCGCTCCGAGCACCGCTTTATGAATCGTGCACAACGCGTTCTCATAACGCTGTCTTTCATCTGAGAGATGGATGCCTGCATCCATTTCTTTACTGATGGACTGGGGAACTCCTTTAATTCCCGAAATTTGTTCCGTCAGCTTGTTGATCACCTCCACAGGTTTGAAAGTGTGGAAATGTCCTTTCAGCGTTTCCCTCATCATGGTTTTAGTCCGCAACCTCTTTGCTTTCGCCAACGGGCATTTCTTTTTGATCTTTGCCCCTATCCTGGCATAAATGCCCACTCTCTCCGTCTCTGAATCGGAGTCAGTTGTGGACGAATCATTTGATTTATCCGATGATGAGTCCTTCTTCTTTTTCTTTTTGTTTTTCTTTGTCTTCTTAACTCGTTTCTTATTGACCTTGGTGAATTCATCACCGGAGCTACTGCCAAGTCTTTTCCGCTTCTTGGGTTTCGGTTGCGGAACCTCAAATGCCGATTCGGTCTCGTCATCTGAGAAATCTTCCCAGTCATCGTCGGGGATAGGAGGAGAAGGAGGCCGTGTGGCTTGTGTGTTATATTTGCCCATAATCCGTAGGATTTTGTCTTCCAGCTCCTCATCCCCACTATCCTTGTCCAAAGGATCAGCCCCCGGCTGTGGAGACGGCGGTGCCGTCTGCGGTGGCGAGGAATCGTATCCAGAAGGCCCGCGGCCCTCTGCCGCTGCCGGCGGAACCTTGTTTCGCTTGGTGGCCATCGGTTTCTGTAACGACAAAGGTTACTTAGTACCGGTATCATCTCAACATGTTCACAAAGTGAGCTAGAGTGAGGTATTATTTCGTATGGTATATAGTAACGTGTTTAAACCGTTCTGTATACAGGCGTTAAGCTAAGTTTTGCCGTAGGTTTTATGGGTAGTGAAACCAACCAAACGGGGCGGCGGCCATTGGCACGCCCGCTCTCTCTGTTTCATACACTTCTCCCACCCGCGGCATTCTGCGCCAGCAAGTTGAAGAAAATATTACGAAACTCGGAGGCTCGCCTCAAAAACCGGTCTGGGGAGTCTATAAAAGAAACCCAGGATCATCCCCAACAAAACCCTCTTTTAGGGTTCGGAGGAATTTCCTTAGGAGATGCAACTCGGGTTAACATCTCTGCCTGTCTGAACACAGGCTTCGCTATGTCAAGCGGTATCGGTTTCGGTTCTGCACATTCTTATCCTTGTGTTTTTTTATAACACCTTTTATGTCCAAATTGGGCCTGAGAAAGTTCTAAGCTTTCATAATGGGATGCTATAAACCATCCTTAAGAAATTGAATGCAGTTTCTCAATACTTACAGTTAGTTAAAGTGTTGTAGTAGTTAAATCCTGCTGGAGCAGCTCAGCGAACGTCCTCCCGCCGTCAGCTGCTTATGCTAATTGCTGTACCCGGATGTGCTTACCTCTCCCTAGCCTGCGGCTAGCCTGAGGCTATATACCGAGGTAAAATATATATATATATATATGCTGCACATGGAAAGAACATTAAGACAAGAATCAGAGTCAGAGACAGCGAAGGAGGTAGGCACACAGGAGAGAGAAAGAGATGGCTAAACAAACAACCTGTTATATACATATATATAATATAGTATAGTTATACGAATCTTACCTGGGTACAGATGATGGACAACTGTTGTTTTCCCGAGGTACGAGGAGAAGGAAGCACATCAGGGTCCAGCAATCTTTTACATACTGCCCAGTCGCCTTGAACAATGGACACCCCTCGCTACCCGTCACCGCGTTAAGCGGACGAATACACCTCCACAGAGGGGCGGTGTGCGGGAGTCGGAGGGATGGCACTTATACATATCATACTCTTAACTATCATTTTTAGTGCCTCCCTGACTCTTATAATAGACTGCATTCTTTATATTTTATTACTATTCAAAGTAAGCGCTTCTGGCAGTACATGAATGACAGCATGTGTATCGACTCCTCCTTAAGCAGTTGAGGATGCACAGGGTATAATTGCCCTGTAGGAGGAGGGGTTCTTGCTGGCACCCTTAGCTTCCTATGGGATGTATTACATACCAACGTTGTATCTGCGGAGACTCTCTCGACTGTTGTAAGTAACACCGCCCTTCTACTTTCATGCACTCTACACCGGAGTGGCACCGATCGTGGCGGGTCCTGGGTGTGTCTGCTTGACGTGTCCGCAGTGTAATACCGTCTGTGATCTACTGGCCAGGCGACGCGGGCACACGAGAGGACGGACTGAGGGAGCTTAAAGAGGAGCCGCTCCACGCAGAAGGAGGAGTGCTCTGCAGCCGGTTCTCCTGAGATGGGGGGCGGTGGGGGGGTGGATTGAGCAGCTCTTTGCTTCCTCTTGTCGAGGGGGTTCCACTTGTAGGGTATGAACAATTCTCCTCTCTCCCAGCAAAAAACATTCTATTACACAAACTACAAAGAAGCTGTGAGAGGTCGCTCAGGACGACATAACATTTAAAGCTCCTTTCTTCACCTAGATTTACATCATGTTTGCCTTGCACTTAGTTAGCTAGACTTCGCTATATCTGCAGGCAGATCTGGGCATTGCGCATATGGATACAAAGATGTTGGTAAGGCTTCTCTCCCTTTCCAGTTAGTTCTCATGTTGCCTTCTTTCATTTTTCGATTCTCATCTGTTTGATTCTGCAACCGTTGAGACTCTAGGGGGGGGCAGTGTAGTAGTCTATACATGAGCCCCACTACCATGCGGTGGCAGCAGACACTCCGCGGCACACCTATGCAGTTACACTGAACTGCGCTAGGTAGCGGCACACTAGCCACCGGGCAGAGCCCCGACTGGGCTGCCCTCTACTGTGTCTGGCTAGCACACCCCCCACCCACCTGTAGAGGTGACGTGGGACCTGGCGATTTAGGTGGTGGGTCAGTTGACTGTTGACACCACGGAGAGCAGATAGGTTTTGGTAATAAACCAGTTGGAAGCGTACTGTACTAAATCTTGTCGTTCTTTCGTGAGTGCGTGGCAGTATGGAAGATCATGGGCCATCACAATAGGATAACAAATTATCTTCAAATTCTATGGATACTCATATCCTTTCATTTCAGTAAAAGCCAACATCATAGTCATAGTAGGGTAAGGTGGGTGGGCTCTGACCGACGACTATCCGAGGCTTGTACCTCGGGAAAACAACAGCTATCCATCATCTGTATGTACCCAGGTAAGATTCGTATAACTATACTATCTTACCTCGGTACTATGCCTCTGGCTACTCGTAGTCCAGGGAGAACTTCTCATTTTGTATCCTCTCTTATACTATTCTTTAACATAACATGTTTCAGTACAAAAATATAATTTTGTGTTTCTCACCGTTCTTTTAGTTGGTGAGTAAGTGAGTCGCCAGGCCGCCTGACTTTTCAAGTCATTTGTTGTAATGTTTTGCAAATGATCTAGCCGTCTCCCAGCCGGCGTGCGCCAGGATTCTCTTGACTGAGATTCCTAATTGTCTTGCTTTAGAGACCATGGCTCCCCTCGTTGAGTGGGATTGACACCCGCCTCTTTAACCACCTTGATGGTCCATCTTGTGAGCGTGTCTCTCGAGATAGCCTTATGCGGTTTAATAAAGCTTATCAAGAGGTGTCTGGAATTCCTTATTTCACATGACTTGGATATATAGGCCCTAATGGCTGACACTACACAAATCCGTCGATCATCTGAAACAAACACCTGGTTAGACTAGTGTAGTAGTCTTCACAACCTCTCAGGCAAGGAGCCGCATTGACAGGTAGGCATGGGTATGGTGGTGACATCAGGGAGGCTAGGTGGTGTAATGGTTAGCACACTGGCCCGGAGTGCACGAGATGCGGGTTCGAGTCCTGCTCTAGGCACAATATTTCCCCATTTTCATCACCCGACTTGTGACAGTGCACACCCATGGTGACTTCACAGTGCTTCCCCACTAGCAAATTAGGCCACCAGCACCATGACCAGATATCCCACTCAGTCACATTATCCTGACACTGAGCCAACCACTCCTTGCCCTATCCTAATAATGCAGAGCGCCAGTCTAGGAAGTGACAAGTATACATGTTTAAGTCATTGACTTGACTCAACTAGGGTTCGAACCCATGGGTTCGAATCCCATGATCAACCAAAACAGGAGATGGACACTCAACTCATTCGGCCATCCCTTCTGGGCTAAACTGCCTGATCACGGCGTCTTCTATATAATAGTTAGAGGTCCTCCTACTGAGAGCATCCTGGTTCATTTACAAAATATCTTAAAGTCAGTGTGCTTTGATGGACACAGACCTGGTGCAACATTGCTGCCGGCATCACATCGATAAGATATATGACGACAAGCCGACATCAGGGTCAGCTCAGAGGCCTTGACCCCAGCAAAATGTCAAGCCTCTATCCTGCCCCAGGCAGCATGTTTGGGTTTGAATCATATGGTTATTTGAGTTATTCCTCATCCTTATTTGGGTATAAAACCCAGGTCTCCCCCCCCCCCCACCCCCCTAGACCCCAAGGAACCAAGTGCCCACTTCATACCAGCTGACACCAAGCCATTGTATATGGAGTAATAAAATACTCAGCTGTAAGCCTTGGTTTCGCAGGAGGACTCCCCCCCCCCCCCCCCCCCCCCCTGCCCCACCTCATGAGACATGTCTCGTTGAACTGGATTGCTTTGCCTAGTGGTACAGTGTCCGCCTTCCATGCGGAAGATGGTGGATTTGTCTTTGATGCTCCCTTACAAGAAAAGAGTCAAACTGAAGATTTCTGAAATTGGCACTTGTCGCTAACTTCATGTGGTGTTTGGCATTAGGGGGAAACGATTGATTGATCGATCGGTAGTTGATTTAAGGCATCTCACCAAAACAAAGGCCATATTCAAGGCGAGAAGTATTTAACTTGTATTCTGTCCATTTTCGTTTAACCATCGCTTTTACACATATTGTAAAAGCATACAATCAAATATGTGTCAAAAACACTTAGGAAGCTAAAAGGCTCACAATCAGGATACACAAACAAAACAACATATAGTATTTCTGGGTTACTCGGCCGCTCAGAGCCCCAGAGGATACCATAAAACTCTCCCCATTCAGTCCCACCTGATGCCTCCCTTAAACAAACCCTTAAACAAACTCATAAGGAAGAAAGGGAAGACAAGTCACAAAGATTGAGAGTGAAGATGTTGTGCTTTATTGGCATCAACTCCTGTTCACCTACTAGTGACCTATCACCCTGACCCCTTACCTTCTGTTCACACAGAATCTCATTACCTCTTTAGCCTGTCTATGAATCAGTGCCGACAGCCCATTGAACCGGAGTCCCTTGGTTGTTGCACTCAACTCAATTTAGATATATGAATTTTGGTAGCATCAGACAGAGTGTCTGGGGTCCTGCTCTAGAGTAGGTGTGTCTCACTCAAGAGCCAGGAGTAGAGTGATCTCTCCAGTGTGTCTGGAGCAGTGTCATGAATAATTAATCAAAGTGCGGCTAGTGTGGTCAGAGAGCCAAGGGAGTGCAGGTGACTGGGCATCCCACAGCCAGCCAATCAGGCACCCCCAACAGCCTGGGAGGGTGACACACCCCAGTAGGGGTGGTTGTCACTCAACCCAGCTGCAGGTGGTGTCTATGTATGTATGCAGATTAGGCTGGTGTGCTTGCCCATCGGTACCCTGGTAACAGGTAGTTGCAGACAGTTACAAATAGATCCATATTAAAATGTCCTTTTCTCCAAACATGAACTGTCTCTTATATAGGAACATCTCTTCATTAATCTCAGGCATCATGTATAACATATATTCCACATAGCTTATATCATGTCATATTGTGAGTGGGGCACCATTGCTTTTAGATTGTCCCCACTCCATCGCCTAAGAATAATAATGCTCTCTGCCAATATATCATTCCGAACTGAAAATCCGTATATTTTTTACAAATGGTTGGGTAAGTGTCAGGAGAAGTGTGTTTTAGTCCCCAAGGCGTGGTATCTCAATGGGGCTGGACTATAAGGCTATTACAAATTGATACACGTCTTGATGGGATCTCAAATATTGGTATGGCGTGAAAACCGCAGTAATTCATACATTTGAAATTAGAGGCTTGTATAAGTTCTATGTATGTGGAGTTCCCTACATGACAATAAACAAGGTAGAAGATAATACACACTGGATATCAATTGTCATGAATGAGCGCGTGCTTATTCAGGGTCATTGCAGGACACCCAGGATGGCGAGGCCCACCCCCCAGGCCCCCCGTGGGCGTAAGGGGGGACACACACAACCACCCCTCCTGCCAACCACCGACACTGGCCCATCCCTCCTCACTCACTCGCTGCCACCCTCACACATTGCCCCTCAGCCAATCACAGCACACACAGAGCTGACAAGCATTAGCTCTCCCATACCCATGGTCACGCCGCATCACCCATCCAGACTGACCACTACTCTCTTTTTACCCACTGTGCTAAATTTTAACCATATTATATTACTCATAAATTAAATTAATTATTTTAATTAACTAAAACTCAACTTTTATTAATTAATCATAAATTTATTATTCATAATTAACCGAAATACTGCTACCCACTAGTTGCTCTGTCGTCACCTCACCTCACCGTACTCACATGTTGCACTTCACTCATACCACTCCCATCTCCCTGACTCTGATCACCACATGACATTGTTCCTTTCAGCTCTCAGCTTGCCATAATAAACAGATGTAAAGCCCCCGGGGGCTGCCCGGAATAAAGCCATGTTATCCCAACTTATGCCTCCTCGTCCTGTGTGCCATTGCTGCAATGATCTTCATGCAGTCGAGAAGGAAAATCAGAAATCAGGAGATAAGGCCGTCAAACCAATAAAACATACAAAAGCGAGTCCAATCCAAAGAATTACAGAATTGATGTTCGGAACCACTTTGATTTGCACCTGGCATTATTAGGAGAGGGAAGAGACTGGTGAAATTGGTGCATCTAGGGTCATATCAGGATATAGTGCTGTCCCACTGGGAGACCGACCAGGCTGCCATCACCATGACCTGATATCCCACTCAGTCACATCATCCTGATACTGAGTCAACCAGTCCTTGCCCTATCCTATTAATGCCGAGCGCCTGGTCATTGTCATTGGTTTGACTCGACCAGTGTTCAAACCCATGGGTTCGAATCCATTCATTCGGCCATCCCATCTGGTCTGCTAGGAGAGGGCAGAGACTGGTTAGCTTGGTGCCAGGATAATGTGGCTGAGGGGGATATCAATCAGGTGGCACGGTATCCTATTAGAGTCAATCTACAAAGCCGTCAGAAATGAGCTTGCACTGTCACAAGGCGGTACCTATCCTGAGATGACCTCGTAATGATGCTGCAGTGGAAACGCCCAATCACTCACTCAACTGCAGCATTTGATGAGAAATAAAAGGCTAGATCAAACCCAGTTAATGTTCCCCGCCTGCTGGCAACTACTCCCATTATGTCGCTCACAGTCACAGCCGTGAAATGAGGGCACATCGAATCACTGCTTAAAGCTTGCATTCCATAGGCATGATTTCATACATAATATACTATACATGATGACATCAGCCGTGAAATCAGGGCACAACGAATCACTGCCTAAAGCTTGCATTCCATAGGCACGATTTCATACATAATATACTATAGATGATGACATCAGCCGTGAAATCAGTGCACACCAAATCACTGCTTAAAGCTTGCATTTGATAGGCACGATTTCATACATAATATACTATACATGATGACATCAGCCGTGAAATCAGGGCACAGCGAATCACTGGTTAAAGCTTGCATTTGATAGGCACGATTTCATACATAATATACTATACATGATGACATCAGCCGTGAAATCAGGGCACAGCGAATCACTGCTTAAAGCTTGCATTCCATAGGCACGATTTCATACATAATATACTATACATGATGACATCAGCCGTGAAATCAGGGCACAGCGAATCACTGCTTAAAGCTTGCATTCCATAGGCACGATTTCATACATAATATACTATACATGATGACATCAGCCGTGAAATCAGGGCACAGCAAATCACTGCTTAAAGCTTGCATTCCATAGGCACGATTTCATACATAATATACTATACATGATGACATCAGCCGTGAAATCAGGGCACAGCAAATCACTGCTTAAAGCTTGCATTCCATAGGCACGATTTCATACATAATATACTATACATGATGACATCAGCCGTGAAATCAGGGCACAGCGATTCACTGCCTAAAGCTTGCATTCCATAGACACGATTTCATACATAATATACTATACATGATGACATCAGCCGTGAAATCAGGGCACAGCAATATTTAAAGCTTGCATTTGATAGGCACGATTTCATACATAATATACTATACATGATGACATCAGCCGTGAAATCAGGGCACAGCGAATCACTGCTTAAAGCTTGCATTCCATAGGCACGATTTCATACATAATATACTATACATGATGACATCAGCCGTGAAATCAGGGCACAGCGAATCACTGCTTAAAGCTTGCATTCCATAGGCATGATTTCATACATAATATACTATACATGATGTCATCAGCCGTGAAATCAGGGCACACCAAATCACTGCTTAAAGCTTGCATTCCATAGGCACGATTTCATACATAATATACTATACATGATGACATCAGCCGTGAAATCAGGGCACAGCGAATCACTGCTTAAAGCTTGCATTCCATAGGCATGATTTCATACATAATATACTATACATGATGACATCAGCCGTGAAATCAGGGCACAGCAAATCACTGCTTAAAGCTTGCATTCCATAGGCACGATTTCATACATAATATACTATACATGATGACATCAGCCGTGAAATGGGCACATAGCTTAAAGCTTGCATTCCATAGCATGATTTCATACATAATATACTATACATGATGACATCAGCCGTGAAATCAGGGCACAGCGAATCACTGCTTAAAGCTTGCATTCCATAGGCACGATTTCATACATAATATACTATACATGATGACATCAGCCGTGAAATCAGGGCACAGCGAATCACTGCTTAAAGCTTGCATTCCATAGGCACGATTTCATACATAATATACTATACATGATGACATCAGCCGTGAAATCAGGGCACAGCGAATCACTGCTTAAAGCTTGCATTCCATAGGCACGATTTCATACATAATATACTATACATGATGACATCAGCCGTGAAATCAGGGCACAGCAAATCACTGCTTAAAGCTTGTATTCCATAGGCACGATTTCATACATAATATACTATACGTGATGACATTCATGAAGATTAGAAGCCGGCCCTTTGGGTGGATGGTTGAGTTCGGGTACTTGTTTGATCACAGGGTAAATATAACAAATGTTGACTATGTACAAAAAAAAGACGAAAACCAACAATAAATATTAAAAAAATTAGGAACTCACGGATTTTACACCACAAACAAGTTTAGAGAAATGATCGATAAAGGAAAGTAATTTGTATGGATTATGAGTACTACTGCACTGCGGTGAAAACAAATGCATGCACATAACCGTTATGAGCAGAATAAACAACCGATTAGTCAAACCAATAAATATAAAATAAAATAATACAGTTTTCACAACTGTTTCCTTTCTGGATAAAAGTTGGCTCACGATAATTCTCTGCAATTCTTGGCGAGCGAGCAATGTGCATGGTTTGTTTGTTTGTTGTTGTGTTACGTCCTAGCAACATCTAAGGTCGTATCAGGACGGGACAATGTGCATGAACCAAAACGCCCCACTGATCTTTTCTGCCCACCAACCCTTTAGGGTTGGGGCGGATGCATCTGTCCACGCATTTCAATAAACTGTTTACCTGGACTACCACATCTGCGTCAGTCCTTATCGAAATCACTGGGTGCGGTGGTCGAATAGGTAGAACGCAGGCCTTGCGTGTTGGAGATCAGAAGTTTGGTTCCCGGTCGAGCCAAAGCAATGACTTCTCAAATTGATACTTGTCGCTTCCTAGCCAGACACTCGGCATTAATAGGATAGGGGAAGGCCTGGTTAGCTCAGTGTCAGGATAATGTTACTGAATGGGTCATGGTACCGGTGGCCTGATTTTCCAGTGGGGCAGCACTATAAAGTTGACATGAGTGTGCACTGTCACAAGTCGGTATCTGTCCTGATATGACCTTAGATTTTGCAAGGATGTAAAACTCCAACAACAAACCAACCAAAATCCTAACATATCGGATACCGGAAGTTGTATGAATGGATTGCTTGAATGAGTAGCGTGTATCATATACCACGTCCAGGTTTATTTTTTATTCCTATGGAACACTAGCTTCAAAGTGCAGAGTGCAAATGTGACGTCACAAACGCCATCAAAGGCTGACCGGCTGAAAGTAGGGCAAGCCATCCCGGCCGGTGCAACGGCTAAGAACATGTGCCTTGTAATTACACCAGCGCAAAGCGGCAGGTGCCAAAGGCAGGCAGGCAGGAGGGCAGGAGCAGATCTCTCAGCGTAATAACGCGAGCAACTTCACCAACTTTGAGGATGGCGAATCTAATGCCCATCAAGCACCCGGTTATGGAACTGCCTATCTCGGCTATCAGTTTGCGCTGCCACCTACCTATGTTAAAGTTGCATAGTAGTGTAATGGGGGTGATGAAAATGGGAAATATTGCGCCTAGAGCGGGATTTGAACCCACATCTCTTTGCATTCCGGTCCAGTATGCTAACCATTACACCACCTAAGCTCCATGATATCACCATACTACCCATGCCTACCTGTCTATGCGGCTCCTTGCCTGAGAGGTCAGTGCAGACCACTACACTCATCCCATTGGAATTCTAAGTCTTTTAATATTGCCAATTACATACATACAGGCAATGCAAACACACTTACATACACAGGGTAGGTTCAACAACCATACAGCATGTAGCTTGTATACGATCATGGTCACGGCAACCAGTGCCATGGGGGTGATGAAAATGGGAAATATTGGGCCGAGAGCGGGACTCAAACCCACATCTCTTTGCATTCCGGGCCAGTGTGCTAACCATTACAAAACCTAGGTTCCTTGATATCACCATACTACCCACGCCTACCTGTCTATGCGGCTCCTTGCCTGAGACGTCAGTGCAGACCACTACAGTAGCAACGGTTTAAGACTTTTTGCCATATTATTCTGAGATAAATACAGTAAGCTCTACCGAATGGGTAGAGCGCAGGCTTCCCATGCGGAAGGTAGGGAGTTCCGATTCTCGGTCGCATTATCCTGACACTAAGCTAACAAGTCCTTGCCCTATCCTATTAATGCCGAGTACTTGGGTAGGAAGCAATAAGTATCAATTTTTAAGTCATTGGTTTGACTAGACCAGGGTTCGAACCCACGAACCCATGGGTTCGGATCCCCCGCTCTCCCAAAACAGGAGATGGACACTCAATTCATTCGGTCATCCCGTCTGGTAGAAGAAGAAGAAAAAAAAGAAGAAGAAGAAGAAGAAGGAAGAAAGGCTGGTGGAAGAGGTGGAGGACTGGGGGATCGGGATAAGAACAACAGCAGCATGAGATGAGGTGGGAACAGGAGGTTTGTTTGTTTGTTTGTTGTTGTTTTACGTCCTAGCAACATCTAAGGTCATATCAGCACGGGTACCAACTTGTAACAGTGCGCACTCATGGCAACTTTATAGTGCTGTCCCACGAGGAAACCAGGCCGCTGGCATCATGACCTGATATCCCACTCAGTCACAATATCCTCACACTGAGCACACCAGTCCTTGTCCTATCCTCATAATGTCGAGCGCCTGGCTAGGAAGCGACAAGTATCAATTTTAAAGTCATTGGTTTGACTCAACCAGAGTTTGTACCCACGACCCCACGATCTACCAGTACAGGAGACGGACGCTCTAACTCATTCGGCAATCCGTCTGGTTAGGGAACAGGAGGAGGTGGAATAGGTAGTGAGAAAGTATATTGTGAAGAAGGAAGAATGGAGAGGTGGTGAATGAGGGACTGAGTAAAAGGAACAGGAAGAGGGGAGATGAGTGTACGCGTGGAGGGAGCTGAGGAATAGAGGAGGTGGGGGTGGGGGAGTTTGGTTGATCGTTGGAGTTTTACCTCCTGGCAACATCTAAGGTCATATCAGAACGGGGTCTGACTTGTGACAGTGCCCACTCATGGTGACTTAATAGTGCTGCCCCATTGGGAAATCAGGCTGCTGGCACCATGACCCGATGCCCCACACAGTCACATTATCCTGACACCAAGCCAACCAGTCCTTGCCCTGTCCTATTAATGCCGAGCACCAGGCTAGGAAGCGACAAGTATCAATTTGATAAGTCATTGGTTTTACTCGACTGGGAATTGAACTCCCGATCTCGCGCACGGGAGGCCTACGCTCTACCTTTTAGGCCACCACGTCCAGGAGGGAGGAGATTACGTGTGTAGGGATGTGCACCAGAGGAGGTGGGAGTGGGAAGAGAGGGAAGGCGAAGGCAATTTGACTGAGACATAAAAGTGTAAACCTGACAATACTCGTTTTAATAGAGAGCGCCGCTTTTCTTCAGTTAAGACAAAGCGAAAAACTGGCGGCATGCCTCTCCGTTCGCATTGTGCAGACAGATGGCGCTGTGAAAGAATACCGACATGCCCCCTGCTGAAGAATACCAGCCATGCCAATTAGACAGCACTGAGAAAATAGAACACTAAAACTGTTTTTTAAACTACATTTTTTAGATACCACCCCCTCTCTCCACCCTTCAATTAAAATTGTTTAATATTTTCGGTTTTTGCTGATGGGATCTGCTGCTCCATTCAAAGGAACACTGATTCGCACTAATCGCCTTCTGCCGGGTCACCAGGCTCTTTAACAGAGACGCAGGCAAACTGGAACTCATTCAGGGTATGCCTCAGAGTTAACTCCGAGACGTCTCTGCGACGTCTTTTTGTCCAATTTGCGTTCAACGTGTGCCTCGTAGACGGCTCCAAGATGTCGAGCTTTTCGAGTAGGAGGCATAAACGAAAAATTCCACCTCCAAAATAGCCGCGGTTGCCGATTTACGCTCGGACCCAATCAGATATACTCAATTTGTATGTGGGCCAATCAGAGTTGCTTTTTCATAACTGTTTCAATTGCAAATGGCTGCTTGAACCTAATATTTGCCAATTATACTGTGGATATGGAGGACACCATTTTCGAGACATCCGACAGCTAAAATGCCGTTCAGAATAGCGCGACATTTGGAATTTCTGCGAGGCATACAGTTGAACGCGACCCTGGTACGGGAGAGCAAGCCAGCTGTTTTTTTTGTTTTTTTTTGTATTGAGGCTGTATTTATACTGTCCATAGCATGTAAGCCCGGGTACCCAGGCTTGTTTTCAATGCTGGCCAATGCAAAGAAACAACTAGAACAAAAAAAACAACAGCAGTTGTTATTTAATTCTGCAATTCCCCCCATGCCGCCACCAGCCCACCACCACCACCTACTCCTCCACCACCACCACCACCACCACCCCCACCACCACCACCACCTCATCTTCTTAACAAACTCCATTCCCTCCTAGATTACACCATTGATCACCAAGGCGACAGCATGCCGTTTTGTCCGCCATCTAGGATCGATTAACATTTGGGGGTGAGGGGGGAAGCATTACATGTGGCATGTAAATATCATCCATCAGGGCTTAGTGGGGCAGAAGTCGGCTGGAGTTGGAGAGAATGTTGTTAATGGTTACCGGATATGAGGAATGTGACCAACCTTAAAAGGGGGGGGGGGTGGTCACATTTCCAAAACAAGGTTACTTATACAAAATTATTATCTTGACCAGACGGGATGGCCGAATGAGTTGAGCGTGCATCTCCCTTTTTGGTAGATCGTGCGATTAAAACCCATGGGTCCAAACCCTGGTTGAGTCAAACTAATTACTTAAAAATTGATACTTGTCGCTTCCTAGCCAGGCCCTCGGCATTATTAGGATAGGGCAAGGACTGGCTGGCTCAACATCAGGATAATGTAACTGAGTGGGAGATCAGGTCATGGTGCTGGCAACCTGGTCTTCCAGTGGGGCAGCACTATAAAGTTGCCATGAGTGCGCACTGTCACAACTCGGTACCTGTCCTGATATGACCTTAGATGTTGCCAGCACGTAACATTCCAACAACCAACCACAATTACTCCGATCAAATATGACTAGTCATAATTTGCATAACTTGAACTAAGATATTCTCTAGGACTAGTAGTAGGAGTTATTTAGGGCCCAACCACGGTGTGGGCGTCTCTATGGTCAAACTGTGGTTATTGATGTCATTCCTCCTCAGTGACATTGGCTAGGGAATATTACAGACTTGGAAAGTAGTAGTTCAAACCCTACTCTCACATAACATAAATTTTAATGTGTTTGGTGTGATTTATCACCTAAGTAAGTCCATCTTTCACTTCCCTGTATGATACCACTTTGTTTGTTTTTTTAGCGACCCCCCAGCACAAAATGTAAACATCGGCTATTGGGGTGGGGGGGGGGGGTCATACGGGGTCATAATGCTTACAATTACATGCATACAGGCAATGCACTAACACATACATACACAGGATAGGTTCAACAACCATACAGCACATAGCTTGTACAGGATCATGATCATGGCAACCAGTGTTGTGGGGGTGATGAAAATGGGAAATATTGCGTCTAGAGCGGGACTCAAACCCACATCTCTATGCATTCCGGGCCAGTGTGCTAACCATTACACCACCTAGGCTCCCTGATATCACCACACTACCCACGCCTAGCTGTCTATGTGGTTACTTGCCTGAAAGGTCAGTGCCGACTACTACACTACCAAACTGAAGTGTTTTAATCACGTTCCTTTTCCTAAGAACATTTTATAGCGGTACTTAATTGGCACTTATAACATTGTTCTATATCATGATCCATGTCGTGACCCAATTTGAAACCAGATCGCGCTGCAAAAAGCACGATCTCATAATGGTATGATGCATCTATGTTTAGTTTGTGGTGTTTACTTAGCATTGTATCACCAGCAAAGGGTATAATTTCTGGAAGATTTATACTGCATATCATGGATAAGTCTGAATAGACTTGTTTTCACCATTAGACAGTTTGTCGATAGAAAGCCAGAGCCTACACTTTTACCGACCCAAGGGATTTTTAACCTCCCACACCACATAGACATGGTATGAGAGCAACTGGCCTTTAATGATGCTGTAAGTTATACAGATCGGTGGAAATCCAAATTGGCAGAGGTGGGGGCACAGGGAATCGAACCACTGACCTTCAGATTAGGTTTGATTGATTGATTGATTGGTGGTTGCTTTACACCATATCGGCAGCATAGGCCATATTCACGGCGAGAAATGTTTGTTTTTTGTTCAAACCATCGCTTTTACATGTAAAAGCAGACAATCAATTATGTGCCAATCGACACTCATTAAATTAGAAAGCTCACAATCATATATTTGTGGTCAGGGGAAACAAATGCCCATAGAAAAAGAAAAGTTTTATTAATAATTGATAGAATCTATTTAGTAAACTATATGAGGTGGTACAGTCCAGCTGCCCTCAAAAAGGCTAACATGTTTTCCTGTTTTACCTTAGTAAAAAGGTCACGCATACTGTCTGCAGTGTCGAACTATTGGCGCAGTGCCAAAAAATCAACGCAACTTAGTCAAATGTGTTTGAGTGTCAGCGGGAACTGACACCCAATACATTCAGGGGGAGGTTCCCCCTTAAGCAGAAAAGCATGTGTAAGCCACGAGTGGCCAATACGCCAGCGGCTAAGGACCACTTGGACCCGCCGACCTCCCACATGGGTCTGTGGTGGTTTTCCCACAGATGGTTCAATTTCTTTAAGTTTATTAATGTTTTCATCCCACTCATGTTACCATTTCGATTTTATGTGGATGGCTATTAGTAGTTTCAGATCAGAGTGAGGGATCAGACATGGTTCAAGATCACAGTTCAGGGCCTTCTTCGCAGCCCGATCAGCTCGTTCGTTTCCTTGTATGCCAGCATGGCCAGGTACCCAGCACAGGTGGATGTCATACCCATATGTTGTCAGTTGGTTCATTTTATAAATGAGCGTTGCTAGAATAGCGTGATTCATTTTCAGTCCAGCAACAGCCAGGAGGCAAGAGAACGAATCACTGTATAAAACATAGTTTGTGTGATTGGATACCTCGATACACTCCAACGTGAGAAGGAGTGCTCGGGCTTCTGCAGTGAAAATCGAGCTCTGATCGGGCAAGCGTACGCCAAATTTTTCCCGTTGGCAGACTGCCGCAGCAGCTACCAGGCTTTGGTCTTTCGAACCTTCAGATTAGTAATCCGACCTAGAAAAAAGGTCAGACACTCTAATCACTCAGCCACAGAGAACACCATGGCGAGAAGTGTCCAACTTCTGGTTTATTATTATTTGGCCATCGCTTTTACACAGCATGTAAAAACACACAATCAATTATGTGTCGAAAGAGATTTTGAAGTTAAAAGCTCACAATTACAAGAATTGCGCCCAGGGAAGTATGAAGTCTACATAAAAGTTGAAGACATCCTCCTTCCTGAAATATTTAAAATAAACATGTTAAGAAGATTTAATAGAGTACCCTTTCAAGCAGGAGCCAATCCAAAGCGCTGTAAAATAAAAACATTCCAAGAAGCAGTAATGACTCACCCAGTGAAATGATCTATCATAGTGATATAGACCAGGAAACACTCATTCAGCCTGATGTAAACTTAACCGAAGCCTGCTTTAGGTTCAGAGGTCTCTAATTGTAAACGAACAAGCACAGCACAAGAATAGAACAACAGAACAATAATAACGAATTCCCTGGGGGGAAAAAACCCAAAACCGAACCTATTTTGGATAAATGTTAATACAAAGCCATTTTCTTATATCTCATAACCTCCACATATGACGGCATGGTAGCTCACACTTAATCCTCTTGGGTCATTATGGTGAATGAGCAGGGTACATTCCTTTATGCAGGGATGAAAGTGGTCTCCATAAAAAAACACACACAGAAATCAAGCCGAGAATATTTAACCGACGGTGAATTTCCGCGAAAATGCGGATCTTCTCCCATAGACTTACTTAGCACTGTCAGGGAATCGTGGGAAAATGGCAGAAGTCAGTTTTCAACTAGTCTTATTGTGACTGTATTATCGCCCATACCTAACATGGTCTTGTTTGGGTTTCATGTTCTATCAACATCTAAGTTCATATAAGAATGAGATTCAAACTACCCAACTGTTGTCATATACATCCTGATATTTTAGAATATTGCTTAACGTTAATCGGTAAAGATCACTGTTTGTGGTCATTACTGAAACACACAAAAATCCGCAAAGCACTCCCCCCTCACATGGAGGGGAGGAGGGCGGTGCCCTGCCACTCACACCCTGCCTGCACTACACTGGCCTCCAGGGCCAGCCAATCACACCTCAGCCAATCACCTCTAAGCCATCCACACCTCAGTTGGGCTGCTTTCATCTCTCCTGGACACACACACTCCTAGGGCACTCTCCTCTGGACAGCAAACCTTACCACACTTCCTTCTTCACCCACCCACCAAGCCTGCCTTGGTCTCTTAGCCCTGTTAGCAACTGAAAATAAATAAATACTAGTCTTTAAGCGTGTAATTGTTGGGACTGGCTTCAAACAGCCAGTGAGTGCCCAGTGAGAGCGGCTTGTCTGTAGAAACTCAGTGAGGGTTTATTGTCGTAGGCCTTTGGCCGACTTCAAAGTATTCAGCAGCTAGGTCAGCGTAGGTCTACTTTAGGCCAGTGATGGTGGGCGGTCACCTGTGTGGGACCTGCTTCAGGCTCCAGTGTGGGTGAGTGCCCCCCTCCCCGCCCAAACACCGACACACACACCAACACACTTACCGGGCGCGGTGGCCGAATCGGTAGAGCGTGGGCCTCACGTGTGGGAGATCGGGAGTTTGATTCCCGGTCGAGTCAGACCAATGACTTATCAAATTGATAGTTGTTGCTTCTTAACCTGGTGCTCGGCATTAATAGGATACAGCAAGGACTGGTTGGCTTGGTGTCAGGACTATAAAGTCATCATGAGTGTGCACTGTCACAAGTTGGTGCCCGTCCTGATATGACCTTAGATGTTACCAGGATGCAAAACAACCAACAACCAACCAACCCACACACTTCAAAGTGGACAGTAGTCGGCTTGACGTGGGAGGTGGGGGTGGGGGTGGGAAGGTGTGGGGGGGGAGATCCTCTTATGTGGAGCTGGCCCTGTGTAATCCGGATAAGGTTGGCGAGGGATTAACACGACTATGCCTTCTTAGCAATCAGCATGTCCACCCCCTCCTGTCCACCCACCCACTTGGTAATTATAATGACTCCAAGTCAACTTTACTGCACCTACATCAAATAGGTCACAAATGTCTGACCACACCCATCTTATGCAACATGTAATAACTCTAATATCATAATTAATGTTGGTTTTTAAAGGTTTTAGAAACTGCAACTACTAGACGCTCTTGTCATTAAAATAGTCAGACGTGCGCAGAAATATATCTCTTTAGATAACTATCCTGAAAACTGGCCAGAAGTGTCACATGGAGAGTTCAAATCTAATATTAGAATATTTAACATTTTTTGTTTGCAAATAAAAGCTGGAAATCTCCCCTTTACATCTATGTAAAATATAATTTGATGAGATAGAAAATAAAGGTGTAGTCCATGATTAAGCTATGTTTTATGGCAGTATAACATGTGTTGCTCAGATGTAATACATGTTTAGGACACCACACAGTCTGCTTAATAAAAATCTAAGCAGAATTAAATAATTTCATACTTAGAAGCATATTACTCATGGCATAATATACAGAAATATGTAGTGCTTATATTGATTTAAAAAAAAGTAATTCCCAGCCATGCTTTATTCACTGAATAATTTGGTATGTTGATGAGGCAACATATTTAATTCGCGAGCGAGGCTACCGTAACCCCGCCTGACCCCACTCATGTGATCCAACCCCGGCCCTGTCCCGCACTTCGCCTCTGGCTCTAGTCACAGCAACTCAAACTTCCACCGGCTCACCACACCTCCACTTTCAACACTCGAGACCGGTCATGCCCCCAAGGAAACAGCTGAGGCGGCCCCCTCTACGCCCCCAGCTGACACGGGCCTCTCTCAGACGGGCAGCAAGGCCACTGGCTCCGCATGCACGGAGGTTCAACAATGCAAATATGGAACAGTCAACTGCCAGTCCGGTGTTACTAACTCAGGTGAGTCAAAATTTCCCTGCAGACTTGACTACGTTACTGGAACTGCAGTGGGAGGCTCTGCAGGTTACAAAGGACCTCGTAGCGCGAGTAAAATACGCTCGAGAGCGTGGCAGCAGTTCCCAAGCCAGTTTTTCCGGCGTTTGCCATGCCCTCCGTCCTGCCGGCTCCGCCCCCTGTCATGGCGGCACCGGCACCACTCCCGGCAGTGCAGGTATTGTACAACCCGGACACCAGGCCATGCCTACTAGATGTCCAGCAACGCACAGAGGCGCCGCAAGACCAGGCACCGGCCCCATGCTTCTATTTGGCAGAACTGCTGGACCCGCCGGAGAGAGCTCCACAAGAAGTCAGGCCCGCACAACAGGTTGAGACAAGGTCGCAACACGCTGCGGCTGCCATAGCCGACCTGCTCCTGAACACAGCAACTACATTCAAAATGCCTAAAGGTACAGTGCTCTTACCACATCTTTACATAACGAGGACCGAGGCCTTCAAAGGCATAGGCATGGGAGAGGCCTCCTGGTCAGAGTACTTTGAGGCGCTTAGGACAGTAGCCATGCTTCCAAATCTGCCGCCTTCTTGGTACAAACATATCATTAACCATGAGCAAGAACTAGCGGACATGGCCACTCTCTGGGAGTGGCCGACTTGCAGACATTGGTCCGAGAAGGTGTTTAAGTTAATTGCGGAAGGCTGACTTCCGAAAGGTTGGGAAGATCAGGCCGTTATTAAGGAGATTTGCGCGACAGCAGGCAGAGCTCCTCCCCCTCTTACCTACCAGGTTACTGGGTTTGGCACGCCAAGCTACATGCCACGCTCAGCATGTAGCTGAAAATAAATATGGAAATCCGCAAAGCCCTCCGCCCCGCCCCCCAACTCCCACTTCAACACAGACTATTAACTTCACACATGAGTATAATAAGGACTTGGACGGGTGCCCGTCTAACAACTGTAACTGGGGAAAAGAGTGCGCTTTCGCAGCCACACACGGCACACAACCGACCAAGTTTCTGCATAACTGTGCCTGGTGCGCCTTCCAGATTGAAGAAATTACATGTACATAGGGCGCAAGATTGTCTCAAGCGGCGTCCCTTCCATGATAAGAAAGCTGCCAGTGATAAGGCCGCCACGTCTGAGGCTTCTGTAAATGCCCGCCCACTCCTATCCGCCCAAGCTCCAGTCCTCCAACCCCCATTGGGGCGTCTCCCTGCACCGGTACTAGCCCCACCTCCCGCCATGCCACTTTTGCCTGTCCTGACACCTTTCCTGGCTTCAAAGTTAATGCTGCGCCCATTCCCATCACACACCCAAGCACACTCAATCACAAGCTGCCTGTGAGCGTCTCTGGTATTACACCCCACGGAAATTGTCCTTGCATAATTCGGTCACCACTGAACATGGCTCACCGGCAATGCTAGGCTTCCCGACGCCCCCCTCCTGCCCCCCCCCCAACCCCCCCCCCACACTTAGCACTAATAACACCCAACACCGCCACGCATTATTTCCACTGTGACACATTCCCAATACGATCAGCTGACTAGCAAACCCACCGACAAGCATTAGATATACTCCCACCGACAAGCATTAGATATACTCCTCCCCACCTCAGACACTTCCGTACTCCCTATTGAAATATAGTTTGATTGCTTTGATACAAGTTCTCATCCTTCTCATTTACTTACAGGTCTGCCTCAAGCCAAGCAGTTTGTCCCACCGTCACCATTTGAGTATACCACGACACTAGAGGCATTTTGGCCGCAGGAAGCTTCTTTCTTGTCTAACTCACATGATCAATTCTGTATACTGAATCAAGCAGTCAGAGATTCTGCGCTTCCAAATTATATTAAAACAAGACTGCCGCTTCTGTCTGGCCTTAAAATTCCTGCCTGGCGAGCAGCGTTGCTAGCCTATCCAGATTTCCAAGTAGTAGATTATCTCGAGTTTGGGTGGCCAATAGATTACACATCTAGATTCATCCCGACTCCTACCTTAAAGAATCATACCGCGAATGCAGATTTAGACCCCCACATTATTCGCTTCATTAAGAAAGAGTGTGAATGTGCAGCAATGTTAGGCCCATTTAACGCTCCACCATTTGTACCTTAGTGTCAAGCGAGTCCCTTAATGACCAGGCCAAAGAAAGATACAGGCATGAGGAGAGTTATAATTGACTTAAGCTTTCCGGTGGGCAGATTGATTGGTGGTTGCTTTACGCCGTGTCGGCAGCATAGGCCATATTCACGGCGAGACATGTTTGTTTTTTGTTCAAACCATCGCTTTTACATATAAAAGCAGACAATCAATTATGTGCCAGTAGACACTCATTAAATTAGAAAGCTCACAATCATATATTTGTGGTCGAGGGAAACAAATTCCCATAGAAAAGGAAAAGTTTTATTAATAATTGATAGAATCTATTTAGTAAACTATATGAGGTGGTACAGTCCAGCTGCCCTCAAAAAGGCTAAAATGTTTTCCTGTTCACATTTCTGCCGGTGGGCAGAAGTGTGAACTCAGGAATAGCGAAATGGTTCTTTCAGGGCGCCCCCTTCAGTTTCTCACTTCCCTCAGTTAGTACCCTCACAGACCAGCTGGTTAAAACAGGGAAGCATTCTTGGCTCTGGTCTGCGGACCTAGCTCGTGTCTATAGGCAGTTAAGGGTCTGCCCCCTCTCTACCCCTTTCCTATGCATCATGTTGAATAATAAGTACTACATAGAACTTGCACCTCCGTTCGGCTGTCGCATCTCAGCACTTGCATGCACTCGTACTACATGGGCAGTTTTTTGGCTGTTAAGGCGCCAAGGGTTCTATTCCCTATACTACCTCAACGATTTCATTGGGGATTTCATTGGGGTAGAACCTACTAAGAAAAGGCGGTGGAAGCCTATGACAGCTTCCTTCAAATAACATGAGATCTGGGTCTCGAGTTGGCTCCTGCGAAATGCACGCCTCCACCAACTAAGTTTAACTTGGCTAGGCTTTGTCATAGATGCCTCCGAAATGACCGTGACATTACCTCAAGAGAAGATAGATGAAGTATTAGAGGCCTGCACAGTATGGAAGGATAAGAAACTAGCTTCACATAGTCAGATTCAGAGCCTGACAGGCAAGCGACAACACGTAGCAAGGTGTGTGAAACCGGCTACCAGGTTCATGAACCGAGTCACTCAGGCAAGCACCTATGGCAGGCTTTTTATCCGTTCTCGCCTCTGATCCTCAAGGACTTAGACTGGTTCCATAAGTTCACTTCTTCCCTCAATAATGTCATCCTTCTTCCATCAGCTCCGCCCCGGCCCTGGGAGATGGAGTGTGACTCTACCCTAACAGGGGCCGGCGCCTTCTCTCAGACAGCCTGCAGCTCGGTTACATACCCGCAAGAGGTATGTGATAAGCTCACAGCAATAACTCAGCTATTGGCCTTTAATCTTGTTCTTGCCCTGATTTCCTCGCTCCCGGAAGATCCTCACAATTTCACAATAGTCGTTAATACTGATAACAAAGCGTCACAACAGGTAATCTCAACAGACTCGGGTAGGGATCCTTAATGCGCATGTGCGTGCCAGATCTGGCTCACAGCTGCCCATCACCATTGTAATTTAAAGATTATTCATAAACTGGGAGTCGAGTTAGTGTTTGCAGATGCTCTGAGTAGGGCTCCTCATAGCCAGATAGCTAAGAAGACCATGCGATAACAGATCACTTTACGTAAACTCACCAAAATTACTATGAATCCTACTCTCTCAATTGTCAGTTTCGACATCTAATTACATAGCCGGAAGATAGCTTATACCCTTGCTTCTATCTTCCAGGCTACTCCATGACACACCACCTACAACGGCTCGGCACCTACAGCAGGGCTCTAACCGGAGGCATCTGGTCTAATAAACGAATGCATTTCACAGTCTACCTCACCTTCTGCAAAGAACACGATGTTGACCCCTTTCGCCCATCACTCTACGATATGTTGTCCTTCCCGATCCACTTAGCCTCCCACCTTAGCGCCCTGGGTCCATTTGTAATTATTTCAGCACTGTTAAGTTGTGGATCTCCTCCGTGTCAGGCCCTTCTCACCTCTTTGAGTCAGAACAGGTGCGCACCCTCAAGCGAGGCATTAAAAAGAACTCACAACATGTTGTTAAGCGCGCTACCCCACTCACTCCCCATGTTCTCGCATGGGTGGTTTGGTTCCTATCAGCACTCGGCCCAGAAGCCGCAGTATTTGCCGCAGCACTCCTGCTCAGCTATTTAACTTTAGTAAGGCAGAGCAACTTAGTTGCCAGCTCAGAATACTCACTCGGCCCTCATACCTTAATGTTCTCCGATGTTCTCCCCACAGCAGATTCACTCCTCCTCAGCATCCGCTCCACCAAGACCGGTCTGCAGACCCAACTCCCTCTCATGTTTTCCCTCCAGGCCTGCCCAGGTTCCTCTTGCTGCCAACTCAAGGTGTGGTCCGTGTATGCATCCTGGGTACATCCAGCCAGACATTCCCCCGCCTTCCTCCTTCCCTGTGGCAGTTTTCTCACCGCCTCGGTCCTATCCCGTGCCATAGCCCTAGCTTCCGCCGCCGTCCTCCCACACGCTCCCTCACTCACTCTCCACAGGCTCAGACGAGGTGCCGCCCAGGACTGCTTAGCAGCCAAAGTTCCCCTAGCTGACATACGAGACGCTGGGTCATCATGGTCAAGGGATGCAGTAAATTGCTACTTCAAAGATACAACCCGTCAACGTTGCTCCATCAGCACTCCTCAACCTCTTGATACAGACTCATTCGTATTATACTGGAATGCATTAAGGTAGATTGCCGTATTGAAATCTGGCACTCATTTTTAATATATTTCACCTACTTAAAGAGCAGTCTGTAGGTTATTTGTATATTAGTAGTTCCAGGGTTCATGATTTTGTTGTATGGATTATTTTGTTCATAAGGGGCAGTGGGAAGACAACCATTAATGGTTACACTGTTCCTGCAATTTCTATTGGTAACAGAGTAGTATATGTTTGTCGAATAATGTATAGAGATTGTGAATAAAAAATGTCTAATGTCTATGTTCGAAGTGTATGTATGAATGGGGATGGCAACCTTGACAGATGGTTGGCCAAACTGGGACATTGCAATTACTGATCATTCAGTCTCAGGAGAAGGTGACTGAGTGGGATTTCGACCATGGTGTCAGTGACAGGGTATTCCGGTGGGGCAGCACTACAAAGTCGCACCGGGCGTGGTGGCCGAATGGGTAGAGCGCAGGCCCCCCCCTGCTGGAGCTCAGGAGTTCAATTCCCAATCGCATCAAACCAACGAATTACAAAATTGGTACTTGTCACTTCCTAGCTTGGCATTCAGCATTAATATGATAGGGTAAGTACTGGTTAGGTCAGTGTAAGGATAATGCAACTGACTGGGGCTGATTTCCCAGTGGGGCAGCACTTTAAAGTCACCATGAGTGTGCACTGTCACAAGTCGGGACCCATCCTGATATGACCTTAGATGTGTTGCCAGGACGTAAAATTCCAACAACAAACCAACCAACTACAAAGTCGCTGTCAATCCGTACTGTCACAAGTCACCATCAGTCCAAATATGAAACCTGGTGTAAAATAGTAGTTAGCAATGTCAGTGACTATGAGCAGCAATATTTTTTGTTGTTGTTGTTGTAAATATGTTTATTCTGCTGAATAATTCTTTTGTCAGTGCTGAAGCACTGGTCTTCCAGCCATTTTTCAATTCAGGGTTATTTACACAAAAGGTACATAGAATAAGGTGTACAATACCTGTTGAATAGACAATTTGCACCATGTAACACAATGAAATTCTGAAACCCAAAAGTTCCATAACAATATGGTACAGTAGTGTCATATAACCAGATCAATATTAGTCAGATCAATGTGAGTATTTACATAGTATTTAGAATGTAAGCAGAAGTTATCTTCTGTATTCAGTTGGTAAACTTGTAGTAAGTTTTAATGTTCAGTTGCAGTTAGGCAAGCGGTAGATAAATGTTGGTTTGTTAGGAAAATTCTAGTGTAACTCTAATGTAGCTAGTTATGTGAGTTTATGAATTATGTTTTTGGGGTGGGGTTGTTAATAATACACTGGACCATCTGTGACCAGTGAAGCAATGGGACCAATCCCAGTGCATTTAGGTCTTAAATTTTACATTTTTACCTGGACTGTCTCTGTCATCGTATATGGTTGACTGGAGATAACAGAGGAACAGCAACAAATTTTAAAAAGTGGGGCTGTGGGGGGGGGGGGGGGAGAATCATGCAAATTCTAATATTAATCATAACTAATCGTGGACATATAACTAGTATATGAAGGGAGCACCCAGCAGTCAGGCTAGAAGGGAATGCATGTAGGTAACACATGGGTGAAACAGACTCAGTGTTATTTGGCCACAGGCTGAGGGGGATAATTGATTGTAAACCACTGTGAAGTTAACTTGAAGGGAAATAAAGCTGTGAGACTGTTCTATATATGGACATCAGAGAGGACTTGTGCGTTCAGTAAAGCCAGGTGGTGGTGGTTAGTTTGGGTATGTTTGTGTAAGAGCTGGGGCTCTGTTGGGGTGAAGGGGGATGGGGGGTGCAGGTTCAATTACCTATAGTGGACCAGGCCCTAAAGGTGGTCTTAGTGGGAAGGTCTGGTAGTAGGAGGGTTATTTAGGAATGGATTATCTGAAATAGGAAGGAAATGTCTGCAGGAATACTTAACATATGAAGAATACTGTCAATTCATGATTGTAAATGTACAAAAATACATTGCATGCATGTTATCATAGGAGTATATGTTAATGGTATGACTTTTGTGTTATGTAGGAGTGCATTTTCTGAAATAGGAAATGTCTGCAGGTATACTTAATATATAAAGAATACTGTCAATTCATGATTGTAAATGTACTAAAATACATTGCATGCATATTATTGTATGGGTATATGTTGAGGTTATGACTTAGATGTATTAAGATGTTAGAACATGGTAATTGTGGGTTCTGATTGCTTCCCCCCACCCTCCCACCCACCCCCTGCCAGACCCTGTGAGCATAAGAGGGGGTGCTTTCCTGTAAGCTGCCACTCTCGCTCTGGTGGTGGTGGTGAGTGGAGGTTGGCCGAGTTGGTTTGTGTTGGGGTTGACTGGAGTAGGCAACAATAAAAGCTGCTATATCCCGTCCTTCACTGTTGGTTGTGGCTTCCTTTCTCTACTGATACTATTGCACTAGAAGAGAGTTCTGGAGCTGAAGCTGGAACTGAAGCTGGAGCTGAAGCTGGAGCGCTGAGCTGTGTGGAGGACAACAATCAACAGTCTACACACATCCTACAGTCAACATCAATAGTTTGCACTGGGACGGAAAACTCCAGTAAACCAAATTAAAGCGAACCATTGCAGCCTTTACGTAGTATTTCCTATCAATTTAAGTCAAATTTGAAGGTGAAATAACTAATAATATCGACATCAAATCCACCTGAAAATACTAGTTTTAAAAATGCTATCTTTCCATGAAAGTCTAAAGTAAATATTGTGTTGCCATGCCAACATCCAGTTATTTGCGATACCCAACCGTTGAATCATATAAATGTTCCATCAATGTCCTATTGAAACCCCCTTCCTGATATGACCTTAGATGTTGCCAGGATGTAAAACTCCAAGAACCAATCAACCCATTGAACACATTAGTCTTCGAAAATTGTGGACAATTGGTGGGAACAGAAAATGTTTAAAGTAAATATTTTGTTGCCATGCCAACATCCAGTTATTCGTGATACCCAACCGTTGAATCATATAAATGTTCCATCAATGTCCTATTGAAAACTCCAATAACCAATCAACCCATTGAACACATTAGTCTTCGAAAATTGCTCCAAAATAATGGCCATGTTTTTCCGTTTTCCCATTTAACACGAAGAAATTACAGTATAGCGAAATAATGTGCCTGTTTGTTCTTTTTGAGATAATTCTTAGTAATTAATAGTATTCCCCAAATTATGTCAGATCATGATATGTCAACTTTAACAACATGCACTGACAAGACTAAACTTAATTTAACCCCACAAGAACCGAAAGTGCATTCCCACAAAAATATTGAACATCATTAACAATTGCTAAATTAAATGCTAGTAATGGAATGAAATTAGTACTCAACAGAGCGAAGATTCTAAACAAATATTTTTTTTTTGTAAATATAGTTTATTCATTGAATAAAGTCTTTTGTCAGCACCGTGGCACTGGTCTTCCAGCCATGTGACAATACAGTTATTTACAATATATGCAGCTAGCCCAAATCAGCTGAACTAACAATATCAAACATTCACAGGCTTACATATGGTATAGTTTGACAATTCACATACAAAAATAGCAGTTATATGTTGTATTCCTACACACTTGATACATACATGTGTATTGATTAGACCTTTACATTACGGAGTGGTTAGGTACATAGTTTTCCTTCATAGGTTTGTATGCCTACTATGTTGTGAATTGCAAAACTATCATGTTGTTGGAGTTAACATCTTGAGATGGAGTGAGTGTTAGTAGAATAGTTTGTTTATTCTGTTAGATAGAGTGTGGTTAGCTTATAGGGTTATGCTTAAAAGGTTAATACCTCAGGTGTGTTTTTTGACTACATGAAGTAGTTTGAGTAAGTAGGTTGTTAGTAAGGATGGGATAAACAATGCTTGGAGGATTGTATGTTTCAGTCATTTAGTAGTCTAGTACAGACTTTATTAGTGTCTATGTTTGTACAAAGACCCCATAATACCAAGACAGCTCACTCAGCCTGTACTGTATAATCAAAATGATCAAACCCACCACGTGGTGCGTTGGCCGTTCCCCCGGCTAAACAGATGCCACAATATATGCACAAATGAATATATGAATATGAAAGCTGTGTGACGATGGCAACGATGATGTGTGCCTGTTCATAGCAATCCAATATTGATGTGTATTCACGCTTACCCGCCTCATGCATGATATAACCGTATGTGTTTACATGTGAAACACCAACCAGCAGCTGGGTCAATCAAACCCACTACAAGGTGGCACCGCAAAATTTACATCACATGGGAGAGATAGGGAGTGAGCCCTCCCAGTACCATAGGGCCCCCGGTCTCTAGCAATACTACCAGACTGATACACCTTTCCGAATTTGCTGGGCAAATAATTTGTACGGTGGATAACTTGGTTTGTTGGCAGCAGGCAAAGGAGCGCGTGGGGTGGTGGGAGGGGGCAGGGTGGCCATAGGTGCTTATAATAGATAGCTAATTAAATATGGTGACCTCATCACTAGGCCTGTAGAAGGGCCTGATTGGCTTGGTGAAATCTTACCAGGTTCTTGAATTCTAGTTGTGTGTGTGCATGTCTAATTCTGACTGGGAGTTCATTCCATAATTTGCTGCCTTTGTAGATAGGGGCTCTTGTCAGTCTATTTGTGAGTGGTTTAGGAACTTTGAGGAGTGTAGCATCCCCCTGCCTGGTAACTCTGGTAGTATGGTCTATGTAGCTTTCATCCTTGGCTCTGATAAACATAAGAGATAGCAGATGTGCATCTCTCCTTTGGCTCAGGTGTGTGATATTAGATCTAGTGTGCATCTCATTCACTGAGAGAACTTTGCCCCTATATACTGTTCTAAGAGCTCGGTTTTGAGTTCTCTGTAATTTATTTTCTTGTTGTTTTGTTAAAAGGCCATAGATTAGATCATTATAATCTATTATTGGCAGTATAGTTGGCTTATACAGTTTGAGCGCTGTGTTCTCACTCATGTAGCATCTTATTTTTCTAAAGGTTGCCATTCTCATACCTAGAATTTGGTTCAGCCTCGATAGTTGCTGGTTCGCATTCAGTGTAGAGTCAAGTGTGGTTCCTAAGTATTTGTATGAGTTCACTTCTCTTAGCACTGCATTGCCTATACATAGCTCTATATTTTGCGCGTGCAATTTTCTAGATTTTGTTCCAAATATCACATATTCTGATTTTTGTGTGTTTAAGGTAAGTCTGTTATCAGCACACCAAATATTGACCTTTTTTAACAGCTTGTTTACCATAGTAGCTGCCAGAATAATGTTTTTATTGTGCACTGTGAGGACAGCATCATCCGCAAAAAGTGTGAAATTAGCACTGGTAGACAGCAATGGTAGGTCATTAATAAATATCAGAAAGAGGAGTGGTCCCAAAGTGGAACCTTGGGGCACTCCTCTTCTGACAGTTCTCATAGAGGATTCTGTATTATTAATTTTTGTGACTTGTTGTCTATTGTTTAAGTAGTTGGATATGAACCTACATGATCTTTTTCCCAGTCCAGCTCTTTTGATCTTACATAGCAGGATTTTGTGGTCAATTGTATCAAAAGCTTTCTTGAAATCAAGAAAAACAGTTATTGTAAGCTCACCTCTGTCTGTGCTAATCAACAATTCATCCATTAATGAGGCAAGTGCCTTAGTCGTTGACCTTTCTTTTCTGAAGCCATTTTGTTGGGTGGCTAAATAGTTAGTGTCCTCAAGAAATGTTTTTATTTGGTCGTGAATTATCTGTTCATTCATTCTGCCAGGGAGAGGTAGTATGGATATGGGTCGCAGTTCATTACAGGACTTTGGGTTACCTACCTTGGGTATAGGGGTAACTGTTGCTCTCTTCCATTTTTCTGGGAAAATTCCAGTAGTAATTATGAGGTTGTATAGGTATGTACATTCATCTATCAGAGCCTTGATGGTGCCCTTGATAAAGGTTGAACTGATGTCCTTCATGCCTGAAGGTTTGAATGGTGATAGATTTTGTACTTTGGTAAGGATCTTGTCTTTTGTTGTTTCTATGAGATCATATCTATGTTGGTTAACTACAATCTTATAGTTTTCCTGGACATCATCTTTTGGTTGAAATTTTTTGGGCTAGGTTAGCTCCTATATCAACAAAGTATTTGTTGATCTCTTCTGCTAGTTGAAAGCTAAGGTTGCCAACATTGGAAAATAAAAAACTGGAAGATCTCAAGGGATGTTATTTTTTTAATCTTTGATGCTCTGTGGCGAATTTTGGACACAATAATCTGTGAGATTTATAAAGATTATTGAAAATAAAAAAACGGAAGATGGGTGTTATTGTTAATGGGAACATAAAATATTGTACACATTAAGGCGAAACCCTAAGGGTTGGCAACCCTGTTTATCATCCAAACCTATGAGGATCAGGGATAAAAGTGATCTTCAATTAGATAAATACCCGGAAATGGACCACTAGGTGGGCGATAATCTGGTCAAAACAAGAACAGCTGAATGCCCTCCTAAGATCGCTGGTATTAACTGATCAGTGGAAAGAAACTAGGCTGGTGCTTGGAGAGTACTGTAGGTAACCTGACTTCCGGTAATTTTCCACCATTCCCTGACAATGGTAATCCTATGACTGTATGAGTACTTCTGGGCTTTTACAGAAATTCAGGGGACCAGGACGTAACTCAGGTGGTAGCATCTCCACCTGTGAAGGTGTCGGTCATCCTATCGATTCTGTTCAATGGACCCATTTGCAGTTTGGGCATTTTCCTTTCCCACCAATTGTCCACAACTGGTTCATCAAAGGCTGTGGCATGTGCTGTCCCGTCTGTGGGAAAGTGCATATAAAAGACACCTTGCTGCTTATCGGAAAGAGTACCCTATGTGGCGGCAGCAGGTTTCCTCCAAAGAAATATGTCAGAATGACCATATGTTTGACATCCAATAGCCGATGATATGAAAATCAATGTGCTCTAGAGGCCGCGTTAAATAAAACAAGCTTTACTTTCACAAAAATTCACATCTTTGACTATAACACCAACTCTTACTCCGTCCTGATATCACCTTAGATGTTGCCAGGACGTAAAACTCCAACAACCAACCACCCATTACTGAGAGTCTGGGACGGAGTTAATAGTTCAAGTGTTGTGTTCAAATTTGCTAGTAGATGGCAAAATTACACACAATTAATTGTTTGTTGGTGGTCATATCCTGAGATGTTTTAGAAACGACATAAATCACAGATTTCCAAAAATCGCGGAAATCAGAGAAGAGGCGGAGATTTTTCATTTCCGAAGGATTATCCTGCCGCTAAAAGTCTATGACTCTTCCTATTTAAATCAAATAGAACTGTGATAGGCCAATAACGGCCACCCAGAACCTGGCTCTCACGCTTGCAAACACTGGATAAATGAGGGAGAAGTATGTACGCTTCCAACGTTTATTAGTCTTCGCCCATCGTGGCGTCCACAAAGAAGTGACCCGCACCCTGACCAGCCAGGTCCCACGTCACCTCCCCTGGGAGAGGTGACGCTAGCTGCATGTAGTAGAGGGCAGTCCACTCAGGGCACTGCCCGGCGGCTAGCGTGCTGCCACCTGGCGCAGAAGAACTATGAGAGGAGACGGCATAGTCCCTGCAGCCACCGCGTGGTGGTGGAGCTCATTCACAGACTACTACAGAGCTAAGTACACCCCACAACCCACATAACCAATGAACCCCTTCCATAAAACAAACACCCTTTCACCTTGAGTTGCTCAGACGAAATGCAATCAATTCGAACATTTGATTTGCACAGACCAAATAATATTACCAAATTACTGGATCCCTTCTTCCACTACGCAAACACACATAAACCCATTCACAACACAAACAGACAAGTGCAAAGCTCTTTTTGCTGAAAAGTGAAATTACAAATCAAATTGTGGAGGCATTTTATTTTGGTTTCGATTAGTGTTTCACTTTAATGAGTAAACCGACAGTCGTGACAGTGAAAACCTGACAGAATTAAAAGCGCTTCTGTTTGACTGAATGGCCTTTACTCAATATGCGAGTTCCGAGTTCCGCTGGTCCCTCAGGAAGGACTGTAGCTGTGAGCCCAGCACACCAGGTCACAGCTGAAGCTTACATGGCGGAAGGTGGTGCAGGCGGTGAATACACATACACAAAGTGGTATTTTATCTCATGTCAAATATTTGCCAGGACAATTTCACTAGAATCTACATTTGACACAAATATATTGCAAGAAGTTGACCGGATGTATAATTCGTTATGCGAATATTATTTTGAATGTATACCACTAGTATGGTCTGCCTGTTGCCACCAACTATATATTGCTATGAATTAGATGTTGCCAAGAAGTAAAACTCAAACAACCGACAACCAACTAAGGCACCCTTTCCTCAACCTGTACAGCACACACACACTGATAAAATCGCACACAGTTCTATGCGAAAACACTTGTTATTGTCATCGCCATTTGCTACTTATACATAAACCTGCATTATGACGTCTATGACACATGCTTCCAAGTATTGCGGTGGATTGGTGTTAATTAACTGACATGAACTGGTGTTTCCAAGGTGATATCGGTCACATGAACGACTTACTTCAACACTTCCTAAAGCGGCTGTCACACCTCACCGGATTGAGCAACGGACAGAATTGTCTATTCCGGGCATCATAAGTATCAAAATGTATTAAAATGTGTCAAAATATTGCGATATCGGGTCAAAGGCCACTGGACGAACGGACATGAAATGGACAATAAACAGACATGAACGGATATCCAATGGACGGTAAGCAGATTAAACGGACTCAAACCAGACAAGAACCATAGATGTCAGTCCAGTGGCATCTGTTCCTAGTTTTGTGCATGTTCAAAACTTGTACAGACACAAAACGGACTTTGTTCGGGTTCTGTCCGTTTCCCCCAATCTGGTGAGGTGTGACAGGGCCTTAAAGGCCTCGAGTAAGTACCCGAACCACAGCACATATATATACCTACTCTCTCCTCGTACATTTTAAGTCTACATCATTTCGCCATTACTGTCATTATCATTATTAAATATATGTGGATGAATCCTCTCCACCTGTAATTGTCGTCAGTATTAGCTGAACCTGGGGTCCCTGGCTGGAGTACACTGCTAGGCAGCTGACCACCACTGACTGGTTAACGTCACTTATCATGCCGGGAACCTTCCTCATGGCACACACTCACTACAGTCCAGACGTGGGAGCCGAAGTGGGAAGAAAAGGAAAAGTGAATTGCATATATTTGGATATACCCATCATAGACTATCGGATTCACGCAGGAGTTGGACACAGCAAATATGAAGTGTGCCAGTTGAATCTTTGGGTCGACCATTGCAGCAGACTTCCTGAAAGGTCATCAGAGACGCATAGTAGTTAGTTGGTTGGTTGTTGGAGTTTTATGTCCTGGCAATATCTGAAGACATATCAGGACGGGTACCGACTTGTGACAGTGTGCATTCATGGCGATTTTATAGTGCTGCCCCACTGAGAGACCAAGCCACCAGAACCATCACCCGATATCCGACTCAGTCACATTATCCTGACACTGAGCCAACCCAGTCCTTGCCCTACCCTAATAATGCAGAATACCTGGCTAGTAAGCGACAAGTATCAATTTTTAAGCTATTGGCTTGACTCGACCAGGGTTCGAACCCGCAGGTTCGAATCCCACGATCTATCAAAACGGGAGACTGACGCTCTACTCATTCAGCCATCCCGTCTGGACGAATCGGTAAGAGCACAGGCTTCCCTTGCGAAAGGTCGTGAATTCGAATAGCGGCCGAGTCAAACCGATGGACTTACGAAACTGATACTTTTCGCTAGCTAGCTTGATGCCCGGCATTACTAGGACAGAGCAAGGACTGGTTAACTCAGTACCACGATAATGTGACTGAGTGGGATATCTGGTCATAGTGGCAGCAGCCATGTCTCCCAGTGGGGCAGCACTTTAATCAAATTACCATGAGTGTGCACAGTCACAAGTCGGTACCCGTCCGCCATATGACCTTCACTGTTGCTAGGACACAAAACCCAAACAAAGAAACACTACTGCTATGCGGATAGCGGGCGTCTGAGGCACCTGACCCGCCCAGTGATGTCACAGTGATTGCAGATGTTAGTGGGGGACGAGCCTTGATCGACGATTTGGGCTCGGGTAGATTGGACATGTGTGTATATCTGTGGTCGGGCGATTTTTCACCACAACTGGGACAACTTTCGTATTAGCAGAGAATCCTAGACAGATTAGTTCAGATTTCGTTGTTTGGTTGGTTGTTGGAGTTTTATGTCCTTGCAACATTTCAGGTCATTTAAGGACGGGATGGCCGAATGAGTTAGAGCATCCATCTCCCGTGTTTGTAGATCATGGGCTCATGGGTTCGAAGCCTGGTCGAGTCAAACCACTGACTTAAAAATTGATACTTCTCGCTTCCTAGCCAGACGTTCGGCATTATTAGAATAGGGCATGGAGCAGTGGAATGAGGAAGACCAATCGTCTGTGATTGAAATTTCCCCTGCTTAAACAAATAATTTACAAAAAAAGGCTGGGTACCGAGTTGTGACAGTGCACACTCATGGTGGCTTTAAAGTGCTGCCCCCACATTTTGCCATCCAACCCACCCAAACTTGTAAGAGAGACTTTTAGGATTAGGTGTCTGTGAACATCAGAACATTGAAACCTGACTCTAACTGTGACTAAACAAGAACAAAATAAATGCCAATATATATACATCTGGGTCTCGCGTTTATTCAATTAGACTTTTCAAAATGATATAACAAGATGGAACAAAAATCACAAATCTTTTCCGTGATTCTGTAGTCGTCGTGGATTTAATATTAGCTTATTGATCAGATTCAAAATGCACTGCTCAAACGTTCCCTGAAATTGTCAGGCTTTAGTAATTATTTGAAATACAAATCTATTATCTGCACTACTAACCGCCACCGGACCCGGTGCTTTAGTAACTATTGTAGTAGAGGACTGGAGGTTGGTTGTTGTTTTACATCCTGGCAACTTCTAAGGTCATATCAGGATGGGTACCGATTTTTGACAGTGCACACTCATGGCAGCTTTATAGTGCTGCCTCACTGGGATACCGGGATACCAGGGCACCAGCACCATGACTTGATTTCTGACTCAGTCACATTATCCTGACACTGAGCCACCTAGTCTTTGCCCTATCCTGATAATGTCGAGTGCCTGGCTAGTAAGTGGCAAGTATCAATAATTATGTCATTGGTTTGACTCGAACAGGGTTCGAACCCACGATCCCATGGGTTCGGATCCCCCGATCTCCCAAAAGAGGAGACGGACGCTCAACTTATTTGGCCATCCGGTCTGGTCGGGAGGGGGTGGGGAGAATGGAGGTAGGGGAAGGAGGATAATGGACTGTGTGTTAATGATAGAAGATGGGTAGGGGGGAATGGTGGGAGTTTGTGTGACGGGACATGGAGGCCGAGGGGCAGGCAGCATTCGATGTTCATTAGGAAGTGAACGCAAGCTACAGCAATAAGTGCCTTCACAAAGCCTTGGACCGGATGCGCTGGCTGAATCAGTAGAGCGCGGGTATCGCGTGTAGGCGTTCGAGAGTTTGGTTCCTGCTCGAGTCAAACCAATGATCTATCAAATTTATACTTGTTGCTTCCTAGCCTGGCGCTCACTCAGCATTAATAGGATAGGATAAGAACTGGTTAGCTCAGTATCAGGATAATGTGACTGAGTGCAATATCAGGTTATGGTGGCCACAAGCAACATTAACACCGACTTGTGACAGTGCACACCTATGGCGACTTCATAGTGCTTCCCCACTGGGAGACCAGGTCACCGGCACCATGACCTGATATCCCACTCATTCACATTATCCTGACACTGAGCCAATCAGTCCTTCCTTGCCCTATCCTACTAATGCCGAGCGCCTGGCTAGGGAGTGACAAGTATCCATTTTTAATTCAATGGTTTGACTCGACCAGGATTTCAAACCCAACGAACCCATGGGTAGACAGACGCTCAACTCATTCGGCCATCTCGTCTGCTCGGAGCGGATACAGTTCGGTTGTTATAGTTAGGTGTGGGTGGGCTGATTCCGCTGATTGATCTGCATGGCTTTCATCCACCAGCCAATAAGGTCTCAACCAACTCCTTCTGCCTTTTCACCAGCAGGTGTGTGTATGTGTGTGTGTGCATGTGTGTGTGTGTTGGGGAGCGAGGAGGCGAGGTTATTATGGGGGGAAAACACACGAAGAGAAAAAAAATCCATCATTTACCCGCATCACTGACCACAATGTCAATTCTTAATATGCAATAGAAGACGGCTACATCTGGAACACTGCTGCATAATTTTGTTCTTTATACATTTTTTATTTATTTTATTTTACCTTAGCGTTGCTGAGATTGAGGTGGGAGGGGGCGATGGTGGGGCAGGAGATTACTCACAAGATTGCCACACTGATTGGGCAATAAACCATGCTGACCCCTCTTTGACCTTTGCCGACTGTCTTCGCTGAGGTTGCAGTATAAGAGTGAGATCACTTTGTCTGACAAATGGGCAATCATCATCGGGCAGATACACAGGGTTATTAGTTATAGCAAAGACAATGTATGACAAGACCTGCTACTCAGCACTTTCGCGTGAAATACAGATGCAGTGGCTCCATCCCACGGCAAACAAGGTGCACAAATAATGGCAATTAAAATGTTATATTTACGCCATGTATATCTCTTGCTAATGCTATAATTGTCGCTATAATTGAATAATAATTATACATTATATAATTAAATAATAATTAACTATAATTGATATAATTTACTATAATTATCATACATTGTCTTCGATGGTACAGCAGTCAGGGTAGGCATGGGAACCTGTCCCCTTGTTTCAATGGTACAGCAGTCAGGCTGGGCTAGGGGACCTGTCTAATTGCCTTGTTTGCCGTTGTGTGGCTGCACTGCATGATTATTTAAGAAATTCTTACATGAAAGTGCTGAGTGCTCAGTGTCAGGATAATTTGACTGAGTAGGATATCAGGTCATGGTGCTGGTGGCCTGGTATCCCAGCGGGGCAGCACTATAAAACCACCACTGTCAAAAGTCGGTACCTGTCCTGATATGACCTTAGAACTTGCCAGGATGTAACCAACCTCCAGTCCTGTACTACAATAGTTTCTAAAGCACCGGGTCTGGTGGCGGTTAGTAGAGCAGATAATAGACTTGTATTTCAAATAATTATCAAAGCCTGAGAATTTCAAGGAACATTTGAGCAGTGCACTTTGAGTCTGATCAATAAGCTAATATTAAATCCACAAAGACTACAGAATCACGGAAAGGATTTGTGATTTTGTTGTTCCATCTTGTTAGATCATTTCGAAAAGTCTAATTGAATAAACGTGAGACCCAGAGGTTATATATTGGCATTTATTTTGTTCTTGTTTAGTGACAGTTAAAGTCAGATTTCAATGTTCTGACGTTCACAAACACTTAACCCTATGAGTTTCTCTTAAAAGTTTGGGTCGGTTGGACGGCAAAATGTGTGTGCCTGTAGAGCATGTCTTGATAGGAGGAGGAGGCAGCAGCGGAGAATGTGGGTCAGACCCTGGATCAGGAGGCGGCCACAGTTTGGGTTGTATTACCAGCTTCTGGTTGAGCTCCACAGCGAGGACCCAGCATCATTCGTCAACTTTATGTGGATGCCTCCCAAGATCATTGACGAGATTCTGGCCAGAGTAAGACCCAGGATTCTGGCCAGAGTAGGACCCAGGATCGCCAAAAAGGACGCTCTGTGGCACCTGGCGTCTGAGAACAAATACTCGTCAATGAAGTTCGGGTGGAGGGTCCCCCACAACACACAGTCGCTCATCGTGCGTGAAGTGTGTCAGGCCGTCATCGATGAGTACCTGGACGAGGTCATGACGTGCCCCATGACTCCACAAGGATGGCGTGCCATCGCCGACCAATTCCTGGAGAAGTGGAACTTCCCCCATACCTGTGGCGCTCTGGATGGGAAGCACATCGCCTGCCAGTGCCCTCCAAAGAGTGGGTCACTCTATTACAATCACAAGGGGTTTTACTCCATGGCCCTGTTGGCGCTTGTAGACGCGGACTACAAGTTCTTGGGGGTATGGGCTCCGCATTTGACGCCCAGATCTACAACGACTCGGAGCTGAAGGCGGGCACTGAAGGTGGCACCATCGGTTTTCCGGACCCCGAACCGATCGCGAACGGCCAGAAGGATGTGCCGTATTTCCTCATCGGTGATGATGCCTTCGCCCTGCGGCTGACGATGATGAAGCCGTACAGCAGGAGGGGGTTGACAAATGAGGAGCAACTCTTCAACTACCAGCTCTCCCGAGCTAGGAGAGTGGTGGAGAATGCCTCTGTCATCCTAGCCAACTGCTTCCAGGTGCTGCTGACGACTATGCAGCGCCACCCCCTCCACCGTGAAGGTCATCATCACCGTATGCATGGTTGTGCACAACCTGATGAGGATGCGCTACCCAAGGCTGCAGAACCAGCTGCTGGATCGTCCAGAGACTGTGAACCACAACTTTGTCCCCAGAGCATGGCAAGAGGGCCAAAACCTGGCAGACGTAGACAAGACAGCATGATCTGATGCAAAACAATTGTATCTGTCTGTATGCACTGTGATATGTCTACTGTTATGATATATTTATGTATAACATGTCCGGTATATTGTGAGATGTCTACTGTTACGAGATGCCTATATGTCTATTACTATAAATAAACTATATCAATTTTTTATGTCAAAACACAATTACATGTCTGTTATATTTTACATACAGGTATATTAGGTTTTGATTTTAATTTGTTATAACGTATTTAAACTCAGACACAAATCTAGTTAAAAATACTTATATATTTACTAATGCCAACCTATATTTAAATTTGATTTTTATTTCAAAACATTACGTTAACGCCATACGTCATAGTGTGACAGGGCCTTAAGGTATGGCAGGTGTTGGCACGGATAAATTCGTTATGGTACAGATAAAAACATTAAGGCCCTGTCACATTACGACGCATCTCGCAAGTGTGCGGCCAATGCGTAAAATCACTTTTTACTTTGAGAAGCGTCAAACTTTTCGGCGTGGGGGGCAAAGTTGGACGTATACATACCATATACATAGCGTATGGTCAATGTATGACCAACGTATCGCTAACGTACCTCCCGGCGAAAAATGCCCGAATTAAGCTCACGGTATGTTCACAGAACGCCGGTGAATGTTATATACGTTATTCGATTGCCAGTACTACGCCTCATACGGTACATATGTCAAGACATGCTGGAGAAACGCTAAACGCTCGTTAGACATACGTTAGGCATATGTTATCCATACATTGTCAGTACGCAGACTGTATATTCCCACTGCCTTTAACACAAGTCAACGTAGTGAACAACTTTTGTCTAACATACCTCTAACATACATCAACGTACGCCTAACGCACACATAACGTACGGCAGACGTCAAATCCACACGTTGTCGAACGTTGTCGTATGTCGAAAGTTTTGTGCATGCACAAAACTTTGCCGAGCCCCTGACGTGCGACGGCGTATCTCGACGAACGTCAGCGTACATTGACGTATACCAATGAGTGCCTAACGCACTCATAACTATTAATGACGTATCCCGACGTATTGGCCGAAAATCACATACGTCGGCGTATGTTGGTGCGATGCGTCATAATGTGACAGCCCTGTTACGGTACGGATGCCGGTACGTTGAACTACACTGAACTACGCTGAACTATGTTCAACTACGTTCAACTATGTTAATGGCTATGTGACCAGGGCTTTGTCCAAGTGTGCTAGAGCACGCCCGAGCAGGCTAGAGCATGCTAGAGCACGCTAGAGTATGCTAGAGTATGCTAGAGCACTTTAGCATCATGGATGCAAATTCAAACTCTAGCGTAGTGCTCCTTTGAACTTGTCCAAAAATGTAATCAGAGATCACGGTTCACCCACGTTATTACCAAGTTAACACCCCGGACAAGTATGGATACTGGTACGTTCAACTACGTTCAACTACGTTAGCCTCCACTACGTTCAACTAAGTCCGCTAACGGCTATGTGACCGGGCCTTCATGATACAGTTTAAAGCCTCTAGGTGGCATCTACGGGTAAGTGCCAGCGATAGTTCAGGCTATCGAACACAGGTGGCAGCAGGTTTGCGTCCATAGAAAATTTGCCGCTGGTCCTGCGTATTCAATTACTCATGTTAACAACATGTACAATGCTTCATTTCATCCGATATTCACCTTTCATAAATCAGCGATTAAATATCATTTCATCATCCCTAAATCTACTGTGAATGGACAGTCACCTCATCTGTAACCTTAGCTCCTCATCAAGTCAACGAAGCCCACCTCACACTATCTGATAATTTGAGTTGAATCACATTAATCTGAGACGAGGGATCCCATCTATAGAGCCCATCATAAAACAATCGGTCTTGCCTAGTGACCCCACCACCATCACCACCCACCCCCCATTGTCGATATCGAAGTCGCTTGCAGTTATCAATCAGATCAGCAATTTGAACTGAATCTGAAATTGAATCTCGCCATTGACTTTCGCGGGGTTTTAACTGAGACTGCAGATGCAAACTAAAGCAGGAAAACTTATGCGTGTATGTTGTCATCTGCTCCACAAATATCGCTGCTGTCGTCACACATTCGAAGAAAAGTTGTAATTTAATTTATATTTGGAACGGTGAACTGTAAACTATTTTTTCCGGATGGTGATGCAGACAAAAGGGGTTGTTTGTTTGTTGTTTTACGTCCTAGCAACATCCACGGTCATATAAGGACGGGTACCGACTTGTCACAGCACGCACTCATGGCAACTTTACAGTGCTGCCCCACTGGGAAACCAAGCCACCAGCACCATGACCTGATATCCTACTCAGTCACATTATCCTGACACTGAGCCAACCAGTCCTTGCCATATTCTAATAATGCCGAGTGCCTGGCTAGGAAGCGACAAGTATCAATTTTTAAGTCATCGGTTTGACTCGACCAGGATTCGAACCCACAAAGTCATGGGTTCGGATTTTGATATATTCCCGTCTTTAATATATAAAAATGTCATAACTTTCTTAATATTGATCACACAACCATGAATTCTGTACCATATTCATATTCATTTGAAGACATTTTCATTGATGTAAACAAAACTGGAATCCCTCAGCGTTGCGATTTTCCGAAGTTATGATAACTTCAACTTAAAAAAATCTGCAACCCCTTGCAGCGAGCAAAAAACCGTATGGCCACCATATCCAACCATGCGGTTGCCATACGGTCTGGCTGATGTGGCGACTTACGGCCGCCGCAAGCATGCTGCAAAGCATTTGTGACCAATGCATAACACAGATTTCGGTAGGATTTATAAATATAGATTTTCCCAACTGTGGTATCACAACTTACTTTGAATATGAATCATTTATTGCTCGATATGAAGCTATATGGCTGATGGCTCTGGGGTGAGTATTGCCAGAGATATAGCAGAAGGTCTTTTAGTTTTAGGTAAGGGGCAATAAATTTGCCATACAGTATAAACCTTCTCAATCCACTACCGTGTTCATTCTCCTTGGTTGGTTTTTAGAGTTTTATGTTCTGGCGACATCTAAGGTCATATCAGGATAGGTCATTTTTCCTTGAACTGGAGTCATTTATACATATTATATGGGAATTAGTTCATCTTTCCCTCAAGTAGGGGTATATACTATGTGAGTGGTCAACTGCCAGTGACTGCAAATGTTGGCCAAATATATACGCCATAAGGTTGATTGTTGGGGTTTTATGTCCTGGCAACATCTAAGGTCATATCAGAAAGGGTGACATTATAGTGCTGCTCCAGTGGGAGACCAGACCGGCCAGGATCATCATCATGCTGTCGGTCGCGATGCGACAAAAACTGCTTTCATTATTTGACTGTCGCTCTCCATTTAGCTCTCTGCTGTGAGAGTGATGTCCATGAGTCGGTCTTAATGTCTCTCAGCTTCAAGTTTCTCTTGATGGTATCATTGAACCGGAGACGAGGGCGCCCTCTCTTTCTGTAACCAGAAGACAGTTGAGAGTAGAGGATCCGCTTTGGCAGCCTGACTGATGACATCCTCATGAGGTGTCCAGTCCAACGGAGATTCTTTTTGATCAGAAGATCTTCCATAGAGGGCAGCCCTGGCCTGGACAGTATACATTCGATCCATTCTGCCGGGAAACATATTTTTATTTGTACTCTCATAGAACAATACATTGCTTAACTTACGGGGCTCGCATCTAAGCAACTTTAATCGTCAAACCCGGTTCCGAAAATCCCTTATGGGCCTCGCTCCGTAGCCAACCGTCAACAGTGAAGTAGGTCACCGCGCTAGTACGTTAATACTGCGCGAGCGTAAACTCACCCCTTCGAGTGACCTCAAAAACGTTAACAAAGACCGAAATACGGTTAAAAAACCCAAAATATTATAATTCTGTATTCGTGGGTTCTAAATATTATTAAATTTCAATGACCGACGACGCTCTCGTCGCTTTACTTTGGTTATTTGACAAAACCCGGATCCGAAAAACCCTAACGGGCCTCGCTCCATAGCCAAAGCATCAACAACGAAATAGACCTATTTCAATGTTTGTAAACATTGTGTATGCGCGCGCAGCTTGGCTGCAGAACGAATGCACACTGCCACTGAGTTTGTCAGTATGCGCAGTACAAAACGTCAGTTTTATTAAAAATTGATAGAAATCCAGAACCCTAACCGTATCAATTTAATAGAATCCTTTCGGTAAACATGTTTTCTATGTGTATTCCAATCAGTTTGCTTCTAGGTGGTGTGGTTTTAGAGATATTTAACTTTTTCTGTATGAAGATTGCTCACCGCGATTGACAATGCTGCATTGAGTTTGCCGTACGCACAGTGCAAAACGTCAGTTTTATTCAAAATTAATAGAAATCCAGAACCCTAGCCGCATCAATTTAATATAATCTTTTTGGTAAACATGTTTTCTATGTGTATTCCAATCAGTTTGTTTCTAGGTGGTGTGGTTTTAGAGATATTTAACTTTTTTTGTATGAAGATTGCTCACTGCCATTGACAATGCATTGACTGATTGAGTTTGCCGGTACGCGCAGTGCAAAAACATCGATTTTATTCAAAATTAATAGAAATCCAGACCCCTAACCATATCAATTTGATATAATCTTTTTGGTAAACATGTTTTATATGTGTATTCCAATCAGTTTGTTTCTAGGTGTTGTGGTTTTAGAGATATTTAACTTTTTCTGTATGAAGATTGCTCACTGCCATTGTCAATGCATTGAGTTTGCCGGTACGCGCAGTGCAAAACGTCAGTTTTATTCAAAATTAATAGAAATCCAGAACCCTAACTTCATTAATTTAATATAATCTTTTTGTTAAACATGTTTTCTATGTGTAATCCAATCAGTTTGTTTCTAGGTGGTATGGTTTTAGAGATATTTAACTTTTTCTGTATGAAGATTCATTAGATTGCTCATGGCCATTGACAATGCAATGAGTTTGCCGGTACGCGCAGTGCAACACGTCGATTTTATTCAAAATTAATAGCAATGCAGAGCCCTAACCATATAAATTTAATATAATCTATTCCTTGAATATGTTTTCTATATGTGTACCAAGCGATTTGTTTCTAGGTGGTGTGGTTTTAGAGATATTTCACCTTTTCTCTATGAAGATTCCTCACAGCCATTGAGTTTGCAGTGTGACCGGATGTTGTCCTACAGCCAAGCAGCGCACGCACTAACCTAAATACATGTGCTGACGTCATATGAAATTGGTCAATAGGTCAGCACGTTAGTACTGCGGGAGTTAATATCGCTCAGTCGAGTCACCTTTACTTCGTTAAAACGACCTAAATAACTGTAACTACACAAGAATAAATATCTTCTTGTATTCTTGGGTCATAAAATCACACTAATATGAAACCAAATGTGTCATTATCCTAGTAATAACACCAAATTTTAAGCAAAAACTAACCTTGAACCACACAGCATGTGATGCTGTGCTTGGATTTATGCTAATTGCCTGAACCACAGGTGCTTCTTTCTCCCTAGGCTATAGAAAAGCCTGAGGCTTAGTAGCGAGGTAAAATATATATATATATATATATATATATATATATATATATATATAATAACACTAATCTAATCACCAGTAAGCAACAAAGCTACTTCTTTCACCCGGTCGCAAAGAAGCAGTATTATTACTAGTTAGAAACAATGATGAACGCTGCGGTCTTCATTAGTGAGGAGCCGAGTGTGGGTGAAGACACCGAGTACAGGTAATAAAGTGTCCATTTTAACCAGCACTCCTCTCAACATACTGAAGGCATGTGACCCGGACGCCACAGAGCAGAGGACCTGTGGACACAACGTCATATATACAAAACAGGGCAGATATACCTGTTTCATTTATCAACTATTCACTGTGAGTACATATATACCTGAGATATACAAGACAGAGGAGATATACTTGTTTCTTGATCAACTATTCACTGTGAGTACATACATACCTGAGGTATACAAAACAGAGGAGATATACTTGTTTTATTGATCAACTATTCACTGTGAGTAAATACCTGAGGTATACAAAACAGAGGAGATATACTTGTTTTATTGATCAACTATTCACTGTGAGTAAATAAATACCTGAGGTATACAAAAGAGAGGAGATATACTTGTTTTATTGATCAACTATTCATTGTGAGTAAACCTGAGGTATACAAAACAGAGGAGATATACTTGTTTCTTGATCAACTATTCACTGTGAGTACATACATACCTGAGGAATACAAAACAGAGGAGATATACTTGTTTCATTGATCAACTATTCACTGTGGGTGCATATTTGAGATATATAAAACAGGGCAGATATACTTGTTTCATTGATCAACTATTCACTGTGGGTGCATATTTGAGATATACAAAACAGAGGAGATATACTTGTTTTATTGATCAACTATTCACTGTGGGTGCATATTTGAGATATATAAAACAGTGGAGATATACTTGTTTTATTGATCAACTATTCACTGTGGGTGCATATTTTAGATATATAAAACAGAGGAGATATACTTGTTTTATTGATCAACTATTCACCGTGGGTGCATATCTGAGATATATAAAACAATGGAAATATACTTGTTTCATTGATCAACTATTCACTGTGGGTGCATATTTGAGATATATAAAACAGAGGAGATATACTTGTTTTATTGATCAACTATTCACCGTGGGTGCATATTTGAGATATACAAAACAGAGGAAATATACTTGTTTCATTGATCAACTGTGGGTGCATATCTGAGATATATAAACCAGTGGAGGTACATTTGTTTCATTGACATCGCAGGGTCCGTACACATATGAAGATATGGAATTCAAGGCTATTTCAAGGCTGTTTTTTAAATAAGAATTCAAGACTATTTTCATTTGGATTTCAGAAAAAAAGAAACAATGGCGAATGTCAAATGGCAATTTCAGATTAATTTAGATCAGCGGGGATAGTTTAATGTAATTCAAGGCTTTGAAAGACTAATTACCCAAAATAGGTTAAATTCAGGGCTTTTCAAGGCCTTAAAATGCGGCAGATGAAGTTCAAGACTTTTCATGACTTTCCGGTTCCCGTGAGGACCCTGATATCGAGCGAGATACATTTAAACAGTGGAGACATATCTGAGATATACAGAACAGGCGGAGGTATACTTGTTTCATTGATGAATTATTCACTCCTATAGTACTATAATTACACTAAATTGTAAAGATCACCCGGTAATTTCTTTAAAGTTTAATGATGACAGCATGGAACATAAAGTTGGTGTGACTTCTCCCATTGGTAATTGTTGGTATGATTTGCTATGTTAGCTGAACTTCTCTAGTTGCGCTCGGTGTACTTAAAGTTGCATAGTCCGGCAGTTTTGAATTTCTGTCAGTTTTCTGAGATAAACATATTAAATTGATTGCTATAATCTACCTCACTCTAATTTGAAGTAATTTCGATTTTAAATGGCTAACTTCGGAGATATTTGATGTGCAAACAGGTCAAATTAATGTTGGCAAACGTGCCAAAACTCTGACACCATAGGCTTCAGCAATAACAAGTTCTATTAAATTGACTTGGCGTTCCCTTCTATGTGGAAACAAATGCTTAAATAATAAGCACATCGGTTTCTAATGCTAGGTACACACCTACCGTTTGTCCGCACCCACCTACCGTATACGATCTAAAACTGCCCAAAACTTGTGAGGTGTGCGCTCCCCTAGCACACCTACCAATTGCGATTCGCGACTTAAAACTCAGTTTTAGGGCTAAAACTGCTTCCTTACGATTGCGATTCGCGATTCGAAAAATGAATCGGCCCGTTTTCAGTTTTAAGCGGGTCGGGTCGGGTCACGAGTTTTAGTGCGCGAATCGTATACGGTAGGTGTGTACCTAGCATTAGTTAGATACATAGAATCAAATTTAGATAAGTGTTTTGGTTTTGAAAATGGCATGCTTCATCAGATTATGCCTCCAATAGCCTATGTTTACCTTTTGTGCTTGGGGTGGGGGGGGGGGGGGGGGTCGTTAAACAAACATCGTCGGATTATGCCACTTTAAAAATGAACAAAACGTCCAGATTGATTAAATGGCATAGTCAAAGGGTTTCAAATTCACTATCGCTCAAAGTCAGCTTTCGGAGGCTTTTCTTTGGGAGCTGGATCACTGGTTGGTTGGTTGTGAGAGTTTCACGTCCTGACAACATCTAAGGTCATATCAGGAAGGATACCGACTTGTGACAGTGGGCACTCATGGCGACTTTATAGTGCTGCCCCACTGGTAAATCAGGCCACCAGAACCATGACCTGATATCCCACTCAGTCCCATTACGTCCTGGCAATATCTAAGGTCATATCAGGACGGTTACTCAGTTGTTTGTTGTTTTACGTCCTAGCAACATCTAACATCATATCAGGATTGGTACCGACTTGTGAAGGTGTGCACTCATGGCGACTTTATAGTGCTGCCCCACTGGGAGACCAACCTGCCAGCATCATGACCTGATATCCCACTCAGTCACATTATCCTGACACTGAGCCAACCAGTCCTTCTCCTATCCTAATAAAGCTGAGCGCCAGGTTAGGAAGCGATAAGTATCAATTTTTAAGTCATTTGTTTGATTCGACCAACTCGTTCGGTCACCCGGTCCGGTTTAGGAAACAACACAGGGTATGACTATGAGGCAGTGGGGTTAAAACCCTGAATTATCCACCAAGTCACTCAATGGACCATTAGTTTTAACCACTCAGATCAGTCAGATGTTCACTTAAACAGAAATTAGGACAAGTGGGAGAAACCATCACAGGAGGGTTTAATTTAATGAGTCATTCTTTGTATTTAAAAAAAAAAGACAGAATGTTGTTACATTCCTTGAGTAAGGAGGGGAAATTTCAATCGCTGTCATCGGGCGCGGTAGCCGAATGGCGGGCCTCGCGTGCAAGAGATTGGAAGTTCGGTTCCCAGTCGAGTCAAACCAATGATTAATAAAATTGATACTTGTCGCTTCCGAACCTGGCACTCAGCATTAATAGGATAGGGCAAGGACTGGTTAGATCAATGTCAGGATACTGTGACTGAGTGGGATATTGGGTCATGGTGCCGGTGGCCTGATTTCCTACTGGGGCAGCTCTATAAAGTTGGCACGGGTGCGCAATGTCATAAGTCGGTACCTGTCCTAATACGACCTTAGATGTTTTTTTGTTTTTTTTGTGACAAGTTTTTTATTCTGCCCATAATGTATAAGCTCCTGTGAGGGTGCTTGTTTTCAACGATGGACAGCTGTGATACTGGATTAGTCTGGTCCCACACTCAGGAGTGTTTACCTCATCTTTCTCGGGCCAACCTTTGTGGTTTTGGGTGTTAGTAGTTTCTATATTAGTTTTTTCGAATTTTCAGAGTTTTTTCCTAACCTGTATATGATAACTTAGCCTACTATGTACATCTACGCAGATGACGTACAGGCCTGCGGGAGAGGATCCCATCCCATTGTGGTTTGTTACAGCATCCTTTCACGCATGCCCTGTCCTTAGATAGTACACCAGTGTGCCAGAACACCCCTGGACCCTTCAGGACTGCGACTAGGTGGGATAGTTGTGTTGTATGGTTAGCCATTTTGTATTTCAGGGTGAATCGGATGCATGACCGTGGCCTGCCTGGTTCTGCTTTGGTTTGTGCCAATACACATACCCAGATGGACTGTGCCCTATGGTGATAGTCATTTCGAATTCCTTAGTACTTAGTAGGGCTAGTTTCCGTATTTGTAATATCTACCATCTTGCCAACGACATTCACCATTTTCTTCACACTCACCAGAGTCGCGAGAAATAAGTCATTAGTTTGACTGAGGTAGGGTTAGACGACACAATCTGCCACAACCCATTCAACCAGCCCGTCTGTTTCTTTTATTGGGTCCATAATCTATAATTAGGGAAAAGTACGCGAAAATCAAACTGAGATATTGGCACCAATGGCGAATTTCCGCGAAAACGCAGATTTTCCCCCATAGGATTAACACTGTCAGGGAATCGCGGGAAAAATGACGGAAGTTAGGTTTAAACTGTCCCTGGTGTGACTATATTATCGCCCCATACCTAACCCTTTCTTGTTTGGGTTTTATGTTCTAGCAACATCTAAGGTCATATAAGAACGGGATTCTGACTAATCAATTTCTGTCATATATAGGGCCTAATATATAATATATGTGATGTATAACGAATTATGCGAGTATAAAGATACGTAAGGGTTAATTATTATTATTATTTGTTATACTCCGTAAGACCAACACTGTACCGGTGGCTCCACCTTCCCTCCTCACCTTCACCGGATGTAGACCATCGATGTGTCAGTCGCACCGGAGGATATACTCGCATTTTGTCAACGTTAATCAGTGAATATCAACAATCGCGGAAATCCGCGAAATCGCGGAGATCTTTCATCTCTGAATTTTCAACATTTTCCCAGTCGAACAAAGTATAGTACTGTCATGGGGGTGATGAAAATGGGAAATATTGCGCCTAGAGCGGGACTCGAACCCACATCTCTTTGCATTCCGGCCAGTGTGCTAAAACCATTACACCACCTAGACTCCCTGATATCACCACACTACCCACGCCTACCTGTCTATGTGGTTACTTGCCTGAGAGGTCAGTGCAGACTACTACAGTACTTTTCAAGAACCGCCCCCCCCCCACACACATCCTCCAAAGTGGTACTTATTAGCATTTAAATACTTTGTTAAATACAACATTTTAAATACCAACATTTTATTAAATTATTAAAAATCTTACTTGCCTGACACCTCCACCCCCCTAGGCGCTTTGTATGACCATGAAAATGTTGAAAACTTTGCTTTGGACCGGTCTAAAGCCGCTTACCAAAAAAACTCCAATATCCCTATCCATCATTAAATGATTTATAATAACATTATCACCGCATACATGAGCTGCAATACTATTGGCATAACTAATCAGCGTGTGAACTAAGATTATGTGGCAAGTGATTGCTCTCGATCCAAACAGAAATGAATAAAACATAAAATGACAGATGTGTTAAAAATGGCCGGCCTCGGTGGGATTCACACAGGGGGCAAATATAGGAGGGAACGTTGATTTATGCTGATCTGGCGTGAATAAGAATATTAACATAATCAGACTCCACATCAATAATAACCATGTCATTTATGCCCCTTTCCCGCCTCCTGAAGTCACCAATAGGTGGCTCTGAACAGCGTCTATAGCCTGAAACCAGGGCCGCGTTCAGGGTCCGTCTCGGAGGCGCCTCGGCGACGTCTCGGCGATGCTTTTTGGTCTATTTGCGTTCAGGGTCCGTTTCGGCGACGTCTCGGCGACGCCTCCCTTTTCAGGCAGGAGACAAAAAGCGCCTCGAAAATGGCCACCGCATTCAGTGCTTTCAGCCAATTACAGCCCAGCTTGTCCATTGCAAATGGCCGCCGCCTATGGAGGCCGCCATTTTCAAGGCGGCCAACAGCTAAATCAGTTCAGACTAGCCTGACGTCACGGGCGCCTCCGAGGCGCCTCCGAGACGGAGCCTGAACGCGGCCCAGGTTCCCCTGCCACCTCCAACAGCCGCCATTGATCGATACTACTCACCAGGTCCCCCCCCACATTCGGCTTTGTTGTTGGTTTATGTCCCAGCAACATCTAAGGTCGTATCAGGATGGGTACTGACTTGTGATAGTGGTTGGTTGGTTGTTGTAGTTTTACGTCCTGCTAACATATAAGGTCATATCAGGACAGGTACCGATTGTGATGTCCAGTGAGCGATCAGGGCGACTTTAGAGTGCTGCCCCACTGGGATACCAGGCCCCCTAGCACCATGATCTGATATCCTTCTCAGTCACATTATCCTGACACTGAGCCAACCAGGGGCCAAATGTATGAATAACTTTTTATCGGCCCTGGTGTTAAGGGCAGCCGCCGGTTTAGCTAACGTCGGTAATGGACTATGTGTCACGGGAAATGTATGTGGCCAAAGCGCAGCTTGGTTAACCAACCGATGCGTTATTTATAGATTTGGGAAATCCCTCTGAGCCTGTTGGCGGCGAGCAACGCTATTTGACAATTTGGCCGCCGATTCGACGGCGGCGATTTGTTTTCGCACATGACAATATGAATATCGCCGCTGATGTAATATCGGTTCGAATTTAGGGTTAATTTAATCAAATTTCACTTATTGAGTATGTAATTCTGTTACGGCGGGTGGCGGCGGCGATTTGTTTTGGTTACATTCGTTGATTCGACAGTATTAGCGGCGGCGTTAATATCGCTTCGATTTTAGGGTTAATTTGATGAAATTTCACGTTTTGAGGATGTGATTCTGTTAAATATGATCGCATTGAATAGATTTGGGCCTAATCGGTACTTAACACCGGCTTTAAACTTCCTATGGCATGGTGTTAGTGTAGCCGACCTTAAACTCACGGTGTTTCCTTAACACTGCTCCATACATACCGACTTTTCTCCGCTAACCCGGAGATCGCCGCTAACCACGGGTTTGGAGCGCTAACACTGCTTCATACATTTGGGCCCTGTCCTTGTCCTATCCTAATAATGCCAAGTGCCTGGCAAGGAAGCGACAAGTATCGACTTTTAAGTCGTCGGTTTGACTCGACCAGGGTTCGAATCCCACGATCTACCAAAATGGGACGCTCAAGTTAATCGGCCATCGCGTCTGGTTTTGTAACAGTGTGCATGCACTCATTGCGACTTCTTAGTGCTGCCCAACTGGGAGACCAGGCCGCCAGGCATCATGACCCGATATCCCATACAGTCACATTATCCTGACACTGTGCTAACCAGTCCATGCCCTATCCTATTAATGCCAAGCGCCAGGCTAGGTAGTGAAAAGTATCAATTATATAAGTCAGTGACTTGACTCGACCGGGAACCAAACTCCCGACGTTCCGCCCGGGAAGCCTGCACTCTACCAATTCGGCCAATGCATTCTGGTTTGTTTGGAAATAAAACTTTCAAAGGTGATTTCATGAATCACGCCCACATTCCATCGACTAAATGCTCGTCCATGATACATTATATATGCTCTTCATTTAAAAACAAATCGAAATAGCTTCGGTGCAATAAGTTCGAACCCTGGTCGAGTGAAACCAATGACTCAACAATTGATACTTGTTGCTTCCTAGCCTGGCGCTCGGCATTATTAGGATAGGGCAAGGACTGGTTGGCTCAGTGTCAGGATAATGTGACTGAGTGGGATATCAGGTCATGGTGCTGGCGGCCTGGTCTTCTAGTGGGACAGCACTATAAAGTCGCCATGAATGCGCACTGTCACAAGTCGGTACCCGTCCTTATATGACCTTAGATGTTGCTAGGACGTAAAACAACAACAAACAAAACAACAAAACAAAGGTCCATACGGGTGAATTCAGACAGTGAGTGACTTGGAGGTTTTACGCCGTGTCCGCAATTATGGCCATATTCATGGCGAGTGAATTTATGCATCACATACAATGTGTATGTCATTGTCAACTCAAATCGGCCCATGTATCGATCGCAGTGCAACGCCTACATGGAATTGGATGTAGATCTACTCTCCCCCCCCCCCTCCCCCACTAGAATGTAACTTTCAGCTAAAAACATTCAAATCGATTTGGGTGTGTATTGATATCATGCAAATACAATATGCAAAAGATATATATATACATATTTAAAATCATGTGTATTGATATAATTATATTCATGATATCGATACACATGATTTAAAATAGGTGTATATATATATACCTATTTAAAATCATGTTTATTGATATCATGAATATAATTATATGAATACACATGATTTTAAATATGTATATATATATACAAATATTTAAAACCATGTGTATTGATATCATGAATATAATTATATCAATACACATGATTTTAAATATGTATATATATATATACAAACAATTAAAATCATGTGTATTGATATCATGAAAATGGAAAAGTTATATATATATATATATATATATATATTATTATATATAAATATATATATATATATATATATATGCATAATGATAGTGATAAGACCCTGATCGCCTGTCATATGCTCTGTAGTGCCGCCTCTCCTACCCCCCCCCCTTGATCGGGGGGTCCCGGCATGCACCGCTCCACCTCATACGCGGGGCTTGACACTCCACTCGCTCGGAAGTGTATGCTTGGGAAAACAAGAGTTATCCATCATCTGTACCAAGGTAAGATTTGTATAACTATACTATATATATATATATATATATATATATATATATATTTCCCCAGGTACAAGCCTCGTATAGTCGTGGGCTAGGGAGAAGGAAGCAACATCCGGGTCCAGCAATCTTCACCTAATTATTCAGGATAAAAATGAGCTTAATTGTATGGATACTCCTAATGTTTTCGTTTTGGCACAAGCAAACGTAATAGTCGTGGCAAGGTTGGGTGGGCGGGCTCTAGCCCACGACTATCCAAGGCTTGTACCTCGGGAAAACAAGAATTATCCATCATCTGTACCAAGGTAAGATTTGTATAACTATACTATTTTACCTCGGTACTAAGCCTCTGGCTACTCGTGGTCGAGGGAGACCTTTACGTAATCTCATTTTTATCCTTTTTTAATCATGAACATAAACATTGTTTAGTTGTAAATTTTTAAATGTTATTTGTCTCACCGGTTCTTGTTAGTTGGTGAGTAAGCGGGTTGCTACCCCGCTGGTCTTCTCTAGGCGTTTGTTGTAATGTTTAGCAAACGACCTTGCCGTCTTCCAGCCGGCATGTGCTAGGATTCTCTTCACTGAGATCCCTAATTGTCTCGCTTTTGAGACCATAGCTACTCTCGTAGAGTGGGAAGCATATCATCCTGTGTTGACGCCTGCCTCCATGAGTACCGTAATCGTCCATCTGGCGAGTATGTCTCTTGAGATAGTTTTATGTGGCTTAATGATTAAAACCTGTCTGGAATTTCGTATTCCCTTTGTCTTGGATAAATAAGCCGTAATGGCTGCAACTACACAAATTTTTTGGTCATCTGGAAAACTGTTTACATGAACCGTGGATAGCGGGTCACCTGTGCGGTTTGACTTTAATAATTTGTCTAAATCAAACGTAGCCTCCTTCTTGTCAATCTCTAGTCCATCCAGAGAGAGGGCTACAATTGTCTGTCCTCTATGACCTGTTACTAACAGTAAAAGAACTGCTAAAACCTAATTGTTTCAGTCATAAATGCTTGTTACTCGGCCATGTTTTAAATAATATAAAAACTACTGACACATCCCAAAATCTACTGTATTTGGGTTTTGGAGGATTCCTTTCATAAACCAGTGAATGACCTCATGTTTACCGACTGTTTCTCCATCTCTTCTCGGTAAAATAACTGAAAGTGCACATCTAGCTGCTTTAATGGCTTCATAACAGAGTCCTTCGTCTTCCAACATTCGTAAGAAACGACAACCTGAGCAATAATAGAAGGTTCCATTGGCTTCACTTTCTTGAGTAAACAACAGAGGCCCCACTTCTTTAAATAGCTTGAATATAATCTCACCGTTCCTGGTCTCCATGCGTGTGACATGAGTCTTTCCTGTGTCATTTTATCTAAACCAAATTTATTTAAGTATTTACTTAGAAAAGGAAGGCCAATAGGGGTGTGGTCGACACGTCTCCTTCCTTTGTCAATAAAAATTATCATTCCAAATCATAGAAAAAGCATCCACTTTCCAGGCGTCTGGTTCAGGATACCAAGACACATATTTAGAAATCTTTTTGTTGTTTCGTGATGCAAACAGGTCGACTTTTGGGAATCCCCATTTTTGGCAAATAATCTAAAAAATGTTGGTATTTAGCGACCATTCCAAGTGATCATGGAAATGGCGACTCTTTGTGTCTGCTAGTGCGTTCTGACTACCTTGTATATGTGCTACTGTAAGCCATATTTCTTGTTTTTGTGCCCAATTCCAAATCTGTTTTGCCAGTTTGTTACATGGTTTGGACTTTGTCCCTCCCATGTTGCGAATATAGGCCATTGCAATGGTGTTATCTGTTAACACTTGTATGTGAACCTTAGGCACACACACTAAACTACGTAATCCCAAATAAATAGCCCGTAATTCTAATACATTAATGTGATCGGAAATTTCGTCCTCTAACCAGCGACCTCCTGTTGCTTGCTCATCTCTGTGTGCACCCCAACCTTCTAATGATGCGTCTGTAGTGACTATTGTATTGGGTTCACCCATCCTAATAGGATTCGGTGCAGAGTCAATGTGCGTTAGCCACCAATAAGTGTCATCATAACCTTCTTGCGAAATTTTCATAAGTCTTTCAAAATTGCCTTTTGTCCTGGCAAGGGCTAAATTTTTGTCTATCTCTAGTGACTTAATGTGTGCATTACCATATAATATTGCCGGCGCATAATGCCAATAAGAACTGCTACTTGCCGTATCTTCGGTCTTTTTAATTTTAATAATAAATATGCTGTATTTTAAAATTTATTGATTTTATCAGGTGTTAACGAAATTGTCATTTCTAATGTGTCAATAAAGAATCCCAAACATTTTAATGTTTTGGTTGGCGTAAGCATGGATTTAGTATTATGTATGTAAAATCCTAATTTATTAAATGTTTGACATAAAATGTTGTGTTTGAGCAACAATAAACAAATCATCAATGTATGGGAACATAACATGACCTTTCTGTGCCATATCTCAGGAAATTGGTTTTAACAATTTTGTAAATAGGCATGGAGGACACGCTAAACCATTTGGCATACATGTAAACTCATAAAGCTGTTCTTTTCAGATAAATCTTAGGAACTTCCTTTATATATCGGGACTGTATAGTATGCATCTCATAAATCTACGCTTGCAAGCCATGAATTATGTGTAACTAAATCCCTGGCTGTTTCTAAAGAAAACATTTTAAAATGTTTGTACTGAACTATCTTGTTAAGTGTTGTTAAGTCCAAAATCATCCTAATATCTGGCTTCGGTCTTGAAAATATGTTAGAGATAAATTCTCCTTCGACATGTTAGACTGATTCAATAATCCCTTTATTACAAAATTGTATCACTTCCTTATTTAATGCTTGTTTCTCTATCTCATCAAAACGATATGGGAATGGAGTATTGTTTTGTATAGGCTTTTCTATGAAAGGAATTGTAACTCCTTGTACAATATGAAGAACTGTTTGGTTATCTGTAATTTGTTCCCAATCATCTAAATGGTTAGCAATATTTCCTGCTTGAAATTTGCTTACAGGAGTTTGTGTTGCAACTTCTACTTGTTCCCTGGGTGGGGAAACGGCTTCTGGGGGTTAGATTCTCTCTTGAAGGGGCGGTGGTTGTCGTTCCAGCCGTACTGGTTTCTCTGTCCCCTTCCTCTGGCCTGACAGCCGAAGTTGCTGTTGCCAAACTGGTTTCCTCGTTGTCCGGTCCGTCGGCTTTGAAAATCCTGACGGATCTTCTTGAATCGGTTTGTGTTGTCCGATACCTTTTTAGCATCCAAATGTTGGCAGAATTAGATGCAGTTTCGACCTGTTTGAACAGGTACTGATGCTGTCCCCCGAACATCTTGGTTTTATCCAAGGGCTTGCCTTTGATAGGCTTGGGAGGCAAGGAATAATGTGTATTCCTTGCCGTCAGTGTCCACAATTTTCTTGGACCTTGCGACCTCTTTGCCAGCGTTAGTGCAGACCGACTTGAAGACGTTCTCGAAACGTCTATACAAGATGAAGTTACTTGTAGCTGTGAGGAGAGCTATTCCCGAATCCATATCAGCACAAAGAGTGGAAAACTTGTTGTCCGTCATCATGTGGTTAGCGATAGGCATAACCGCCGCTAGAGCCGCCAGTACTCCTTTGTGGACTGTGTGGAGACAACTTTCAAAGTTCTTGCGTTTGTCACTCATCTTCACATCGGAGTCCATCTCCTTGATGGTAGCTTCCGGGATGCCTTTGATCCCTGTGAACTGCTCGGCCAACTTGGTGAAAATCTCGCCCAGCTTAAATGTGTGGAAGTGTCCTTTTATAGTCTTCGTCATTAGTGTGCAGGTGTTAATCTTTTTCTTTTTCTGCACCATTATTTTCTTGACCACCTTTCCATTAATCTTGACATACTTTCCAGTCCGTTCCGTGTCGGATTCCGAATCTGTAGTGGTTGAGTCCGAAGATGAGTCCAATGAAGAGGACTTACTCTTCTTCTTTTTCTTTGACTTGGAATTCTTTTTGGTCTTTTTAATACCGGTCTTGTTGCAGGCCTTGAAGTACTCATCTCCATCGGATGAGTCCTTCTTCTTGTGTTTCCTCTTCCATGAGGGAAACCCAATCTCTGAGTCGGTAGTTTGTTGGGGGTGCGACATGTCTTCCCATTCCGACTCCTCCGAAGCGACCTCTTGTTGTTGTTGTCTGGTCGCCTTCTCTGGGAGCAGCTGTTGTAGTTGCTGCTCTCTGATGAGGCATACCACCCGGTCGTCTAAATTAGATGGCCCCCGGTTCGGGCGAGTGGTCACGTGACTGAGCGGATTCGAGCCCAGGGGTAGCACCCCCCTCACTGAGTGCGTGTCGTACATCGACCTTACTCCGCTTCGCCACCATCTCGAGTCGTCTGAAAACCAACAAAGGTTCATTAAACCGAGCTCAAGGAACAACTGAACACATGGAACAGTGCGGTAACATGCTCAAGGCACTAAATGGGTATTAAATCCGTATTTACACCGGTTTAATCCAGGTGTGATAAGCTAAATGGTACGTCGAAAGTGCAACGGTCGGACGAACCAAACCAAAACCAATTGAGGGGTAGGGACCAGTATACTGATCCCTCCCAGACTCTCTGTAACATACACTTCTCCCTGCTATGGCTACAACGCCAACAAGTTGAAGAAAATGCTATGAAACGCGGAGGTACACCTCAAACCCTTGGGAAATCGATTAAGATTCCCTGACATAATCTAAGCGATAAATTGGCTTCAGCCAAACATCTCTCTGTTCGGCAACGGGCGGCACACAAAATGGCGGTGCTGAAAAAATATCTATCGCACCAGATAACGAATACATGAATAACTAACTGTGTTAACATGTTATTAAGTATTCAAAAAAGTATGTCAATATGTGCTATATGCATTGTTATCAATCCTTGTAAGTTTTCGTCCAATACTTACTCTGGAATCGTTGTTATTTGGTGGAAAAAACTGCTGAACCTGCTCGAAATGTCCTCCCGTTATGAGCGGAATATGCTAATTGCTGGACCCAGATGTTGCTTCCTTCTCCCTCGACCACGAGTAGCCAGAGGCTTAGTACCGAGGTAAAATAAAATTATACATATATTTATATATATAGTTAAAATTTGACAGTCTAAACGGATCTATAGGCGACAATGACCAGACGCAGCTGGCATACAGTGCTTAGAGCCCTTCACAGGTGGCGCCAGTGTGGCCAATACTGTACTACACAGGGCCAGTTAGATAGGATATAGTGAGTATACTATAATACAGGAAACAGAAGATAATGTCCTCGTTTATATTCCCATAATATATTATAGAGCACATATATATATATGCAAACCCACACATATTTAATAGCATGTGCATATGGCTAATAACGTGACATCTGGTGTGGAAATCAAACACCTCAAGTATTCATGAGGTGCTGCATATGCAATCTGTTTATGGCTGTCTATAACAGCCAAAAAAATACAAAGTGACGAGATGGGGGGAGAAAAAGAGAGAGAAAACTTTAAAAAAACACAGGACCCCACCCCCAAAGAAATGAAGCTATAGAAATAAAGCCTACCACGGAATTACCAGTGTTAAGTTAGTTATGCAAATGCTGGCCAGTGACTTTCTACCCAGATTCAATATGAGGAAGGGGCGAACGAGATGGAGAAAAAAACACCAGACAGCCAAATGAACTGTTTGCATAAGTAGAACGAGGAGTTGCTTTTAAACAAGCCACAGCGTGCGCTATGTAGGCCTATGACTTCCCAGATGGGGTGTTGATGGGTACTGAACACGCCAGTTTAATCAATCCCATAATTTGAAAATAGGTATATATATATATATATATATTTCTTTTTAAA
>CM059188.1:101187895-101242622 GCA_030323885.1 Branchipolynoe longqiensis | reverse complement strand
GATATATGTGCATATATGTGTATATAGGCACATATATCCGCATATATACGAGTATAAGCCTCCCCTACGAATTGACGAGAGAGACAGCAGATTGGGTTGGTTTGTTTATTCGACTCCGGGCTGAGCGATAAATGCCCTACCTAATAAAAAGCAAAAAACGGGAGGCAAGTGACGATTCAAACCAGACCGGGCCGCGTCGAGCCCTGCAGCAAGGCAGCAGGGGACAGCGGACGACGGCGATTGGACAATATTCAGTCGAGTAGAATCGACACTAATAAATAATAAATAATTCTCCGAGCGTTTATATGTATATAATAGATTATATATAATATATATAGAAGTCACAGTGTGGCTTCAGAGGTAACCGGAGCACCGTGGATATGATATTTTGTCTCCAACAACTACAAGAAAAGTGCATTGGAATATAGGAATATACTCACTATATATATATATATATATATATATATATATATATATGTATATATATAGAGAGTATAATGTATTATACGTATATAAAGGGGCGGAGCTCTCTCATGATTATCTATAATATTATCACGATTATTCCTCTGTTATTTCGACTACTATTATTGTCCAATCGCTGACTTGCCCACGTTTGCCCCGGTCCTTGCCTACCCCAGCGCCACCACCTGTGGGTTCCTGGCACTACTTGCCCGGGCAGTCAGTCTCTCTCCTGCTTCTGAAAAGACAACAACTACACTCAAGCTCTCCCAAACAGTCTACTGGCTACCTGTTTGCTACCTGGAGACTATATTGTCTTGTCTGTCGTCCGCGATCCGGGCGACCGTGCCTGTGAGTCGATTATCTGGTCGATTGGACAGCATCGGGATCGATCTCCACAGCGAGAATTCACATGGATGACGGTATCGTGCCTTAAATTAGATCCGTCGGTCACTTATTAACGACCGTCGATCAGCCTATAAGTGTGTCGACGGTATTCATAGACAGGGGAGTGGGACATAATTTTGAGAGCAAGCATTCGACGCTTATCTTACCGAGTAGGGGGGGTCGATATAGAGACAGTTGATCTCGTATAACCTCCTGCATTTAACAAGCTCCAGATATGCAGACAGTGTGTCGATAATATCGACTTGAAATAAAAAAGTTACACATCGTACATACATTCAAGACTCGATCGACTCAGAACTTTGCCTTTACCTCATAGACTTCCTCGTAGGGGGGTCGACATATAATCGACACAGAATCAGTTAACTCATAATAATATCGCTGAAGCTATCAAGCTCAGATATTGCAGCCAGTGTGTCGATAATATCGACCCGGAGGTAAATAAGTTACTAATCGTACGTAAATTGAGCGTGATCGACCCAGAACTCTACACGCTGGTTTAAAAATAACGGCTCCAAGGTCGCCGGGTGCAGGGTCAGCTGAACGCTTAATCCGCTTAACTCTGGTCCGCTTTCATGCCAGGCTGCCGCTATTGTTCTGAGTGCGGTTCAAACCACGACACTCACGACCAATGTCCGGGTGCTAAAACGATCGACACACCTGTTACGAGGTCAGGTATGGCTACGCGTAGCAGCACAGCGCCAACTAAGAATGCGAGATCGGGAGGTGACGTCGACGAATTTGATTCGACCGCTTCCAACTTCGCCGAGTTGTCGCTGGAGGAGCGTGAGTCGACTGCACGCGCGGCTATCGACAAACTCAAGGCAGAGATGCGGGTAACGGCTCTGGAGGACGAACTGGACGATCTCAGAGCAGAACGAGACAGATGACGAACCAGACGCCGGACGACCGTGAGGGACGACCAACACGACGTGCAAGCGAGAACGAACCATGACGACGCGGACGACCGACTACATCCACAGGAGGATCGACGGACGACGGACGCAGCGCCTAAACCGCCGAGTTGGACGAGAGGAACCGACCACGTCGACTCGAACCACGGTCGATCGCGTCGACACTCAAGGGGGTCGAGTAGGAGAAGAAGGCGGGATTCTAGGTCGAGTAGTGACGGGAGTTCTTCACGAAGGCGACGCAGTAAGTGGTCGTTGAGAAAGTATGGGATGGGCAAGGAAGTCAGGAAGATGAACCCCCATGAACTTGTGAAGGCTTCATGCGACTGGTGCCTGGACATTACGTCCCTCACAATATCAGACTACAGATCATTTATCCAACACATTGGCTTCATCTCAACTCGGGCGCGTGAAGACCACTACAGGGACGTTGCCCATGTCGACCACGTGCTTGCCATTCGCAAGCTCGGGGAAAGCATCGGGTTCAAGGCATTTTCTAAAGCACACCAAGATGAAAGTATAGAACACTACGGCCCCCACAATATGAAGATGAAGAGACAAGGCACTAACACATATAGCGCTCGGAGAAGATCACCGGGCAACAACACTAAGAAGGCTTGTTACGCCTGGAATGGCGATTCGGGCTGCCTTAAATCGGACGATGAGTGCCGCTTCGCGCACGCTTGTTCAAGATGTGGCGCTAAGTCGCACAAACGGGCTAAGTGCAAAAATTGACGTGCTCGGACATTCAACATGCCTAGCCCCCAGACTACAAGAGTCATTCCGGCATCGAGTCGGATCCGTCCCCGCTCCTCTCCGGGCAGAACAGTTCATTGGGAAGGGGACCCGAGAATTGACTTGGGAAGTGATTGCCGGAGCGGCCATGACCATCTCAATTCGGAGATCGTTACTGGGTCTAGGCACAATGTTGAATTCTCATATAGCGGCGATCATCCTAACGATAACATTGAATCTAGGACTGTCAACCCTAACCGGACTGAACATCCCAACTCCTCTGATAATGATTGCATGCCATGTCTTGATCTTTCAGCTGGGGTCGAGATCGGGGATGGTGTGGGGGGGGTTGAGCTCAGTCGTATTCATGATAAGGCTAAGGTCTTGCTGTGGGAGCAGCCTGAGGGCGCCAGCAAGGCGGATCGTCTATTTGTAGAGCACACCGCATCGGGCGGCCTGCTGGTATACGCTAGCGAAACCGAGGGGGCGCGACCCAAGAGTTTTCAGGTATATCGCAGCTGTTTGGACGGGAGCTGCACATGTAGCCACTTGATTGCAGGCAAACCGAGCCAATTAAAACCTTGCAGGTGGTTCGCTGAAATATGTCTTCGGGGCGATTGGGACCCAGATTGGGTATATCTGATGATAGGGGTCACTTTTGGGTTTAGGGTGATTAACCCAGGTGTTGAGGTCTCCTATATTCCAGACAAGCCCAGGAGGAAGGCTAAGTGGGAGCGTGATATAATTAATAAAAAATTCCTCGAGGAGGAACGTGAGGGCCTAATTTCTAGGGTAGATGCCCCCCCCTCTGCACGCACGAGGCCTTCGTCGTCCCTAAGGACGATGGCGGAGGTCGTGTGGTTATCGACTGCAGTATGCCTTCGAACGAATCCGTGAACAACTTCACTGATGAAGTCCGGACCAAATTTTCCTATAAAGGCCTCGATGATGTAACAGAGATGCTGGAGAGGGGTGACTATATGGGGACGATAGACATAAAGGACGCCTATCGTGCAGTCCCTATCCACCCTGATGACCGCCAGCGTCAAGGCCTTCGCCATGGCGATGATAACCTCGATTACTTTCTTGATAATTGTTTGAGTATGGGCCTGTCATCGAGCCCCTTTATATTTTCCAAGATATCGGACTTCATCGTGAGATGCGGTGTTCGCGAAGGCTTGGCCAGAGTTGTAAACTACCTTGATGACTTCTGTCTGGTCGGTGGGACACCTTCGGAGGTCCAGGGCGCTCAGAGAACCCTCATCCATATCTTGAGAAGACTGGAGTTTTTTGTTAACTTCAAGAAGGTCAGCAGTGTCGAGACCAAGGTTAGGTTCCTTGGCATATTCATAGACTCTGTACGCCTCGAGCTTAGCCTTCCTCCCGATAAATTAGAGAGAACATTGGAGATCCTCCGCAAACTACGCGGGCGCAGGAAGGCCAGTAGAAGGGAGCTGGAGCAGGTGGGGGGTTGCTCGCTCACTGTGCCAAGGTCGTCCGGGGCGGGCAGACCTTCTCTAGGCGGTTCTATGATCTCATGTCTAAACTTAAGCAACCTTTCCATAGAATGAGGCTAGGCACGGGAGTTAGGGAAGACCTCGACTGGTGGCTGAATTTTGCAAGTAGCTTTAACGGGAAAGCCAAGATTCTTGGGAAATTTGCCCCAGTTATATCCTGTTACAGCGACTCTTCCAAGTGGGGCTTCGGTGCCCTGCATGGCAGCGACTGGACTGTCGGCGCATACACAGACTCAACGGAAGACATCCTTGACAATTACGTCGGTCATCACCACTTCCGTCCTCCGGAGGATGTCTGGACCGCCCACATCAACGTGCAGGAGATGTGGGCGGTCTACGCATCCTGCGTCCGTTGGAGTGCGGGCTGGGGCGATACCGCTGTCATTTTCGTCACCGATAGCTCTGTGGTGCAGGCAGCCCTTAATACTGGCAGGTCTAGGAGTGCCGAAATCATGCACTTCTTGCGCAGAATATTCTGGTTCTCGGTTAAATACAATTTTACCTTTACTCCTGTTTATATACGTAGTGCTGTTAACGCAGTATGTGATGCCTTAAGTAGACTGGGTGACAATGATAGTGCCGCTAGAATCAGGAGTGTCGATGGTGCCAGAATGCTCTGTTGCAGCGACACCTTTGACCGATCGCTCGTCTCTTTCAGTGAGGGCAGCCCTGAGAGCCGAGCAGCAGCAGTACCAGCATCAGGCATACGCTCAGAACTCAACAATAGCGAGGGCCACGCAGATCAAGAAATATTTAAGATATGCTGAGCTTTTCCATTCTTCAAGGTCTCCCATACCATGCTCCGTGGAGCAGGTGGCCCTATATGCCGCCTGCTTGGCGAGGGACCTCAAGTATGTATCTGTCATCAACTACCTCAGTGGCCTAAACTTTTTCCTTAAGCAAAACGGCGAAAGGCCTATAGACTATACAAACTTTGTTCTTTCTTCTACGCTCAAGGGTATTCGGAGAGCTAAGTCTGATATACCTAGGCGTGCTATGCCTCTCCTTCCCCATATGCTTCGCAAGATCTTCGCCTTGTTAACCAATAATAACCCCGGCCACGTCGCCTGGCGCGCAGCAGTCCTCTGCTCATTCCGAGGGCTGTTGCGTAAGTCCCAGGTCACCTTGTCCGATGCCTCCTTATTGAGATCGGACTTCCAGTTTTATGACTGGGGGCTGATTTTGACTGTTCGTCGCTCCAAGACGATTCAGTTTAACGAGAGGGTCCTCGAGATTCCGATATCTAGGTGTGTTGATACTGACATGTGTGCGGTTTATTGGACTGAGCGGCATTTCAGCCAGATTGCCGCTAAACCATCTCAGGTAGCCTTCCGCATTCCATGCGGCGGCGGGAGTTCCGCCCCTTTCCCTTACTCGGCCTATCAGGAGACCCTAAAGATATTTTCGGCCAGGGCGGGGCTCGATGCCGCCACCCTCTCGTCCCACTCACTCAGGAGGGGGGGTTGCACCTTCCTGTCCATGTGTGGAGCCACCATAGAGGAGCTGAAGGTCCGGGGCGACTGGGCGTCCGAAACTGTCTACTCATATCTCAAGACACCGCTCGGCACAAGGATTGTGAACGACATGAGGGTGGGGGTGGCGCTATGCTCGAATCAGGCTGGCGTTGGGTTGGGGGGAGACGCTTAGGCGTCTCCTTGGCCTATATTTTACTGCCCTGACGCAAATAAAGTCGCCTACCCATCACCGCCTCTTGTCTCTCTCTTGCCGTAGCCCAACTTTATAGAGAGTATAATGTATTATACGTATATAAAAGGGGCGGAGCTCTCTCATGATTATCTATAATATTATCACGATTATTCCTCTGTTATTTCGACTACTATTATTGTCCAATCACTGACTTGCCCGCGTTTGCCCCGGTCCTTGCCTACCCCAGCGCCACCACCTGTGGGTTCCTGGCACTACTTGCCCGGGCAGTCAGTCTCTCTCCTGCTTCTGAAATTTTTTTCTTTTTTTACCGGTAGCCTATATTTTGCTGCCCTGACGCAAATAAAGTCGCCTACCCATCACCGCCTCTTGTCTCTCTCTTGCCGTAGCCCAACTTTGTGTATATATATATATATATATATATATTATATATATATATATATATATATATAGATATATTTACATATATATATATAATATATATATATATATATATATACATATATATATATAGAAGTCACAGTGTGGCTTCAGAGGTAACCGGAGCACCATGGATATGATATTTTGTCTCCGACAGCTACAAGAAAAGTGCATTGGGCAGGACCGACCACTGTACATGGTATTTGTCAATTTCACTAAGGCGTTTGATACAGTCGGGAGGACCGGGCTATGGCAGCTACTGAGGAAGTATGGATGCCCAGAGAAGTTCACAACTATGTTCGAGGCTCTACATACAGGAATGATGGCGAACGTTAGTGTTGGAGGGGAAGTCTCGGAATCGTTCGGGGTTACCAATGGGGTCAAGCAAGGTTGTGTACTGGCCCCCACGCTATCTTCCTATCAGCAATGCTCAACGAGGCTTTCCGAGATATGGGGGATGTCATCTATATACATCTATGTGACCTATTCAATGTCGCACACTTCAGAGCGAAGACCAAGACTACTCGGATACTGGTGAGAGAGCTGCTATTCGCAGATGACAGTGCACTGGTTGCCCACTCTGCTGAAGAGATCCAGAAAATAGTGGACGCTTTCTCCGATGCATCAAAGAAGTTTGGCCTGAAGATTAACACCAAGAAGACGGAGGTGCTGTACCAACCCAACTCTACAAGAACCCAAGAGGAGGAGATCATGGTTGACGGAAACAAGCTGAACTCTGTTCCGGAATTCACCTACCTCGACTATCCGAGGCTTCTACCTCGGGAAAACAAGAGTTATCCATCATCTCTACCAAGGTAAGATTCGTATAACTATACTATTTTACCTCGGTACTAAGCCTCTGACTACTCGTGGTCGAGGGAGACCTTTACATAATCTCATTTTTATCCTTTTTTAATCATGAGCATAAACATTGTTTAGTTGTAAATTTTTAAATGTTATTTGTCTCACCAGTTCTTGTTAGTTGGTGAGTAAGCGAGTTGCTACCCCGCTGGTCTTCTCTAGGCGTTTGTTGTAATGTTTAGCAAATGACCTATGTGCTAGGATTCTCTTCACTGAGATCCCTAATTGTCTCACTTTTGAGACCATAGCAACTCTCGTAGAATGGGAAGCATATCGTCCTGTGTTGACGCCTGCCTCCTTGAGTACCGTAATCGTCCATCTGGCGAGTGTGTCTCTTGAGATAGCTTTATGTGGTTTAATGAAGCTGATTAAAAGCTGTCTGGAATTTCGTATTCCCTCTGTCTTGGATAAATAAGCCGTAATGGCTGCAACTACACACATTTTTCGGTCATCTGGAAAACTGTTTACATGAACCGTGCATAGCGGGTCACTTCTGCGGTTTGACTTTAATAATTTGTCTAAATCAAACGTAACCTCCTTCTTGTCAAATCTCTAGTCCATCCAGAGAGAGGGCTACAATTGTATGTCCTCTATGACCTGTTACTAACAGTACAAGAACTGCTAACTTAAAACCTAATTGTTTCAGTGATAAATGCTTGTTACTCGGCCATGTTTTAAATAATGTAAAAACTACCGACACATCCCAAAATCTACTGTATTTTGGTTTTGGAGGATTCCTTTCATAAACCGATCTCATAAACCAGTGAATGACCTCATGTTTACTGACTGTTTCTCCATCTCTTCTCGGTAAAATAACTGAAAGTGCACATCTAGCTGCATTAATGGCTCCATAACCGAGTCCTTCGTCTTCCAACATTCGTAAGAAACGGACAACCTGAGCAATAGAAGGTTCCATTTCCTTCACTTTCTTGAGTCAACAATAGAGGCCTCATTTCTTTAAATAGCTTGAATATAATCTCACCGTTCCTCGTCTCCATGCGTGTGACATGAGTCTTTCCTGTGTAATTTTATCTAAACCAAATTTACGTAAGTATTTACTTAGAAAAGGAAGGCCAATAGGGGTGTGGTCGACATGTCTCCTTCCTTTCTCAAAGGTCCTTGGTGTTGTAGATTCCTCGGTGCTCTGGGGAATTTTATTGAGTCTTTTGCTCCCCATCATACTGCTGCTAGCCAGGGTTGAGTGTTCCATTCTGGCACTACTAGCACCGCATGTGCTTGATCCACTCTGCTGATAATGCTGAATGGTGGGAATATATAATAAAAATTATCATTCCAAATCATAGAAAAAGCATCCACTTTCCAGGCATCTGGTTCAGGATGCCAAGACACATATTTAGAAATCTTTTTGTTCCGTGATGCAAACAAGTCGACTTCTGGGAATCCCCATTTTTGGCAAATAATCTAAAAAATGTTGGTATTTAGCAACCATTCCAAGTGATCATGGAGATGGCGACTCTTTGTGTCGGCTAGTGTGTTCTGACTACCTGGTATATGTGCTAGTGTAAGCCATATTTCTTCTTTTTGTGCCCAATTCCAAATCTGTTTTGCCAGTTTGTTACATGGTTTAGACTTTGTCCCTGCCATGTTGCGAATATAGGCCATTGCGGTGGTGTTATCTGTTAACACTCGTACATGAAACTTAGGCACACGCACTAAACTACGCAATCCCAAATAAATAGTGCGTAATTCTAATACATTAATGTGGTCGGAAATTTCGTCCTCTAACCAGCGACTCCTGTGGCTTGCTCATCTCTGCGTGCACCCCAACCTTCTAATGATGCGTCTGTAGTGACTATTGTATTGGGTTCACCCATCCTAATAGGATTTGGTGCAGAGTCAATGTGTATTAGCCACCAATGAATGTCATCGTAGCCTTCTTGCGAAATTTTCATAAGTCTTTCAAAATTGCCTTTTGTCCTGGCTAGGGCAACATTTTTGTCTATCTCTAGTGACTTAATGTGTGCATTATCATATAATATAGCCGGTGCATAAGCTATCATAATGCCAATAAGAACTGCTATGTGCCATATCTTCGGTCTTTTTAATTGTAATAATAAATATGCTGTATTTTTAACTTTATCGATTTTATCAGGTGTTAATGAAATTATCATTTCTACTGTGTCGATAACGAATCCCAAACATTTTAATGTTTTGGTTGGCGTAAGCATGGATTTAATATTATGTATGTAAAATCCTAATTTATGAAATGTTTGACATAAATCGTCTATAGCATTTTGACAATCGAGTTGTGTTTGAGCAACAATAAACGAATCATCAATATATGGGAACATAACATGACCTTTCTGTTCCATATCTGAGAAAATTGCTTTTAACAATTTTGTAATTAGGCGTGGAGCACACGCTAAACCATTTGGCATACATATAAACTCATGAAGCTGTTCTTCCCAGATAAATCTTAGGAACTTCCTGTCTGCTTTATATATCGGGACTGTATAGTATGCATCTCGTAAATCTACGCTTGCAAGCCATGAATTGTGTTTAACTAAATCCCTGGATGTTTCTAAAGAAAACATTTAAAAATGTTTGTACTGAACTATCTTATTAAGTGTTATTAAGCCCAAAATCATCCTAATATCCCCATTTGGCTTTGGTCTTGAAAATATGTTAGAGATAAATTCTCCTTCGACATGTTGGACTGGTTCAATAATCCCTTTATTACAAAATGTTATCACTTCCTTATGTAATCCTTGTTTCTCTATCTCATCAAAACGATATGGGAATGGAGTGTTGTTTTGTATAGTCTTTTCTATGAAAGGAATTGTAACTCCTTGTACAATATTAAGAACCGTTTGGTTATCTGTAATTTGTTCCCAATCATCTAAATGGTTAGCAATATTTCCTGCTTGAAATTTGCTTACAGGAGTTTGTGTTGCAACTTCCACTTGTTCCCTGGGTGGGGGAACGGCTTCTGGGGGTTCGATTCCCTCTTGAAGGGGCGGTTGTTGTCGTTCCAGCGATACTGGTTTCTCTGTCCCCTTTCTCTGGCCTGATAGCCGAAGTTGCTGTTGCCGAACCGGTTTTCTCATTGTCCGGTCCATCGGCTTCAAAAATCCTGACGGATCTTCTTGAATCGGGTTGTGTTGTCCGATACCTTTTTAACATCCAAATGCTTGGCAGATTTGGATGCAGTTTCGACCTGTTCGACCTGTCCCCCAAACATCTTGGTTTTATTCAAGGGCTTGCCTTTGATAGGCTTGGGGGCCAGGAATAATGTGTATTCCTTGCCGTCATTGTCCAGGATTTTCTTGGACCGTGCGACCTCTTTGCCAGCTTTGGTGCAGACCGACTTGAAGATGTTCTCGAAACATCTATACAAGATGAAGTTACTCGTAGCTGTGAGGAGAGCTATCCCCGAATCTATATCAGCGCAAAGAGTTGAAAACTTGTTGTCCGTCATCATGCGGTTAGCGATAGGCATAACCGCTGCTAGAGCCACCAGTACTCCTTTGTGGACTGTGTGGAGACAACTTTCAAAGTTCTTGCGTTTGTCACTCATCTTCACATCGGAGTCCATCTCCTTGATGGTAGCTTCCGGGATCCCTTTGATCCCTGTGAACTGCTCGGCCAACTTGGTGATAATCTTGGCTGGCTTAATTGTGTGGAAGTGTCCTTTTATAGTATTCCTCATTAGTGTGCAGGTGTTAATCTTTTTCTTTTTCTGCACCATTATTTTCTTAACCACCTTTCCACTAATCTTGACATACTTGCCAGTCCGTTCCGTGTCGGATTCCGAATCTGTGGTGGTTGAGTACGAAGATGAGTCCAATGAAGAGGACTTACTCTTCTTCTTTTTCTTTGACTTGGACTTCTTTTTGGTCTCTTTAATACCAGTCTTGTTGCGGGCCTTGAAGTACTCATCTCCATCGGATGAGTTCTTCTTCTTGTGTTTCCTCTTCCATGAGGGAAACCCAATCTCTGAGTCGGTAGTTTGTTGGGGGTCCGACATGTGCTCCTATTCCGACTCCTCCGAAGCGACCTCTTGTTGTTGTTGTCTGGTTGCCTTCTATGGGAGCAGCTGTTGTAGTTGCTCTCTGATGAGGCATACCACCCGGTCATCTAAATTAGATGGTCCCGGTTCAGGCGAGTGGTCATGTGACTAAGCGGACTCGAGCCCAGGGGTAGCGTCCCCCTGACTGAGCTGGTGTGATACATCGACCTTACTCCGCTTCGCCGCCATCTCGAGTTGTCTGAAAACCAACAAAGGTTCATTAAACCGAGCTCAAGGAACAACTGAACACATGGAACAGTGCGGTAACATGCTCAAGGCACTAAATGGGTATTCAATCCGTATTTACACCAGTTTAATCCAGGCGTGATAAGCTAAATGGTATGTCGAAAGTGCAACGGTCGGACGAACCAAACCGAAACCAATCAAGGGGTAGGGACGAGTATACTGATCCCGCCCACAGTCTCTGTAACATACACTTCTCCCTCCTGTGGCTACTACGCCAACAAGTTAAAGAAAATGCTATGAAACGCGCAGGTACGCCTTAAACCCTTGGGAAATCTATTAAGATTCCCTGACATAACCTAAGCGATGAATTGGCTCCGGCCAAACATCTCTCCGTTCGGCAACGGGTGGCACAAAAAATGGCGGTGCTGAAAAAATATCTATCACACCGGATAACGAATATATTTACATGAATAACTGTCTTAACATGTTATTAAGTGTTCCAAAAATTATTTGTTGAAAAAACTGCTGAACCTGCTCGTAACGTCCTCCCGTTATGAGTGGAATATGCTAATTGCTGGACCCGGATGTTGCTTCCTTCTCCCTCGACCACGAGTAGCCAGAAGCTTAGTACCGAGGTAAAATAAAATTGTATATATATTTATATATATATATATATAGTTAAATTTTGACAGTCAAAATTTGACAGTCTAAACGGATCTATAGGTGACAAGGACCAGACGCAGCTGGCATACAGTGCTTAGAGCCCTTCACAGGTGGCGCCAGTGTGGCAATACTGTACTACACAGGGCCAGTTAGATAGGATAGAGTGAGTATACTAAAATACAGGAAACTGAAGATAGTGTCCTCGTTTATATTCCCATAATATATTATAGCGATTGGTAGAAAGGAAGTGTGAACACTTATTTGTCTCTCATTTTTGCTTGAGTGCAAGTAATTAGCAACACAAGGAATAAATTAGTAGCATGTGGTGAATAAGTGGTCAAATTTCCCTGGATCATCAGCCCATGCTTTTTCTAATCTGTTCTTGAATGAATTTATTGAGCCGGCATCAATAACATTTTGTGGGAGACTATTCCATATATTTATGATCCTGTTTGAGAAACTGTGTTGCCTTAATTTTGAAATGGCTCTGGGTTTGACTAGTTTGAGAGTATGGCGCCGGCTGCCTTCTCTTTTATTCAAGGTGAAAAATTGGTTCATATCTATTTTATCAAAACCTTTCATAATTTTAAATACTTCAATTGGTCGTAATGCTCGCATTGCGTTTGATTCGTGGCGGGGGAGGAGGACCCCCCCCCTCCTTCCTCCCTCCCCTGCCGCGACCGTTGGGTCGCTGACATAACTCTTCCCCCCCCCCCCTTCTCCCTCGGCCCTTATAACCGGCCGCCCTCGCTGCTCCTAGCCACTGCCGCCCCGCCTCCGCCTCGGGCCCCGGCCGCCTCGCCCCCATCCATAGCCGACCGCATCGCAGATATGCTGCAGGAACTCGCCGCCGGGACTGGAGGGGGTGCCCCCCCGGCCACGCACCCTCGCCTCCTCCCCGCCCCCGCCTCTCCGACGCCCGCCCACGCCTCTGCGACGCCCGCCAGCGACGTCCACCCGACCTACCAGCCCTACCTCAGGCGCGGCCTCTACGCCACACAGCAGGCCGCCTCCGCCGCCCCCCGGCCCGCCTCCATCCACCCAGCCCCCGACCGCTCCCCCGCATCCGCGGCCGACGCGGTCAGGGAGATCCTGGAGTCCGCCGAGGCGCAGGGAAGCGGGCGGCGAAAAGGTATACCCCCAGGTTACCTTTTCCCTCACGACCTCATTGAGAGAGGCCCCGAGGGGAAGGCTCTGAAGCGAGGCGAGGCGACCATGGAGGAGTACAACCTCGCCCTCCGCATGCTCGAGTCCCACCCCTCCTTCCCCACCGACGCCCTCCCCGGATTACTTCACCACAACATTACCGTCCTCAGAGACGCCGTCACCCATCCATGGCCTACCGTCCGGCGATACTCGGAAACCATCTTCGCATGGGTTGCCGACGGCCGCCTCCCGGATGGGTGGCGCGACCCAGTCGCTATAAACACCGTATGGATGGACGTGATCACCGCCCCCACGACTGCCTCCGGGGGCGGAGCCAGACTACTCCCCCCCCCAACCCGCGCCTGCCCCACCCCTCCCCCCACACACTCCCGCCCCTCCAACGCCGACCCACGCACACCCTACACCCGAGAGGCATATGGGATACCCTGCCCTGCCTGGAACAGAGACCCCGCCTCGTGCGATCTCGCACCCCCCCGGTGAGGCCCACGGTGACCAAGGCGCGAGGAGGAGGCATGCATGCGCGTACTGCGCGAACGTGCGCCGCATCCTAACCGTGCACAGCGAGGCGGTCTGCTACACCAAGCGCACCCGTGACCGCGCCTCAGCCGCCCCCGCGATCACCTCGCCGGATTTTTAGCCTGGCGGCGGCGACGCGGCCCCACCCCCGCAACACACCCCACACACGCCGCACACACCCCCCCGCACCCACCCCCGCTAACACACACTGCCCTGGAGACGTAAGCCGCCTGCCAACACCCGACACCGCCACCGCCCTCAGATCTCAAGCCGACACAGACCGCCCGCCAACACCCGATACCTCACGCCGCCTCCCTCAGCACCCCCGCTACGCCCGCGCCAACCGCCGCCCGGCCAACCGCCACCATCCTATCCTCACATCTCACGCCGACCCCCCCCCCCCCTAACCCCCGCCGAACCGCTCCCGCCAGGCGCCTCCCTTCACATCTCCGCCACAACCCTCCCCTCACATCTCAACCGCCCGAACACCGCACCCACCCCCGCACCCGCACCAGCCGCACCAACCACCCCCCTACCCCCGGCCCCGGCGACACTGCATACATAGGCCGCCTTCCCGGCCTCCGCGCCCCCCGCACCGCCCCCCGCACCCCCGCCCCCCCCCTCCCCCCACTTACTTCGCACATCCCCTCTCCAACTCCCCCCGCACCTCTCCCCCCCAGACCTCCACCCTCCTCCTCCCCCACTCCACCCGCCCACCTCCCACTTCCTCCACCACACCCAGGCCAACCCGGTCTACCCCTCGCCCACCCCTCCCCCCCACCCCCCACCCCCCGGACCTCAGCGAAACCGTCGCCGAGGTCGTCAACCCAAGCATCCAAGACACCCTCCCCGCCGCCACCTCCTGCGGCCCCACTCCTACCGCCCCACCCTCCTCTCCATATGGCCCCACCTCTCCGGCGCCGCCTGGAGCCGCCACCCCACCTTCTCCCGAGCCTACCATACCCTCCGCGATACGGGCCTCCCTAATTTTTTGGCCGCCCGCATCCCCCTTCCCTCAGGCCTCCACATGCCGGCCTGGCGCGCACGCCTCCGAGACCACCCCAACAAGGACCTGGTAGACCTCGAGTACGGCTTCGCCGCCAATTACCCCGCCAGCACCATCCCCCCCACCCCGGCCCACATACACCAACCATCGGGAGGCCCCCGAGCACCAAGTCCACCTCTGCGACTTCATTACCCCGGAGCTCACCCACGGTGCCCTCGCCGGCCCCTTCACCCCCCCCCCCTTCACCAGCCAACCCCAGGCCCAGTCTCCCCACGGCCCGGTGTGGTGGAAAAATCCGACCCGGGCAAGAGGCGAGTCATCGTCGACCTCTCCTACCCCCCTGGCCACAGCGTCAATGCTGGGATACCCCGCCGCGAGTACCTGGGTAGGCCCCACGCCTACCGGCTCCCATCCGTGGCCGACGTGGACCGCCGCCTCATCGGACTGGGCACCGGCGCCTACACCTGGACCGCGGACATATCCAGGGCCTACCGCCAGCTACGAGCCGACCCCCTCTCCTGCCCCCTATATGGGATCGCCTTTGAGGGCGCCACCTATGTCGACCTCACCCTCCCCTTCGGCTGCCGCTCCTCGGGCGCCGCCTGTGTCAGGCTGACCGCCGCGGTGGCCTGGATCCTCCGGCGCGAGGGCTTCCACGCCCTCGTGTACGTCGACGACTTTGTCGGGTGCGAGCTCACCTACCTCAGGGCCCGCCAGGCGTTCGACGGCTTCATTGCCCTCATCGGCGCCCTCGGCCTGGAGGTCGCCCCCGGGAAGTGCCACCCTCCGGCGATGCGAGTCTCCTGGCTCGGATTCGCCGTCGACAGCGAGGCCATGACGATTCGCATCGCCCCCGACAAAGTCGACGAGCTCGTCGCCGACTGCGAGGCCCGGGCCGCCCGGCCTACCCTCGGGCGCCAGGAACTTCAGAGTATCCTCGGCCGCCTCAACCACGCGAGGAAGTTCATGGCGCGGCTCCTCGCGGCCCTTCGCAGCTGCCGCGGGTTCGCCGCCATCACCCTCGGGGACGACGCTCTCCGGGACCTGGCCTGGTTCGCGGCCTACGGGCGCGTCCAACGGCCTCCACCTCCTCCGTCCGATGGGGACCCGGAGGATCGTCATCGAGTGCGACTCCTGCCTCACCGGAGGCGGGGCCTACTCCCCCAGGCGCTACTACGCCCGAGGGTACTCGAGGGCCTTCCGGGCCCGCTTCCCTGCAATCCACGAGCTGGAGGCGGTCAACCTGGTCGTGGCCCTCCGCACCCTCCTTCTGGCTGACGTCGCGGGGGCCAACGTTGTCATTAACACGGACAACATGGCCTCCGCCGCCTCCCTCGACTCGGGGCGGGCCCGCGACCTCACCCTCGGGACGTGCGCCCGGGAACTCTGGCTCATGGCGGCCGAGGCCTGCTTTGAACTCACCATCGTCCACAAGCCCGGCGCCGACCTCGTCCTCGCCGACGCCCTAAGCCGCGCCCACCTCCCTGGTCGATGGGCTGGCGTTGCCCGAGACGAGGTCGCCCGCCTCGGGCTTGAACGCGCCGATGCCCACCATGACGACTTCCCCTACAACCCTGCCCTCTAATCCAGGATACACCGCCACCGAGGTCGCTGCCGTGGACGGCCTCCGCATCGCTGCCCTCGCCCCCTCCACCTGGAGGAACCGACGTCGACAGGCCCGAGGCTACGTCCAATTCGCCTCGGGCCACCACTGGGACCCTCTCGCCCCGACGCCCTTCGACGTTGCTGCATACACCGCCTCGCTCTACGCTCGCCCCCTGGCGCCGGCCTCCGACCGGAACGCCCTCTCCGGGGCACGCTCCTGGCTGGAGGCGGCCGGGGGCGACCCGAGCGCCTTCACCTCGCGCCTCGCCAGGGACGTCTGTCGCGGCGGGGAGCGAGCCACCGGCCACGTTTTGCGGCCCGCGCCGCCTCTGACGCCTACCATCCTCGCCGCCGTCGCCCACCATCTCGCCCTCGCCGGGCCCTCGGGCGTTGTCCCCCGGGCCGCCCTCCTCCTCGGGTACTACGGGATGCTACGGCAGTCTAGCCTCCTCTCCCCCAGCCCCGAGGTGTGGGGCGGCCCTCACACCATCACACGCGGCGACATCGCCCCCGCCCCCGGGGGGCTGCGCGTTACCCTCCGGTCCACCAAGACCATCGCGCTGCCCTCGGGGGCGGTTGCCCTCTTCATCCCCGCTTCGCCCGGGCGCCCGCTCTGCCCCGTCGCCGCCTGGACGGCCTCGGTGGCCCTCGCCCCTGCCTGCCCCCCGATCCTGTCTTCATCCTGCCCTCCGGCCGCCCCCTGGACCCTCGGACGCTCACTGCCATCCTGCGAGGCGCCCTCACGGCCCTCAGGGTGCCCGCCCCCGACGGTTATACTCTCCACAGCCTGCGCCAGGGGGCGGCCCAGGCTTGTCAGCGCGCCGGGGTCCCCCTCTCGGACATCATGGAGCAGGGGCCCTGGACCTCCGCCTCGGTCCACGCCTACGTCCCGCGGATCGCCGCCTCGGGCGCCCCTCGAGCCCTCTCCTCAGTTTTGGTGGAGGGCTCTTCGGGCCACCTCCCTCCCGTCTGAGTTCATACCTCAGAGAACAGTAACCTCGGGCATGGCCCCTGGACATACTGACTCTTCAACTCTGTACCTATGACATTTTATCTTCAGTGATAGAGGTTACCTCATTGACCCTCTTTGTAGTCATACACTTCCTCATATTGCCTTTGTCATCTGAATAAAATGTTTTTATTCCAACTCCTCTCTCCTCTCCTTCCTCGTCACGTATCGGTCGTAATGCTCGCATTGCGTTTGATTCGTGGCGGGGGAGGAGGACCCCCCCCCCTCCTTCCTCCCTCCCCTGCCGCGACCGTTGGGTCGCTGACATAACTCTTCCCCCCCCCCTTCTCCCTCGGCCCTTATAACCGGCCGCCCTAGCTGCTCCTAGCCACTCGCCTATCATCACCCTCCAGGCCCGGACCCTATTTTCTCCACCCACCCACCCTACTTTTCCCCTTTTTCTTTTTGTTTCTTCCCTTCCTCATAGGTGGAGGGCTCCTCGGGCCACCTCCCTCCCGTCTGAGTTCATACCTCAGAGAACAGTAACCTCGGGCATGGCCCCTGGACATACTGACTCTTCAACTCTGTACCTATGACATTTTATCTTCAGTGATAGAGGTTACCTCATTGACCCTCTTTGTAGTCATACACTTCCTCATATTGCCTTTATCATCTGAATAAAATGTTTTTATTCCAACTCCTCTCTCCTCTCCTTCCTCGTCACGTATCATGTCACTTCTCTTCCTTCTGTAGTTTCAATTTCCTGAGCCTTTGTTCATAGGGTAAGTCCTTTATAACTGCAACTAGTTTCGTTGCACGTCTCTGAACCTTTTCGATCTCCAGAATATCTTTCCGAAAAATTGGGCTCCAAATTTGTGGACAGTATTCCAAAATTGGCCTAACAAGAGACTTAAATAGAATGAGAAAATTGTTCTTGTTGAGGCGATGGAAGGTTCTTTTAATTATTCCTACTCTCTGGTTAGCATTTGAGATGATAGTCCTCATGTGTTTCTGAAAGGAGAGTTGGGAGTCGAAGGTTACACCCAAGTCCTTTTCATAGCACATATATATGCACACCCACACATATTTAATAGCATGTGTATATGACTAATAAAGCGACACCTGGTGTGGAAATCAAACACCTCAAGTATTCATGAGGTGCTGCATATGCAATCTGTTTATGGCTGTCTATAACCGCCAAAAAAAACGAAAGTGACGAGGAGGGGAGAAAAAAAGAGAGAGAAAACTAAACAAAACACAGGACCCCAACCCCAAAGAAATGAAGCTATAGAAATAAAGCCTACCACGGAATTACCAGTGTTAAGTTAGTTATGCACATGCTGGCCAGTGACTTTCTACCCAGATTCAATATGAGGAAGGGGCGAACGAGATGGAGAAAAAAACACCAGACAGCCAAATGAACTGTTTGCATAAGTAGAACGAGGAGTTTCTTTTAAACAAGCCACAGCGTGCGCTATGTAGGCCTATGACTTCCCAGATGGGGTGTTGATGGGTACTGAACACGCCAGTTTAATCAATCCCATAATTTGAAAATAGGTATATATATATGGGTCAGGATCACGAAAAGAGGCCAATTGGTGGAAGTTGTCGGCGTTGAGCATGGATGTCGGCATCGATCGGTATAATTATAATTTAGCATAGACAGAGGTTTTGGAAAGTCTTTAAATTCATCCTGAATGTAAAGGTCGAGAAAATACAACAACCTGATTTGTTTCTAGGATAATTTAATATAAAACAAAGAAATGCACGAGACTTTAAGAATTGTGACGCCGACATCTGTTAAAGTTGTCGGCGTCGATCATTGGATGTCGGCGTCCTCGGTATAATTATAGTTTAGCATTGACAGAGATTTGGAAAGTCCTTAAATTTATCCTGAATGTAAAGGTCGAGAAAATACGACAACCTTATTTGTTTCTAGGATAATTTAATATGAAACAAAGAAATGCACGATGCCGACATCTTCACTTGACCACTGATTGGCCCGTTTTCATGAGGCTGACTCATATATATATTAATTTTGTTTAAAGGAAGAAGGAAAAAATGTTTAAAGAACATTCTAGAACCATGCAATACATTATACAGGGATGAACGTGGTCTCCGGGAAAAAAAGCGGAAATGCTGATATTCTCCCATAGGCTTAGCATTGTCAGGGAATCGCTGAAAATTCTCGGAAGTCGGGTTTCATACATGTTTATATTGGTATACGCTGATAGTGCTGTGCCGTTTGAAGCATGTATTAGTAGTATACACTGATAGTGCTGCGGTGTTTGCACCACATATTGGTATATGCTGATAGTGCTGAAGCGTTAGAAGCACGTATTAGTAGTATACACTGATAGTGCTGCACTGTTTGAAGCATGTATTAGTAGTACTAGTATATGCTGACCCTGCTGCGGCGTTTGAAGGCATTAGTAGTATACGCTGCTAGTGCTGCGGCCTTTGCCCCACATATTAGTATACGCTGATGATGCTGCAGCGTGAAACAACGTATTGGTTGGTTGGTTGGTTGTTGGAGTTTTACGTCCTGGCAACATCTAAGGTCATATCAGGATGGGCACAACGTATTAGTATACACTCATAGCTACAGGAAAAATCCCGGAAATCCGTGAAATCGCGGAGATCTTTCATCCCTGCATATAATGCCTATTCACAGAATGCACAATACTTTTATCAAACTAGAAATGTATGCAGTTACTGGGAGCGGGACGTAGCTCACGCAGTACAGTGTCCACCTGTGAAGATGTTGGTCATCCGATCGATCCTGCTCAGTGGACACATTTGTAGTTTGGGTTATTTTCCAACCAGTTGTAATATAACTGGAATGCCCGGCCGTCTGAGCCCCAGATATACCACTTACTCTCCCCAGGTGCGTTCTGACAACTGTCTGTCAGTTCACACCTGATGCCCCTCTCTAAGAAACTCATAAGCAAGAAAGGGAAGGCAAGTCATGCAAGATTGACAGTGAAGAAGTTGTGCTTTATTGGCATCAACTCCTGTTCACCTACTAGCGACCTACCACCCTCACTCCTTACCTCCTGTCCACACAGATCCTCATTACTCTCTTTAGTATGTATAGGAATCAGTGCCTACCAGCCATTGAACCGGAGTCCCATGGTTGTTGCACACAGCTCAGTTTGTATATGAAAGGTGGAGCCTCAGACAGAGTGTCTGGGTTCCTGGCCAAGAGAAGAGTGTGTTCACTTCAAGAGTCTATCCAGAAGTGTGTCTCCTTCCAGAGTGTCTGGAGAAGTGTTTCTAGAATAATCTATATCAGAATGAGGCTTGTGTGGTCAGGTGGGGCAAAGGGGTGCAGGTGACTGGGCCTCCCACAGCCAGCCAATCAGACACCCTCTACAGCCTGGGAGTGACGCCCTAATAGGGGCAGCTGTCACTCAACCCCAGCTGCAGGTGGTGTCCATAATGTATGCAGAGTGGCTGGGTGTGCTTCCCCATCGGCCCTGCGGTAACAGCTGCAGACAGTTACAATAGATATATATATATAATCGATCATCCGAGCTTATATGCTATGGACAGCATAAACGCCCCATAAAAAATAAAAAATAAAAATCAATATACTAAAAATGTCCTTCTCCTCCACTTACACTCTTACTGGTGCATAGATGGAACATTTCACCAAACATTAACTGTCTCTTACATACAAATATCACTTCGTAATCTCGGGCACTATGTATTATCATATTTTTCACATAGCCTAATATGTCACACAGCGAGTGAGGCACCCATTGCTTCTCTATTACATAACCCTTGTCACCACTCCGTCACCCAAGAATATTAATGCTCTCTGCCAATATATAATTCCGAACCGAAAATCCATATATTTTTACACAGTGGTCCACAACTAGTTCATCAAAGGCTGTGGTATGTGCTGTCCTGTCTGTAGGAAAGTGCATATAAAAGACCACTTGCTGTTTATCGGAAAGAGTAGCCTATGTGGTGGCAGCGGGTTTCCTCCAAATAAATATGTCAGAATAACCATATGTTAGACATCCAATAGCTGATGATAAAAATCAATGCGCTCTAGACGCGTCGTTAAATAAAAAAACTTTCCTTTTTGTATGCAGTTACTACTACAGGTGATATTTAATTTATAATATAATATTTCTAATACTTTTAGTATCAAACAGGATTTGCATGCAGTTTCTATTACAACTGATTATATCGATCAACCTAATATATTTCAACGAATGCAACAAACAAATAAACAAAGAGACAAACAATAAAATAGTCAATGATTGTTCCAATACGGACTGTATTCAACAACACACAGACAAATCAAGCTTGAATGCGTAAAGCCACCAGACCGGAAGTGTCCTATTACAGGACGCTGCGCAGCGAATTGTGGGACCGGTTGAAAGATCATATGTAAATCTATGTAAGGTTCGAGCTTGGGTATATATGGCAGCCGAAGGATCGCCCCTTTTCTTGGGTGGGATGCCGCCTCAAATATGGTGGTTGTTTTTAAGTCACGTGACAATATAATCAGGCTACCAATTATCTGTCTCGCCCATGACATTGCTATGCAACAAATGAAGCAGGTTGCCAACTGCTAGCCTGGCAACCCGCTTCATTTGTTGCCATGGGCGAGACAGATAATTGCTAGCCTGATTATATTGTATAAGTCATTTTTCTGAGTTGAATATATTAAACTGATTGTTATGATCTACATTATTTTAGTTTGAAGTAAATTTGATTTGAAATGGCTAACTTTGGAGATATTTGAAGTGCAACCATGCAAAATTAATTTTGACAAACATGTCAAAACTCTGACACGACAGGCGTCTGCAGTAACAGGTTCTATTCAAGTGCCTCAGTATTCCCTTCTATGTGGTGACACATGCTTATTAAGAGCCGCAGTATCTAAGTTACATATGTAGAATCAAATCTAGATAATTTTGTTGGTTTTGAAAATTTGACGCTTTCATCGGACTATGCGTCGTTGCGGACGGTAGGAACAATGTCTAATCACAACCTTTGTGACTTCATAGCCACCACCTCACTTCACAGCTCAAGCACAGTGCAGTCTACATCAAGAGCACCACACCAGTAGGCCGACATGTACACATGGCTGACAACTCTGTCATGTGATTTCTTTCTGGAAGGCTTCGTAGAGACAGACAGCATGCAGCCCCTGGGATGGGATGTTTGTTTGTTGTTGTTTTACGTCCTAGCAACATCTAAGGTCATATCAGGATGGGTACCGACTTGTGACAGTGCACACTCATGGTGACTTTATAGTGCTGCCCCACTGGGATACCGGGCCGCCAGCACCATGACCTAATATCGCACTCAGTCACATTATCCTGACACTGAGCCAACCAGTCCCTGGGATGGGATGTGAGGGTCCATCCTACACTATGTTTGTTGGTGTTTTACGTCCTAGCAACATCTAAGGTCCTATCAAAACGGGTGCCGACTTGTGACACTACACACTCATGAGGAATTTATAGTGCTGCCCCATTGGGCGACCAGGCCACTGGCACCATGACATCATGGCCCACTAAGTCATATTATCCTGATAGTGATACTGATCAACATGACCAGTCCTTTCCTTATCCTAGTAATGCCGAGCCAGGCTAGGAAGCGACAAGTATCAGCTTTGTAAGTCATTGCTTTTACTCGACCGGGATTCAAAGTCCCGACCTTCCGCATGGGATGCCTGCGCTCTATCGATTCAGCCACCACGTCCGGTCCCTAAACTATATAGTATATACATTATATATATATATTTATGTATCAATATTAGTAGTCTGCACTGACATCTCATGCAAGGAGCCCCGCAGACAGGTAGGCATTTATGTATCGTTACTCTGTAGCTAACACCTACATAATATACATATATATAATATATGTGAAATACATAACATAATATTATATATGTAACATAATATATAATATATCATATATATATAATATATGTGATGCATAACGCATTATACAAGTATGAATGCAAGGGGAACATGTACTGCTATACATATTCCTTCTTTGGCGCACTGGTGGAGTGCCAACCCCCCCCCCCCCCCCTCCAACAGCAGCTGTAGGGATAATTGGCGGATGGGCCCCCCTTAGCACCCCCCCCCCCGTCCCTCGCGCCACTCACACTGGAGAAATTTCTCATTCTCTCTCCTTATGGTATTTGTTTACCGTAAATTCATATAATAGATATACTTAATGAACATAACTTACTCATGTCATGGACGATCAACGGACATTTACTAAATCCATCGTTCATTCTCGACTGACACCGCCTTTATTCCGCTTCTATAGTCAGGGATGAAAGTGGTCCCTGACCACAAAAAAAAAAAAGAACCAACAAAAAGTGGAAATTTACTGCGAGTGATAATAGGGGTCACAACTGATATAGAGTCTATACTGAATGCCGGGATGTGCTTGGAGATCAGGGATGAAAGTGGTATATGGAAGAAAGAAAAAATCGGAAATCGGGCCAGACCAATGTTGAATTTCCATGAAAACGAGAATTTATCCCCATAGGATTAACACTGATGGGGAAACTCAGAAAATCGCTGGAAGTCCGATTTCACTGACTTTGTTGAATTATCGCCCATGCCCTTGTTTAGGTTTTATATTCTAGCAACATCTGAGAATGGGTTTCAAAGTAACGGATTACTATCATATATATTGGGATTTTGTCAAACATTTTGTAACGTTAATCGGTGAATATAAAAAATCGTGGAAATCCGGGAAATCGCAGAGATCTTTCATCCCTGAGAGAGTACATTAGTGAACGTAGTTGAACGTAGTGGAGGCTAACCTAGTTGAACGTACCGGCATCAGTACTTCTCCATGATGAGAACGTGATAAGAATGTGTGCGAGCCGTGAGTTCCGATTTAAGCTTTGGACATGTTCAAAAGAGAGGTACGTTTCAGGCAGTGATAATGTACTCTTGCATACTCTAGTGTACACTAGCATACTCTAGTGTACCCTAGCATACTTCTTACTGTACTCTAGCATACTTTGACCCGCACAAAACCTTGGCCGTTCTGCCATGGTCTCATAGCCGTTAGTGGACGAAGTTGAACGTAGTTGAGGGTAATGTAGATTAACGTAGTTGAATATAGTTGGAAGTACCGGGATCCGTACCATCACGTACTGGGATCCGTACCGTAATGTATTTATCTATACTATTAGGTGGGTGATCAACCAAAACCTGCCATACCTTAATGTAGTTTAACGTAGTGATAGCACGTTTCACCCACGTTAATCTATCCTACGTTCAACTACGTTCACTAATGTGAACAGGGCTTAAGAAACCTGATTTCCTATATTTTCCCGCGATCCCCTGGCATTTGTAATCTCATGAAAGACTTTTCCGCGCTTTCACGGAAAGCACACCCTATATCGTAACACCGATACCAGTGTATAGCCGAAAACCAGCAACACTACTGGGACCAGCACCACCAATGCCAAGCAACGGTAAAATATTACTGAACTTTATAATGATATATGGGTCTTTTGACTGATTGAATGATGGTCATGTGAAGCCTTGTCAGTGGCGGAAGCCACATTCATGGTGAAAATATGAGTAAGATTTATCCTGTCATGAATTTTTTTTGCTAGAAGCTGAATATGTCAAAAGGCGGTCAAATAAATCTATGTAAACAACAACTACAAAAAGAAGAGAAAACAGACCTTTCTATTTTGTGTCAAAAGAGATATATATATAACAGGGAAATTAGATGTATCATGCAATGTGTGAAATTGCCGAAATATTTTTATAATCACAAGAAACTGCCGATTAAAAATACGTGGATTATTAACAAGAATTGTATGTTACAAGAAAAATCGTGGATTATGAAAGAAATCGCGGGTTATAGAAAGAATTACGGAAATTAGTGAAATAGTGGATGTTTCATCTGTGCATTATGGAGTCGGTTTAGCAGTATTCCTGATCCAGGGCACCAGTCGGGATGGCCGAATGAGTTAGAGCGTCCATCTCCCGTGAGACCATGGGATCGTGGGTTCGAACCCTGGTCGAGTCAAACCAATGAGTTAAAAATTGATACTTGTCACTTCCTAGCCAGGCACTCTGCATTATTAGGATAGGGCAAGGACTGGTTGACTCAGTGTCAGGATAATGTGACTGATTGGGATATCAGGTCGTGGTGCTGGTGGTCTGGTCTCCCAGTAGAGCAGCACTATAAAGTCACCATGAGTGCGCACTGTCATAAGTCGGTACCTGTCCTGATATGACCTTAGATGTTGCCAGGATGCAAAACTCCAACAACCAACCAACCTCATGGGAATCACCGTCATCTGGGCAGGTTCAGAACATAGGCGGTAGGTGGGGTTTGCCATCTGCTTAGCAGGGCCGAATGGCACATTCAACAACGATAACAAAACAGCTGAACGCCCACGGTTCCTTTTTCCCCAGCAGAAAATCGTGGAAACCAGCGAAAACATGGACATGCATTTGTAGCAGTTTGCACTGACCACAACGGCAGGCAGCCACGTAAACACGTAAGCAGGGTCCATACACATGTGAAGATATGGGATTCAACGCTATTCCAAGGCTTCTCACTGCTGTTTTCGATAGGAATTCAAGACTATTTTCATTTGGATTTCAGGAAACAACAACAATGGCAAATATCGATCTCAGGCTAATTTAAATCAGTGGGGACAGTTTAATGGAATTCAAGGCATTTCAAGACTAATTCCCCAAAATAGATTAAATTCGATGCTTTTCAAGGCCTTAAAATCAATCAAATGAAGGTCAAGACTTTTCAAGACTTTCCAAACCCCATACACTGGTACAGACCCTGCGTAGGTGTGGGTTAGGCCCTGGAATGGTAACAGCATGGGTTCGAGTCCAACGCAATGCTTCCATTTGTTTGCAGCACCCCCCCCCCCCTCCCCCCTCCCCCACATTGCAGTCCCCGCTCCTGATACACTTCAAATAGTGTGCTCTTTGGGGCAGCGTCAACTGTGGTTTTCCGCAAAAGTCAACAGCTGAGGAGAATTGTCCGTAACGATGGCCACCCAGCCCAGCGTCTCGCCCGGCGGCTTTATTTAAAGTTGCATAGTCCGATGCTTTTGAGTTTCTGCCATTTTTCTGAGATAAATATGTTAAATTGATTGTTATAATCTACATTACTTTAGTTTGAAGTAACTTTCATTTTAAATGGCAAAGTTTTGAGATAATTATTTGAAGTGCAGACCTGTCAAATTAATGTTGGCAAGCACGCTAAAACTCTGACACCAATGGCTCCGGCAATTAAATTGCCTCAGTATTCCCTTTCTATTTGGCAACACATGCTTAATAAGTGAATCAGTATCTAAGCTAGCTAGATATCTTTTGTATGTTTGTTGTTTTACGTCCTAGCAACATCTAAGGTCATATCAGGACGAGCTCTATATGTAGAATCAATTCTAGATAATTGTTTTGGTTTTTGTGGCGTTCTCTGTGGCATTATTGTGGCGTTCTCTGTGGTGGAGTGGTTAGAGTGTCTGACTTTTTTCTAGGTCAGACTCCTAATCTGAGGGTTGGCGATTCGATTCCCTGTGCCCCCAACTCTGCCAAATTGGATTTCCACCACTGTGTATAACCTACAGTGTCATCAAAGGCCGGTTGCTCTAATACCATGTCTATGTGGTGTGGGAGGTTAAAAATCCCTTGGGTCGGTAAAAGTGTAGGCTCGGGCTTTCTATCGACCAGCAGTGGAATGAGGAAGACCAGTCGTCTATGACTGACATTTCCCCTGCTTAAACAACTAATGGACCAAAAAAAAAAAAAAAAAAATGTGCTGCTTTATTGGACTATGCAGCTTTAAAGGTTTCTTGTGTGTGCTTTATGTGGTGGAGTTTGTGTGTGTTTGTGTATGTTTGTGTGTGTGTGTGTTTGTGTGTGTGTGTGTGTTGGCTGCAGCCACGCGTTGACACACCATGAATACCCACCATGATGAATTGCCACAATACCGCCCTCCGCCAGGGGCGCCCAGAAGCATGCATGCGCACGGGGATACCATAGGTCACGTGCGGGGAGTGGGTCGGTCGGTCGTGGGGGCGCGGTGACCATGACAACCCGATCACGTGACCAACCCTCGACTAGCCTCTAAGCAAAGGCGGCGTTCATACTCTAGCTCTCCAACTTTCTCTGTATATATCCCTGTCTGTCTTCCTGTCTCTGTGCATCTCTCTCTCTGTCTCTGCCTCTGTCTCTCTCTCTCTCTCTCTCTCTGCTTCTCTCCCCCTCCTTCGCTCTGTCTCCCTCTCCCTCTGTCTATCTCATCTCTTTGTATGTCTTTCCCCATCTCTGTGTCTCTCCCTCTCTCTGTCTCTCGCTGTATATCGGTCTCCCTCTGTCTCTGACTCTGTATCTCTCCTCTCTCTGTATATATTTCTCCCTCTCTTTGTCTCTCTCTGTATATCTCTCCCCCTTTCTCTGTCTCTGTATATCCCTCTCCTTCTCTGTGTCTGTCTCTCTGAGTCTCTCTTTTCTCTGTATATCTCTCTCTGTATATCTCTCTCTCCCTCTCTCTGTATCTCTCCCTCTCTGTCTCTGTATGTCCCTCTCCCTCTCTGTATCTCTCATATCTCTGTCTCTCTCTGTATATCTTCCTCTCTCTCTGTACATCTCTGTCTATATCTGTATCTCTCTCTACCTCTCTCTCTGTATATCTCTCCCCCTCTCTGTCTCTATATGTCCCTCTCTATCTGTCTCTCTGTATTCTCCTCTCCCTGTCTCTCTCTGTATATCTCTCCCTCTCTCTCTGTATATCTGTCTATATCTGTATATCTCTCTACCTCTCTCTGTATATCTCTCTCCCTCTCTGGCTCTGTATATCTCTCAACCTCTCTGTGTCTGTACACATATTTCCCTCTCTGTCTCTCTCTATATCTCTCTCCTCTCTCTGTCTCTCTCCCTCTCTCTATCTCTCCTCCCGCACTTAATGCTTGGTATTATACCAAACAGAATGGCTGAGAGGGTAGAGCGTCCATTTCCCGTTACTGATCGTTGAGGGATCAATTCCAGGCCGAGTTAAAACAATCAAAGCCTAACAGAATGGATGTTTGTCACTCACTACCTTGCATAGTGCTCGGCATTACTAGAATAGGGAAAGGACAGGACCCCTTATACTATATAGTCTATAGACAATCTGACTGACTGAGATATTAGGGCATGATGCATGTAGCGCACATGGTATCCCCGTATGGTAACACTATGATAACGTCACCTCAAGTGTGCGCTGTCACAAGTCGGTACCCATCTTGCATTGACCTTAGATGTTGCTGGACTGTATACTACTTGTACAAATTAGGCCGTGTATCCATAGACTGTTCCGTTGTGGGGCGTTCCCTTGTTCTGTGTTTGCTTGTGACCCTCAAACCATCAAAGTGGAATATGACACAGTCTCCACCTTGTGACGCACCACACAGACAATGCACCTGTGTTTTGTTTAGTGCCCATTCCCATAGGTTGGACCCGGGGACTGTATGGACTTGTGCACGCCACATGTGACATACTGACTGGGAACACAGACAATGAACATATATATAGTTCATTGTCTGTGTGACGCATTACAAGGTCACAACACACCACAAGGGTCTATGGATACACAGCCTTAACGTCCAATGTGAGGAGGCCATGTTTTTAAATGGACTATTGGTGATCAGCTCCATTCGCTACCGTGTTGGGAAAGTAAACTTGCTGAGAAACCTGCTAAATAGACCTCAAGCCTCGTCTACCGGCGATGTTGTGAACATGCTTATGGTTTGTAGATGGCAGTAATTACCATGAGGTGCTACGGTATCAGTGTTTAAGTCATACATTTGACTAGGCTGGAGTTTGATCTGGCACTTGGCATTAATAGGATAGGGCAAGTACTTGTAAAATATTCCGATTTTCAACGATAGGGGGAATGCAAATGTTCTATTACGAAAAGGGTATACGTGGCCAGGCGCATGTATGTATATATATGTAAATGCTGGTGGTGCTTGAGTGGAATGTAAATAGACATAGTGGTGCTGGCTGGGCTGTGTGTAAGGGGCACTCAAGGCCTACCCCCCTCCCCCTCTACTAGGTAGGATCGCCACACTCAGGGTCATGGCTGGTGGTGTCCAGAGGGGTCACACAGCTTGGTGGTGGTGGGCAGACCACTGGTAGCCATGGGGACCAGGAATGCTTGATCCCTCTTGGCACAGCCAATAATGCTTGTTTCTCATTTAGTTTGACCTACAATGTACCCATGTCCCATATATAATAAACCAGAGAGGCTCGGACACTCTCTTCTTACACTCTTACTTTGCTTCACTTTCTCTTTCTCTCTGTCTGTATTGTTGTTCACCTTAGCCTACCTACATAGCCACATACTCGAAAACGCAACCCTAAATACTGGTTCAGTGTCAGCATAATTTGACTGAGTGGGATATCAGGTCGTGGTGCTGGTGGCCTGATTTCCCAACAGGGCAGCACTATACAGTCGCTATGAGTGCACACTGTCACAAGTCGGTACCCGTCCTGAATCGACCTTAGATGTTGCCAAGAGATAAAACTCCAACAACCAACCAGGTTGTACAGACTCAGGGCTCCCTTATGTCTTTGCCACTTAAAACTGTACACGATTTCAAAAGTATATGAAAATACAAGTTTTTTGTATCCCTTTTCTTATTATAAGTTTGCCGTGTTTGTCCTCACTATGGTTTCTTAACTTTACCAGACGGGATGGCCGAATGAGTTGAGCAATCCCACAATCTACCAACATTTTGGTAGATTGTGGGATTTGAACCCTAGTCGAGTCAAACCAATGACCTGTAAATTAATACCTGTCGCTTCCTAACCTGGTGCTTGGCATTAATAGGATAGGGCAAGGACTGGTTAGCTCAGTATCAAGATAATGTGACTGAGTGGGATATCAGGTCATGGTGCTGGCAGCCTGATTTCCCACTGGGGCAGCACTATAAAGTCACCATGAGTGCACATTGTCACAAGTCGGTACCCATCCTGATACGACCTTATCCGATTTCAAAAGTGTGTCAAATAAATATGGAAATACAAGCTATTCTTATACCTTTTCAATATTATAAGTTGGCCATGTTTATCCTTACTATGGTTTCTTATTTTTCTTTCATCCATCAGCATTAAACTGAGGCCACCTGGACAGAGCAAACAATGCCTCGAATACAACACATTTATTGGCAGCTCTAACATTAGTGCACACGGCAATATATTGGATTACAATAACTTCCTATAACCAATATGGTGTGAAACTAATAGTATAAGTATGCTTTTTGCTGACACAGTTTGCGCGGTCCGTTAGTGAGATGGGAAGCCCTAGGTGGCGCCACCGGTACAGAATATGCAGAGGCTGGTACATTCAGTGGTTAGACATGAATATGACAAGATTTGTCATTTATACTCGTCGTGGGATCAATCCCCTACACCTTTCCGGGTCAAACCGAAAATTTGAGACTTAACGCTTTCTCCTGGTATTTGGCACGACTAGGATAGGGCAAGGACTGGTTGGCTGGCTGACTAATGCCCCGGTCACATTCACGTTAATGAACGTAGTTGAACATAGGTGAAGGTAGTGGAGGCTAACATGGGTCAAATGTGGTGTAAGTACGTTAAACTACGTTGAAATACGTTAAGGCACGGCAGGTTTTGGTACTGATAAATACTTTACGGTACGGATAAATACGTTATAGTACGGATAAATACGTTACGGTACGGATAAATACATTACGGTATGGATAAATACGTTATGGTAAGGATGCCGGTACGTTCAAGTATGTTCAACTACGTTAGTTCCACTATGTTCACCTACGTCCACCAACGGATATGTGACCAGGGCTTCGTCCAGGTACGCTAGAGTATGCTAGAGCACCATCACATATGCAAATTCAGCCCCTAAAGTAGCGCTCTTTTGAACATGTCCAAAGATTAAATCAGAACTCATGGCCCACCCACGTTATTACCAAGGAGAAGTATGGATGCCGGTACGTTCACCTACGTTAGCCTCCACTACGTTCAACTACGTTCACTAACGTGTATGTGACCGGGCCTTGAGTGAGCGAGTCGGATCAGGGATGATAGTGGTTTCAAGCCGAACAAAAAGAAGTGGAAATCAAGCTGTGATTATTATCCCAACGGCAAATTTCCGTCCTAGAGGCTAGCTATTGTATCACCACATTTATCAAAAATGCCCCCAGGCTGTGAAAAAAACACGGAAATCCGCTTCAAAATTGAAAAATATCATCCCTGGGGATATTAGGTCAGTGGTGCCAGCGGCGTGATATCCTCGTGTGGCATCACTATAAAAGGTCACCGTGAGTACACATTGGCACAATAAGCTACCAGTGACGATATGACCTTGGGTTTTGGTAGGACGAAACACATTATTCTGACGCTACGTCCGCCAGTCCTTAGTATATTCCAGTAATGCTGAGTGCCAGGCATGGTAGAGAGATGTATGCAGTTTGAAAGTCTTTAGTTCGGTCTGTTTGTTTTTTGGAGGCTTTACGTCCTAACACCATCTTTATGTGATGTATAAGAATTATGCAAGTATAAATTAGTGGAAGTCATTACAAACTTGTTAGTTCCACTACCTTGTTACTATATATACACTCCCGGGAGAGAGGGAGCGGGGGGGGGAGAAGGAGAGGGAGAGAGGAAGAGAGGGAGAGAACGGTGGGAGAGAAGGAGAGAGTGGGGAGAGAGGGAGAGAAGAGGAGAGGGGGAGAGGGGGAGAGGGAGAGGGGGAGGGGAGGAGAGAGGTAGAGGGGAGAGAGGGGAGAGAGGGAGAGAGGAGGTAAGGGGGGGGGAGAGGGGGATAGGGGGTGGGAAAGAGAGAGGTGGGAGAGTGGGAGGTGGGAAAGGGAGGTGGGAGAGAGGGAGACGGAGAGAAGGAGGGAAGGAGGGAGAGAGGGAGAGAGGGGGAGAGAGAGGGGGAGTGGGAGAGAGGGGAGGAAGAGAGAAAGGGGGAGAGAGGGAATGGGGGAGAGGGGGAAGGGAGAGAGGAAGAGGGGGGAAAGTGAGAGAGGCAATGGGGGAGCGGCGGGGGGAGGGGGGAGGTTGAGGAGGACATCGGTGACGGGCGCGGAATGCTCCCCGGGGAGGGCGGCGTCACGGCCCTTATGAATCCACGAGCTGAGGCCCCGTGCCATGACGGATCGGGGCGCGCCCATGATTCCAGTCGAATTCAACATTTAGCTCACTTTGAAGTGGCGCGGCGCGGGGATCATCGACGGCACGGTGTGACAGGACGGTACCGGCGTCAGCCGTGTTGTGTGCGGCATGGGGGGTTTAACTCCACACAGCGGCCGTTAAATTAAGGGAATCTCCAACCCAACTCACATCATAGTCCAGGAAATCTAGCCCATTTTAGGGGTCAACTGGGAAGGAATTGCAACAGAATTGTTGTCACCACATAGCATTTTTATGAGATCTCTAGAACACCATTCTAAAAGTCAGCTATCGGGTTAAAATTGTATAGTCCGATTTGTGTGTGTATGTGTGTGTGGATACATTAGTTGTTTAAGCAGGGGAAATTTCAGTCGCAGGTGACTGGTCTTCCTCATTCCATTGCTCTTTGCCCTATCCTAGTAATGCCGAGCTTCTGGCTAGGAAGCGACAAGTATAAATTTTTAGGTCATTGTTTTGACTCGACCAGGATTCAAACCTATGATCCCATGATCTACCACCATGGGAGACGGACGCTCCAACTCATTCGGCCATCCAGTCCAATAATTTTTATTTTTTTTACATTTTCTGAGATAAATACATTAGGTTGGTCGCTTTTATTTACCTTGACATCGCTTTTATTGGAAATGGCTAACTTTTGAAATATTTGAAGTGCAACCATGCAAAATTGATTTGGGCATTCCTGCCAAAACTCTTGACACGGTAGCATTCTGCAGTAACAGGTTCTATTTAAGTTCCTCAGTATTTATTCCCTTTTGCGTGGTAACAAATGCTTAATAAGTGCACCAGTATCTAAGTCAGATATGTAGTATCAAATTTAGATAATTGCTTTGGGTTTGAAAATTTGATGCTTTCATCGGTCTATGCAGCTGTAAGGGTATCTAGGTTAATCTCTGAAATTGGGCACTAAATAAAGACCAAAAATAGAAAACCTTCCAAATAATAGCCGAATCCATGTTGATATGAACGTTTACATGTTGTGCATTATGTCAGAGTTGAAAAAAACAAACACGCTAACTATTTCAATTTTTGATTTTGATCTAGAAATTGAGCAATGGAAATCCAACACATCCAACACATCATTTTAACATACACAACAAATTCAAACAAAATATTATTGATTACAAGATTAGGTCTTAGAAAAAGACAATTTGAATTTTTGTTGGGGGGGGGGGGAGGGGTAAATGCAGGGTGTCGATGTGCAAATCTTTACATCTTCACTTTAGAACAACATCAGATAGATCTACGCATGCCTTTGATATATTCTGTGTGGTAGATTAAAGTTGCATAGTCCGATGGTTTTGAATTTCTGTATTTTTTCTGAGATAAATATATTAGATCAATCACTAGTATCTCAATCATCATCATCATGCTGTCGGTCGCGATGCAACAAAGACTGCTTTCATTACTTGACTGCCGCTCTCCACATTTCATGAAAGCTGCCTGCAAAAGTGTTGAATTGCTGCTGGCTTTTGCAAGTTACCAGCAGCACTCTCTCGGGGAGCAAATAGAGGTTTCACACCGGCAAAAACATGTCCAGACAGGCGCAAAACTATTTGTCCCTGCAGTGGCTGGTCGGGATGCTGCCACAGTGACATGGTTTTCTGTTCAGGGTTTGCTCCCTTAGCCTTCTGTTTTGTCAAGAACCTGTACCACAAGGCAGTGGTTTACAACTCTGCAGGGCAGGGGCGTCAAACTCTCTGAAGTATTGCAATACCTGCATACCTAGGATCACTAGTATCTACTTTACATTAATTCAAAGTTACTTTGATTTTAAATGGTAAACCTTTAGATATTTTGAGTGCAAACATGGAAAGTTAGTTTTGGCAAGCCTGCCAAAACTCTGACACCATAGACTTCTGCAGTAACAGGTTCTGTTAAATTGACTCAGCATTGCCTTCTATGCAGAAACAAATGCTTAATAAGTGCATCAGTATCTAAGTTAGATATGTAAAATCAAATCTAGATAATCAGTTTGGTTTTGAAAATTTGATATTTCATCGGACTATGCAGCTTTAAATAGAGGACGTATTGATGAGATACTTAACACATAGAGGCAACAATAACTGCCTCACATACACCTAGGGCATATTCGATTAATCAACTCGGGTCACCCGAGTCACTTTTTGGCGCATGCACACATCCTACAGACTCGGACTGAATAAACGAACATGCTTCTCCATGCTCGGGGTGGAAAAAATGGTGGCTTAATCCAAACCTTTTTTTTTGTTTAAAAAGAAGCGATATAACTACAGCAAAATAGGATTTAAAGTATTTTATGATTCCATAGTTTAGTTATAGTTCTATTTCATTAACCTGGGTTATAAAAAAAAGAAAAAGCATTAAGAAACACTTAGGACATGTACTGGTAGCTGTTATCCTACAGGTACCAGCACAAATGTGACGTCATCCCTCCTAGCGAACCCTATCCAGGAGGTGGGTTACCAGGGTTGAGACTTTTTGCACACAACACGTGTATTTGTTGACTCCACTCGTGGTGTTTGATTTGAAATTCTAGCAATTCGGGTGACCTGAGTCGCCCGGGTCGTGTTAATCGAATGCAACCCTAGCTAGAATAGGTAGTGGTATTTCATCAAATGTTGGCGGAGTACACTACAGTACAGCACACTGCTACACATACAAACAGCAAGTGATATTTCAATGTAGATTTATCTGTTTGCACAATTTCATTACAACACAATTCCAAAGCAAATGTAGGGGAAAAGAAAAGCGTGTTTTATTTAACGACGCCTCTAGAGCACATTGATTTTCATATCATCGACTATTGGATGTCAAACATATGGTCATTCTGACATATTTCTTTGGAGGAAACCTGATGCCGCCACATAGGCTACTCTTTTCCCGATAAGCAGTAAGGGCTCTTTGATATGCACTTTCCCACAGATAGGAAAGCACATATGACAGCCTTTAATGAACCAGTTTTGGACCACTGGTCGGAACGAAAAATAGCCCAAACTGCAATTGGGTCCACTGAGCAGGATCGATAGGATATACCGACACCTTTATAGGTGGACACTCGACCACCTGAGCTACGTCCCGCTCCAAATGTAGGGGCCAGGTATCAGAAACCACGTGTATCAACTATCATAAATTATGGGTTCATATTTGCACAAAAATACTACAATCCACAGAGATGAGGTACGGGTAGTAGATAAAATCGGAGTGTTAAAAAAAAAACGAGAGAAAAAAAAAGAAAAAAAGAGAAAAAAGGAAAAAAAGGGGAAAATGAAGGAAAAAAAGAAAGGAAAAAAAAGAAGAAAAACGAAGCTAAAAAGGGGGAAAAAGGAGAAACAAAAAAGGGAGAAGGTTCTATTCACATTGACAACTTCTCACTACTTACCTTATGAACATTATTCTAGATACGTGTGATATAATAATCTCTATACGCACTCACCTAAAAGGGATGGGAGAGAAAGAGTAGTTTCACAGTCTCAAATAAATGGAGAATGGAAATAAAGCAACACCTGATTAATTAGAACTGGACTAAGTAGAATTCGATAGCGATGAGCTGATTGGATACGTCATAGAAAACACACCCACTAATGGAAAGTCAGTGTTAGGTTCTTTGTATGAGGTGCATAGTGGGAGTGGTCTATAATTACAGGTATGAACCAACAGCATAGCCATGTACGTCGCTGTTTAAAAAATATATAAAATTAGAGGGAGAAGGTTCAACCATGCTCCAATAAATACAGGGACCAAAACGGCTGAAGGAGACAATTGCAGAGGTGCCAAATAGATTAGGAAGATCTCCCTAATACACAAATTGTAAATATGGAGAAATGGCGTGGCAGAGGTGGGGGGGGGGGGGGAGGGGAAGATATAGGGGGATCTGGGGGGAGACTCCCTAGACAATTTTGACAAGAAATTGAAACAAAATGATGCCTTTTAATATAATTTGACGAAAAATATGCGGGACATTTTTCTGAAAAGGAAAAAAAAAAAGCCAGCTAAAATGATTCTTTGGTGTGAGATTACAAATTAAAAGCGGGAAATCGGGGGAGATTGGGGTTATTTAGCTACAATTTAGGGAGATCTCCTGTCAAATCGGGAGACTTTGCGTTCTGTCATTATGCTGAAGTATATATGTATTAACTGCTGTGATAGTTCTTTGTTGTAATGGCGACTTAATAGTGCTGCCCCACTGGGAGACCAGGCCACCAGCACCATAACCTGATATCCCACTAGGTCACATTTGTTGTTTGTTGTTGTTTTACGTCCTAACAACATCTAAGGTCATATCAGGATGGGTAGCGACTTGTAGCAGTGTGCACTCATGGCAACATTATAGTGCTGCCCCACTGAGAGACCAAGGCCGCCAGCACCATGACCTAATATCCCACTCAGTCACATTATCCTGATACTGAACCCTATCCTAATAATGCTGAATGCCTGGCTAGGAAACGACCAGTATAAATTAGTCATTGGTTAGACTCGACAAGGGTTCGAACCCATGGGTTCGAATCCCACGATCTACCAAAACGGGACACGGACGCTCAACTCATTCGGCCATCCCGTCTGGTCGAAAAGTGCTTGGAGAGCATTGCATTAAACCTAATTTGCGGTGGATTTCCGTAATTGCCCGACAATATGAGAGGGCAGTCAGGGCAGTAATGAAATGCACCTGGTTATGACGCCGACACCAGTCCAGGGGATATTGCCTCCCAGATGGCAACAGCACCGGAAGTTGGGGTATTAATTTCCATCACCAACAGCCAAGGACACCTGCCCTGTGTGACTGACAGACATAAAGCGGCCATGTTGCCTGGCAACATGGGTAATTCAGTGCGTGGAACCCCACCCCGTTATCCATGACGCTCTACCCTGGCGCCGCCTATCTATCACGCTCAGAACTAGCGCTCACTGAACTCGCCCCCCCTACCGGGCTGTGCCGGAACCTGCCTACCGTCACTGCCGGTGTAGTAAGTTCAAAAACACTACCCCACAACAACACTACGGTAGTGTTTTCAACCTATGTTCAAAACACTACAGTAGTGTTTTCAACCTAGTTGAAGGTAGGTTCGAAACACTACTGTGGTCATGCTGAAAACACTATCCTTAAGTTCAAAACACTACCTTTAAGTTCAAAACACTACTCTAATTGCTTTTAATACAATTGCTGCATAGTCATTATCATTTGTAGTAGGTGGGGCAGTATGCAGTAAGGTGGGGCAGTATGCAGTAAGGTGGGGCAGTATGCAGTAGTGGGGGACAGTGATGTGTATACTACTAATATGTGCAGTACCATCAGCATATACTAATATGTGCTAAAATTGCCGCAGCACCAGACGCCGCAGCGCTATCAGCGTATACTACGAGTATGTGTGTCCTGATATGACCTTAGATGTTGCCAGGATGCAAATCAATTAGTACATGATTCAAACGCCACATCATGGTCAGTGTATACCAATATGCACCAGTAGGTTACATTTTGCGGCATTACAGCCCCTTGTTATGATAGTATTTTGAACTTGGGTAGTGTTTTGGACGTACGTACTGGTAGTGTTTTGAACTTAACAGTAGTGTTCTCAACTTAAGTTCAAAGCACTACCGTAATGTTTTGAACTTAGGTTCAAAACACTACCGGAGTGTTTTCAACGGGGTAGTGTTTTGAACATCCTACACCGGCACATCGCCTGCAGCGCCCAAACCTAACGCGTGGTGTGTAAGGTCGTCCCGCTACTTTGACCATCCCTCCCACCCAAACTACAAGATAACAGGCAATAGGGTTAATTAATCGTCCTGGGTTCCGAGCTGGAGACTGAGCCTTAATCATAGACATAATATTACATTCCATAAATAAAAACTCCAAATCTACCATCGGGGTGGGGTATGTGTCGCTGAATTAAGTATTCCTGAGATTTCATCCTAATGCTTCTAAGGTTATTACTAAATATCTAAAATAGTCCAAATACTCTGGAACTATATAATTTAATATTACTTACGGGAATCAGTGAAATGGCAGAGATCTTTCATCCTAATATAATAATAGAAGGCAGACAGAGACCTGACTACAATTGTCCATGTTAATTCTAACATGGGTAATTCACACATGAGACTGGACACCCGACACTTACCAATACCATACTGTGCCGCCACCTCGTGGATCCTGCCCAAACTAACCAACCAGCGGCCACCATCGCTCCGGTCGCACCACCTTCAGGAACCTAGCTTGTTACCCATACGCTCGATAGGTGGCGAAACAATATCAAATTTCCCGCCAATTTGGTCACGTGACCCTACGGTGGTTTGAACTCCACACACAACCATTGCAGCCACCGCCATCTTCGCACCATCCAGCTTTCTTCGCCCACCCACCCACACCACTAGATAAAGCTTGAATCTATAGGGTTGAGGGTTCGAGTGCCACCGATCCATTCATCAGCAGTGGACCCGAGAAAGCAGAATGACAGCGGTTCCGGTTCCATCAACTCATACCTGTACCAATGACATAACCGATAAAATAAAGCCATTGTACCAAATGCTGTCTCTTGTTGTGAATTAGTGATTGATAAGGTGAGTTTGCAGCTGTGTTAAAGTTGCTTAGTTGGATTGTTTTGAGTTTCTGTCATTTTCTGCGATAAATATATTAGGTTAATCACTATAATTGACCTTACTTTAGTTTGAAGTATATTTGCTTTGAAATGATTAACTTATGAGCTATTTGAAGTGTAAATATACTGAATTAATCTTGGCGTGCTTATCAAAACTCTGACCCCCATAGGCTTTAATGCCATCAGTTCTTTTCCACATGCATGATTGGTTGGTTTATTATTGGAGGTTTACGTCCTGGCAACATCGAAGGTCATATCAGGGTGGGTACCGACTTGTGACAGTGCGCACATGACGACTTTATAGTGCTGCCCCACTGGGAGACCAGACCATCAGCACAATGAGCTGATATCCCACTCAGTCACATTATCCTGACACCAAGCCAACCAGTCCTTGTCCTGTCCTAATAATGCCGAGTGCCAAGCTAGGAAGCGACAAGTATCAATTTTGTAAGTCACTGGTTTGACTCGACCGGGAATCAAACTCCTTATCTCCCATACTGTAGCCCTGCGCTCTACCAATTTGGCCACCGCGCCTGGTCCTAGAATTAGCTGGCTTGCTACTATACTAGCTTTCTGTGTTCAGTAGATTAGCTAGGTATTGAACAAGAATGTGTTGCCGAATGGGTATAAATCCAAGCCGTGCACAAGTTCAATCCGACCAATCAAATCTGTTACACCTATTGATTGGCGGCTCAGTCACCATAGCAACATAACCAGTTGGGATGGCTGAATGAGTTGAGCGTCCTGTTTTGGGAGATCGGGAGATCTGAACCAATGTGTTTGTGGGTTCAAACCCTGGTCGAGTCAAACCAATGACTCTAAATGTATACTTATCACTTCCTAGCCAGGCACTCGGCATTATTAGGACAGGGCAAAGAGTGGTTGGCTCAGTGTCAGGATAATGTGACTGAGTGGGATATCAGGTCATGGTTCTGGCAGCCTGGTCTCCCAGTGGGACAACACTATAAAGTCACCATGAGTGCACACTGTCAAAAGTCAGTACCTGTCTTGATATGACCCTAAATGTTGCTAGGACGTAAAATAACAAACAAACCATAGCAACAGTCCTGTGTGTGTATATTAAAAGACACCCCATGGCTTGTGGCTGTGGAGTCACTCCATAAGTCTAATCAGAGCCCCGCTAAGACGGCAAGTGTGAGGGCTATAAACGTCACCGCTGGAGGCAGCACCACGTGACGTCCTCAGGCCGGAAACACTTTCAAAAATGAGGTCAGGGTCAGGGTCTTAATTGGCAACTCCCCAGTTTGTCCTTTCACTAATGGCCTGGTTTTAAAGTTCAATGAATTACCTAGAATCGATCCTACATATCCAACGAAAACACTGGTGGACGTATAACTATAAAGCATTTGTTGCTGCCTAGAAGAGAGTACTAACATGATTTAATAGAACCTGTCAGTGTTGACGCATTTTGGTGTGCATGCCAAAATTGATTTGCCATGTTTTTAATTCAAATATTTCTAAAATTAGCCATTAATATAAAAGTTACCTCAGACTTTAAAAAAACGAGGTAGCTTATAAAGATCAAACTGATCATTTATCTTCTTTTTTTTAAACAATAAAAAGAAACTTAAAACATTCGGACTATAAAAAAGCTTGTTTTATTTAATGACGCCCCTAGAGCATATTGATTTTTGTATCATCGGCTATTGGACATCAAAGATATTGTCATTCTGACATATTTCTTGAGCGGAAACCCACTGCTGCCACATAGGCTACTCTTTCCGATAAGCAGCAAGGGGTCTTTTATATGCACTTTCACACAGACAGGACAGCACATACCACAGCCTTTTGATGAACCAGTTGTGGACCACTGGTTGGAATGGAAAATAGCCCAAACTGCAAATGGGTCCACTGAGCAGGATCGATAGCATGACCGACACCTTTATAGGTGGACACGCTACTGCCTGAGCTACATCCCGCTCCTCACTCGAACTATATATAGAGCTTTAAGCCTGACTGAATTAAGATTTTCTTTTACTCATGATCTCAGTCAGCTACCTTCCCTTTGGAAACATGCTCAATATGACCTTGTATGTTGCTAAAGCCCCAGTCACACATACCCGGACCAGCCCCGGATTTTTAGCCGGACCACCCCCGGACAAGTCCCCTCTGTTCGCTATTCTTGGTCATTTTTGCCTTGCTCTCACACCTACCCGGACTCACCCATGGACCACAGCACGGACAACCCTCACACTACCCGGTGTAGCTACGGATTAGGCCCGGATTAGTCCCGGATCAGCCCCCGGATGACCCCCGGACTACTCCCGGACAGCCCGGAGTATAAAATGACCCGGACTGCCCCGGACGACCCCCATACAACACACGGACTACCCGGATGAGTCACGGCTCACACGCCGACGATGCCAGTTAACCCCGGATTGCAACATTCCCCTGATCACCCTGGATGTTTTAAATATTTTAAAACATCCGGGGCAGACCCCGGATGAGGCCGGACCAGCCAAGGATCACCAAGGACCAGCCACATATGAGCCACGGATCACACTGGATCGCCACAGACCACACCGGATCACGGTCCGGGGCTCATCCGGCCCCTGATCCGGGTAGATGTGACCTAGGCTTAAGACATTAACAACGAATTACTCACTCTCGGGCAGTTCTGAATATCAATGCGCCCAAGTAAATTGAGAAAATTACCTAACTAGCCTCTTAATCTTATGGATATCCCCAATTTAAAAAAAATTAAATTTTAGCTAATTTAGATAAACACAGAGAAGGCTATTTCCGCAATATCCTGGCATCAATCGACATAAAGCAAGATCTAGTATCAGTTAAGATTGACGACGCTATGTTATGATACTTGTAATAGTAAAGTGCCCGGTACAAATTGACCATTCCATATACCACTTACGACGCGATTGGCTCCCTACTATGTTGGTTGGTTGTTGGAGTTTTACGTTCTGGCAGCATCTAAGGTCATATCAGGTCAATTACTGACTTGTGGCAGTGCATAGTGCTGCCCCACTGGGAAATCAGGGTTCCTGCACCATGAACCGATATCCCACCCAGTAACATTTGCCTGACACTGAGCTAACCAGTCCTTGCCCTATCCTATTAATGCCGAGCGCCAGGCTAGGAAGCGACAAGTATCAATTTTATAAGACATTGGTTTGACTCGACCTAGAACTGAACCCCCGATCTCCCACATGCGAGGCCCGCGCTCTATCGATTCGGCCACCGCACCTGGTCTAGGCTCCCCACTATTTTGGTAGCTAGCTGCACAGGAAGTCAATATCGGACGACATCATATGTGACAAGATTTTAAAAAGATGTGTCTTTCATGGCGAAATGAGATTTATGTGGCTGTTCTTCGAGCAATAAAAACATGGCTCAACGTGTCCTTTTCTTGAATTGAGTTTTATTTAAAGCTGAATAATTTGATGAAAGCATGATATTTTCAAAACCGAAATAGTTATCGAGATTTGACCCTATCTAACCAACTTACTAGGGGTGTTTTGAATAAAAATGGATGTGTGTTATTGATCATTTGGCTCTGCATATAATGAATATTGAGTCAATTGCATAGAACATGTCAGTCCACACAAATTTGTGACAGTGCTCACTCATGGTGACTTTATAGTGCTGCCCCACTAGGAGACTAAGCCACCAGCACCATGACCTGATATCCCACGCAGTCACATTATCCTGACACTATCCGTATCCTCATAGCCGAGCACCTGGCTGGGAAGCTACAAATATAAATTTGTATATCAACGGTTTGAAGCGACCAGGGTTTGATGGGTTCGAATTCCATGATCTAGCAAAAGGGGAGACAGACGCTCAACTCATTCGGCCACCCCGTCTAGTAAATCATGGTGTTAAATGAGCGGGTGGCGCTCATTTGCTGTCATTGCTGGGGGGGGGGGGCAAAGAACAGGTAAGCAGCCCCGCTCACCTGCCACTCATACCATCAAGCCACCCCACTGGTCAACCCCACAAGCCCCCCTCGACCAATCACATTCAACCTCAAAACCCCAACCCCAAACTCGCCCCTGCGAGCCTCTGAATAGCCACTCGCACATGACCCACCATAGCAGTAACACGTCTTCTTAACCCACCCACCCACAAACAATGCACTTAACTCGATCTTTGAAAATAAACCCGAGCTAAAAACAAAATGAACGAAAAAACTTTTAAAAAACTAAGATATTGACCTGATACAAAATTGAAACTGATAGTATTGAACTGTATACATTGATGTAGATTTTCTGATTGATGATTGATTGATTGATGATTGATTGATGATGGATTGATGACTGATGATAAAAATACTTTGGTTATGATGATTGAAATCCCGACAGTGATCATAACATAGCAGAGCTACAATAATCATGTTTATATGTTTGTTATTGTTTTATGTCCTAGCAACATCTGGGGTCATATCAGGACGGGTACCGACTTGGTACAGTGCACACTCACAGCGACTTTATAGTGTTGCTGCCCTAGGAAATCAGGCCTCCGGCACCATGACCCGATATCCCACTCAGTTACATTATCCTGACACTGACATAACCAGTCCTTGCCATATCCTATTAATGCTGAGTGCCAGGATAGGAAGCGACAAGTATCAATTTGATAAATCATTGGTTTGACTCAACCAGGAACCGAACTCCCGATCTCCCGCAACCGAATCCAGCGCTCTACCGATTCGGCCACCATGCCTGGTCCTTCGGCAGTGTAGGGCACCCGTCGAAATGATTCAGCCATTGGGATTTACATATTTCAGAGAACAATATTTTCTAGAGATACAAATCCCTTAAAAGAAACGTGGAAAAGGTTCATTCAGTAAAACTGAACGCTGTCAGCTAATGTTTACAGTGTCCCTGTAGAACGAAGCTACCTGCCTGCCCACACAAATTGGCTTAAGGCGGCTGTCACACATCACCGGATTGGAGGAAACGGACAGAAAGCGAACAAAGTCCGGTTTGTGTCAGTCCATTCAAGGTTTGAACATGCACAAAACTAGGAACGGATGCTGCTGGATTGACGTCTATGGTTCTTGTCCGGTTTGAGTTTGGCTGTCCGTTTCATGTCAGTTTCATGTCCGGTTCATGTCCGTTCGTAGACACCATGTCGCAACACTTTGACACATTTTAATACATTTTGATACTTATCACCACCAGACTAGACAATTCTGTCCATTGCTCAATCCGGTGATGTGTGACAGCCTCTTAACATCACCTCAATATTATATACAGTAAAACCTCTCTAACCGACCACCTCCACATATCGACCACTCCCCTATAGATGCCTTTCAATGTTTACAAACATTGTGTATGCGCGCGCAGCTTGGCTGCAGAACGTAGGCACACTGCCACTGAGTTTGCCGGTACGCGCAGTGCAAAACGTCAGTTTTAGTCGAAATTAATAGAAATCTAGGACCATAACCTTATGAATTTAATATAATCTTGTTGGTAAGCATGTTTTCTATATATGTTCCAAGCGGTTTGTGTTTAGGTCGTGTGGTTTTAGAGATATTAAATCTTTTCTGTAAAAAGATTGCTCACGGCTATTGACAATGCATTGCGTTTGCCGGTACGCGCAGTGCAATACATCAGTTTTAGTCAAAATTAATAGAAATCCAGAACCCTAACCATATAAATTTAATATAATCTTTTTGATAAACATGTTTTCTATATGGGTTCCAAGCAGTTTGTGTCTAGGTCGTGTGGTTTTAGAGATATTAAATTATTTCTGTAAGAAGATTGCTCACGGCCATTGACAATGCATTGAGTTTGCCGGTACGCGCAGTGCAAAACATCAGTTTTAGTCAAGATTAATAGAAATCCAGAACCCTAACCTCATAAATTTAATATAATCTTTTTGTTAAACATGTTTTCTATATGTGTACCAAACGATTTGTTTCTAGGTGGTGTGGTTTTAGAGATATCTCACTTTTTCTGTATTTTCTCTATGAAGATTGCTCACGACAATTGACAATGCCTTGAGTTGGACGGTATGCGCAGTGCAAAACATTAGTTTTATTCAAAATTATAGAAATCCAGAACCCTAACCGTATCAATTTAATATAATCTTTTTGGTAAACATGTTTTCTATGTGTATTCCAATCAGCTTGTTTCTAGGTGGTGTAGTTTTAGAGATATTTAACTTTTACTATATGAAGATTGCTCACGGCCATTGACAATGCATTGAGTTTGCCGATACGCTTGGTGAAACGCGTCGATTTTATTCAAAATTAATAGAAATGCAGAACCCTAACCTTATAAATTTAATATAATCTCTTTTTTTAATGTGTTTTCTCTATGTAATCCAATTGGTTTGTGGCCAGGTGGTGTGGTTTTAGATATATTTCACCTTTTCTCTATGAAGATTGCTCATAGCCATTGAGTTTGCAGTGTGACCGGATGTTGTCCTGCAGCCAATCAGCGCGTGCACTGACCTAAATACAGGTGCTGACATCATATGAAATTGGTCAATATCGATCGCTTTCATTTGGGTCCCAAACATACCATTGTAACCATATTCTAACTCCATAAACAGAGCACCTCCTTAAATGGAACACTTAAAGTCGGTACCAAAGTCAGTCGACTTAGAGAGGTTTTATTGTGTATATATACATATGTGTATATATATTTAAAAAAAAAATATATATATACAGTAAAACCTCTCTATACCGACCCCTGCACAGATCGACCACTCCCCTATATCGATATTGCCAGGACGTAAAACTCTGATAACCAACCAACAACCCGACATATATATACAAATCGACACAAATAATATGTTTGTTTGCTGTTGGTTTACTTCCTGACAACATATAAGGTCATATCAGGACATGTTATATCAGGACATAAATAATATATAATACATATAATACATATCATAAATATAATACATATAATATATATGTGCTCTATAATCCATTATGGGAATATAAACAAGGACACTATCCATCTTCAGTTCCTTATGTAATAGTATATCACTGTATCCCATCTAACTGACTCTGTGTAGTATGGCAGGGGCCACACTGGCGCCACCTGTGAGGGGCTCTAGGCACTGTATGCCAGCTGCGTCTGGCCGTTATTGCCTATAGGCCTGTCGGGACGGTCAAATTTTAACTTTAGGTGGGCATTTAATATATCTCTGCCAGAGAATATATATCTTCTTCTCATCCACATCAGGCTTATCATTGTTCTGCTTATCTGGGGCCAACTGTTTATATATAATATATATATATATATATAATATATATTGACCTACATCCATAGACATACTTGATTGCTGCCAACTCATCCTTTCCAAAACAAGCCCCACCCACCTGTAAGGTGGAATCAGTGTCGTATTAACTACCCCCTCCAAATCAGCAAAAACGAGCACAGGGAACTTGTCAGATTGCCTTACGCACCCACATATATATCCTAGGATGACCACATTGCAAAATATCATTACTGTTAACTTCTAATTGAATACGAAGGCGAACTACCAATTTGTCGCACTTATTAGACTGGGAATAGACTATGTAATTCATTTAGAGGCCATTTATTCAAATAAAGGAGGTTCGATTTTTGTTTCATGGGTTAATATTGCTCTTTGACCGGTTTAAAGCCCCAGTCACACATAGCCGGATGAGCCCTGGATTTTGAGCTGGACCACCCACGGACTAACGGCCCGGACTGTCCCGGACCGCCATGGATAAAATCACTGTTTTCGTCGATTTTTGCCTCGCAGTCACACTTTCCCGGACGAGCCCCGGACCAAACGCCGGACTGCCCCGGACCACCCCGTACCACCCCCGGGCTGCCCCCAGAACGGCCCTGGAAGAGCCCGGACTGGGCCGGACTGGCCCCTGACTAACCCGGATGAGGCCGGACCATCCCCGGACCACCCCCGACTATCCCAGACCACCCCCGGACTATCCCGGATCACCCCCAGACAACCCCCGGACTAGGGGGCAGTACGGGAGTGGTCCGTGGCTAGGCCGGGGTTAGTCCTGGATAGTCTGGGGATGGTCTGGGTCAAACTGAGCTCAAAATGACCCCGGACCACCTCCGACAGGCCCGTCCACACCGGACCACCCCCGAAATACCCGGATCACCCCCCGGACCACCCCCGGATCAGGCCGGATTGAGCCTGGATCACAAAATCCCCCAGACCACCCCGGATGTTTTAAACATTTAAAAACATCTGGGGCTGAGCCCGGACGGCACCGGATGAGCCACGGATCAGGCCGGATCAGGGGGGGTCGGCACGGATGACCCACGGATGAGCCACGGATCACCCCAGATCACCCCGGACCACCCCGGATAGCAGTCCGGGGCTCGTCTGGCCCCTGATCCGGGTATGTGTGACTGGGGCTTAAGGCTTAGATAGATGCATGTCACTGAAATATATTAACCCTTAAAGTCTCAATGTATATCTATCTATACATGGTATAAAAATATGGAATTCACTCGATAATAATATTAAATGTTCAAAGAACATATACATGTTTCAACGAATGTATAAAAAGAAAATCCTTAAGCTTCACCGGAGTGAAAATACATAGTAGTCTAGTATATAAATAATGAAATGCCTTTTACACTATTATTATTAAAGGTAATATACTTTCTACTTTCAATTTTAAAATTTATTGTTTTTATTATATTAGCAATGTATATGTGTTATTTTTAACTGGGGAAAGCACCTCATAAGTATTGTACTTCTGCTTTCTCCTTTTTCATGCAAAACATTGCATAAATAATACATGATACATTAATATCAGCTTGTATGTACAATGATCATGTGGAAATAAAACAATCTTAATCTCAATGTGTACACTTTATGTAATACATTATATAGGATATGCATAGTTATATAGGATATGTATGAGTTCAATATACCGTACATTGTTGGAAGGGAAGGTGAATGGCAGCAGAGGGAGAGGGAGACCAAGAACATCATGGTTTACAAATATTTCACAGTGGACAGGCTTGAATTATTCACAGTCTATCAGAACAGCACACCATCGGGACAAGTGGAGAACCATTGCATCCAACCCTCGACTAGAGGACGGAACTATTGATTGATTGATAGTTATATAGCTTTACTACATGTGCTTATAATAAATATAATGTATCGTGAAATATTTCAAATGTCCTATAAACATCGGTATACAAGATTTATTTGTTGTTATTTTACGACTTTATAGTGCTGCCCCACTGAGAGACCAGGTCACCAGCACAATGACCCAATATCCCACTCAGTCACATTATCCTGACACTAAGCCAACCAGTCCTTGCTCTATCCTAATAATGCCGAGCACCAGGCTAGGGAGTGACAAGTATCAATTATATAAGTTATTGGTTTGACTCGGCTGGGATTCGAACTCCAGACCTATAGCAATATAAAGGTCACCATGAGTGCACACTGTCACAAGTCGGAACCCGTCCTGGTATGTCTTAGATGTTGCTAGGACGTAACACAACAACAAACAGACACACTCAAAGCCTACAACCCCAACCAGATGTCTACAGCCTTGGCAGCGGTTTTGGCTGTCTCTTGTGCCTGCCGAGACCTGCCATGACATTCTCAATAAACTTTTCCCATCCGCACTCCTGCCTTCTTGTCATTCTTTCGCCGAATCGATCGCAATTCATCAAAGTGTGTGTGATTTGGTGCAGAACGACAAATGAGACCACCTTTCACCCCCCCCCCCTCCCCCCACTCCCACCGTCTCCTGGCCTGCCGTCTCCTGATTGGCTGCTGTGTTTTCCACCGTTCTCCCCAATGGAAGCTCCCTTGGCAGTCCACTGCGTCACTTCCCAGTGAATTGCCAACCCAAGCAAACTTAACACCCTCCGACACATGTACTTTTAGTTTTTTGTTTAAATGACCTTGAGGGTTTGTATCTCCAAGGTTATTCCTAAACTGTTCTTACCTTCAATACTACTTTCTTCAAGTTATTTTTATTCTTTCACCAAATCATATGGTATATATATTGGTTGGTTGGTTGTTTTACATCCTGGCAACATCTAAGATCATATCAGGACGGTACTGACTTGTGACAGTGCGCATGCATGGTGACTTAATAGTGCTGAGCCACTGGGAAATCAGGTCACTGGCACCATGACCCTATATCCCATTCAGCCACATTATCCTGAACACTGAACTAACCAGTCCATGTCCTATCCTGTTAATGCCAAGAGCCTGGTTAGGAAGCGACAAGTATCGATTTTATAAGTCATTGGTTTGACTCGACCTGGAACCAAACTCCCGATATCCCGTATGCGAGGCCCGTGCTCTATCGATTCTGCCACCGCGCCCGGTTATACATATATATAAGTGTATTGTGTGAATATAAACAAATCGTGAGAATATATAAACAACATCACCATTCCATCCCAGTTTGATAATGCGTATATATATTTAACCGTTCGGCTATTCCGCCCTCGCCTAAGGTGAGCATACGTGTTAATTTATGTAATTATTTCCATGTGAATTTCAGGGGCCTGCCATGGGCTGCTGCCGCCTCTCCTCCCGTCTGCAGGTAGACCGTCTCCGTCGTTGTCATTCCCGGGCTAAGGGCCGACAGCCAGAGTCTTATAGAAATACGGTTCTTTGTCCCCCCCGCATTTATTATAATAAAGCAGTTATTTATTATTTCAACTAACTGGCTATCCTCCCCTCCATTCGGTGTGTGTTATTATGCTCGAATTAATCCAGAACTAAGCAGACACTCCCTGTGCCTCTGCTACTGTCACTGATAATCAGCCTAAGTTAATGTCTTATTTTCAGCCAAATAGCACTACGTTATTTCTGTTAATATGTCTGTTATTATCTTCCCGCAGATGGGTTAATCGGCTGCATAAGGCCTACCAGGCATAAGGCCCTTAATTACATATAAAGCAATCAAATATCTGGTTGACCATAGCGGTTAATCTACAAGAAGCCTGGAGAATAGTAAAGAATGCAAGGAATGTTCCAATTTACCTTTCCAAGAGCTCACAGCTTTATTCTTACCCTAGCTAGTACAATAAGAGTTCTTTCATGGTTAAATTTCAATGAATAACGAATAAGTACAATAAGTGTATCCCCTCCCGTATTTGTTAAGTTAAATCAGTTTGGAATTTCGACAATAAAAGCGTAAATCTTGTCTAAAACATCAGAGCGTGCATAAACACGTCCGATGGGTCAGAGCCCAAGCGCTCGACCTTCCATCGTCACCAGGAGAGTCACAATTGACGTCTTCTAGCAACGCTTTACGGCCGTGAACCCGGCGCCCCGCAAATGGTGGCAAATGCGGGTCTGTCTCGGCTAGTAGCCCGCATTTCTAAATGCGGGTTAATCGGCCCAAGCCCGCAATTGCCACAGGACGAGTAGTCTCGCCCACTTCATATATATATATAATTATCTTTCTAGCACCATATTCTCGCCATGAATATAGCAATCATGCCATCAAATCTACTGCGTAGTAGATCCACTAGTTCCTGAAATTGACACCACAGTGCCACCTGTGAGTGGAACTCGGCTCTCCATTGCCAATCACTCATACTCGCGACGCCACCTTTCGGCGTATCACATCACTACATCACAGTAGATGTGACGACAACCTGGAGCTTAGTGCTTCAGCCAAAACGACAAAGTCATCTTCTACTTTCAACTAGTGCGCATTATCACAACGCATGTCTCTTACACAAACGCTTTGCCATTTACCCGCCAATAAAATATACAGTATCTTAAAATATTGCGTTTTCAATTAGCTTTAACAGAACTCACCAGCTAAAAGACTGCAAGTCATTATGGAAGGCGCTCTATATATATATATATGTTTGTGATGTATAAAACTTATGCAAGTATAAAGGTGCATAAGGGAATATTCCTTAGTGGCCACGCTGATGTTGTTTATTACTTTATGGGTGACCCTTCTTCACTGTGGGACAGGTGGCGCCACTACCCCCACCACTACCAGTGCGGCGAATACTGTCACTCGCGGAGTGTAAATTATATATATAATTTATATATATATATATACATATATATATATATATATATATATAGTATAGTTATACGAGTCTTACCTTGGTACAGATGATGGATAACTGTTGTTTTACCGAGGTATAAGCCTCGGATAGATGTGGGCTAGGGAGAGGTAAGCACGTCCGGTACCAGCAATCTTAACCTACTTATTGAGGATAAAAATGACTTTCAAACAATGGATACTATTACTTTACCGAAAAGGTACACCAACGGAATAGATGTGGCAGGGTGTGGCGGGAGGGCCCTAGCCCACATCTATCCGAGGCTTATACCTCGGTAAAACAACAGTTATCCATCATCTGTACCAAGGTAAGACTCGTATAACTATACTATTTTACCTCGGTAAACAGCCTCAGGCTAGCCTCAGGCTAGGGAGACCTTTACATAATTCATTTTTATCCTTAATATCATTCTTTCTTATTATTATAACATTCTAAATTTTTGTTCTCACCTATTCTTGTTAGTTGGCGAGAAGACGCTTTGCAACGCCGGTAGGCTTTTCTAGTCGTTTATTATAATGTTTTGCAAACGACTTAGCCGTCTTCCAGCCTGCATGCGCTAGTATTCTTTTCACAGAAATACCAAGCACCCGTGCCTTGGAGACCATGGCTCCTCTAGTTGAGTGGGAAGAGTATTTACTCGTATCCACTCCAGCCAATTTCAACACCGTAATTGTCCATCTGGCAAGTGTGTCTCGTGAAATCGCCTTATGTGGCTTTATAAAGCTCACTAATAGTTGTTGTGATGCACGTAAATCCTTTGTCTTGTATATATAAGCCCGTATGGCCGACACAACACATAATTTCCGATCATTCGGAAAACAGTCTAAGTGAACCGTTGATAAAGGGTCACCTAACGTGTTCGATTTAAGCAATTTTTCTAAATCAAACGTAGCTTGTTCCTTGTCTATTTCTAATCCAGTTAAGGATAAAGCAACAATCGTCTGTCCTCTGTGTCCGGTTACTAACAATAACAGGACCGCGACCTTAAAACCTAACTGTTTTATATCTAACCACGAGTTGTGAGGCCAAGCCTGAAACAACTTAAATACTATAGAAACATCCCAAAACCGACTATACTTTGGTTTTGGAGGATTCCTTTGATAAATTGAACGAAGTAAATAACAAATAACATAATGTTTTCCAACTGTTTCGCCATCAATTCTAGGTAATATAATTGATAACGCACACCTCGCCGCATTAATCGATCCAAAGGAAAGTCCTTCATCCTCTAGAGAACGAAGAAACCGAGCTACTTGTGAAATCTTTGGATTTGTTGGCTTAACTTTCATTAACAAACAATGTACACCCCATTTCTTTAAATAGGTTGTATACATTTTGACAGTTCCTGGCCTCCAGGCATCCGATACTATCCTATCCTCAGTAATTCTGTCCAATCCAAATTGCTGTAGCTGCTTCCTTAGAAAAGGAATGCCAATAGGGGCGTCGTTGACACGTCGCCGTGAACCACTAGCGGTCCGTGGTGCGTCAGATTCCCGAGTTTTCTTGGGAATCGTATACGATCTTTTGCCAGTTGTGAAACTGCTGGCAGCCAAGGTTGCGTGTCCCAATCGGGCACCACCAGTATCGCATGTGTCCCTTCCAAGCCGATTTTTCTCACTACTCGGCTGATAATGCTAAATGGTGGGAAAATATAAAAATAATTATTTTCCCAAGTAATAGCAAACGCATCTACTTTCCAAGCATCCGGTTCAGGATGCCAAGAAACATAACAGGGTAACTTGTTATTATTTCGTGATGCAAATAAGTCAACTTCAGGTGTACCCCATTTTTCACAAACGAAGTTAAACAAATGTGTAGAGAGAGACCACTCTAAATGGTCATGGAAATTTCTACTTTTATAATCTGCAAGTGTATTTTGTGACCCTGGAATATGCGCTACAGTCAGCCAGACTTGTTGAGCCTGTGCCCAGTTCCAAATCAGTTTAGATAACTGATTGCAAGACTTTGATTTGGTTCCACCCATGTTACGAATATATGCCATGGCAGTAGTATTATCAGTTAGTATTCTAACCTGTGATTTATTTATCTTTACTAAACTACGTAAGCCCAGATAAATAGCACGCAATTCTAGTGCATTAATATAGTCTGATTTTTCATCATCAAGCCATCTACCTCCTGTTGTGACCCCATCTCGATGAGCTCCCCAACCTTCTAACGAAGCATCAGTAGTAATTACTGTATTAGGTTCCGCCATGCGGATTGGATTTGGTGAACTTGCTATATGTTGCATCCACCATCCAATATCCTGTAACCCTTCTTGCGAAATAAACATCTTTCGCTCAAAATTGCCTTTAGTTCGTGTTAACGCTAAATTTTTATCTATTTCTAGCGACTTAATATGGGCCTTCCCATATAACACAGCAGGTGCATATGATGTCATTATGCCAATAAGAACAGCAACCTGTCTAATTTTTGGCTTTGATAACTTAATAAGCTGAGTCGCTGTAGTCATAAACTTAATTAGTTTTTGTTCTGTTATCGACACTGTAAGGGACTGTGTATCCAGAATAAACCCTAAACATTTGAGTTGTTTTGTTGGTTTAAACACTGACTTTTGTTGATGTACATAAAACCCCAATTTAGTGAGTAATGCACATAAATCCAAAACTGCATTCACACAACCAATTTGTGTTGATGCTATAATAAAAGAATCATCTATGTATGGAAACATTATATGACCCTTCCTCGCCATTACCGAGAAAAAACCGGTTTAAGCAATTTAGTAAATAAACGTGGCGCACAAGCTAAGCCATTCGGCATACAGGTAAACTCATAGAGTTGGTTATCCCAAATAAATCGAAGAAATTTTCGGTATTGTTCCATTATGGGAAGCGTATAATATGCACCTGTAAATCAACACTAGCCATCCACGCATCTGGTGTAATCAGATCTCGTGCCGTATCTAGCGAGAACATTTTAAAATGTCGATATTCAACCATTTTATTAAGGATTGTTAAATCCAGGATCATTCGAACCTCGCCATTAGGCTTTGGTCTCGAGAAGATGTTTGAAATAAACTCTCCTGAACAGTATGTCACTTTTTGTATAATTCCTTTCTCAAGAATTTTTGTAGTTAGTGCCTCTCGTTCAACCGGTTCAATGTTATAAGGAAAAGGTATCCTGCCTTGTACCGGAATTTGTGTGAAGGGAATGTGAAGACCCCTAACTATTTGTAAAATTTCTTGGTCACTAGTAATTTTGTGCCACTCAGAAATATGATTACTAATATTACCAGCCACAAAGTTGCTTACAGTTTGTGTGTTTTTAGAGGCTGCAGGGACTTGTAAAGTTTGTGTTTGGACCTCTACTTGGACCCGCCCCTGGGGAAAGGTCTCGACGAGTTGAACCCTCGACCTATTGGCCGTGCGGTGTTGTCGGTCCAGCCTGGGCGAGCGCCCCGGCCCCGAAACCCTTGACCGAAGTTTGAACTCGGTCTGGTTCCTCTGGTGAACCGTCGTGGACGAAAATCCCCTCGTGACTTTTTGAAACGAGGAACTTCCTGTTTCTTCTTGCCATCCATGTTTTTGCCACTCTTGGCTGCAGTCTCTACCTCTTTATAGAGGTATTGTAGTTGACCGCCAAACATCTTGGTATTATCTAAAGGTTTCCCTTTAATCGGCTCTGGAGCAAGATAGAGCGTAAACTCCTTCCCCTCATTATCGGTAACCTTCTTAGAGCGAGCCACTTCTTTGCCAGCATCTGTGCAAACTGACTTGAAGACATTTTCATATCTTCGAAACGACAGGTAATTACCTGCCGCCGCTAGCACTGCAATGCCTTTGTCCATTGTCTTAGCCAAAGACGAGAACTTATTTTCACTCA
>CM059188.1:101147497-101187396 GCA_030323885.1 Branchipolynoe longqiensis | reverse complement strand
GAGGGTGCCATATACCACCATGTACCCCCATGGTTAACTTGAGGTGCTTCTATTGTTTGGTATTTAGGGCTATACCAACACAGCACTAGAATGGACAATTCTGGTCTGTAGCCATTTGTGGTAACTATTGAAATATTTCCTAATATTCATCGTTAATTTACTACCTACTTCCAAAACTAAATATAAATGCGTTCTAGTGATGTATTTCATTATGAAAACTCCCCAAAACTGAGTGAGCTACAAACAAATTGATCAAACTGCACATTAATCCTATATAAAATTCGACCCGGGTAATTTAATCAGTGGTCTCATGACCCCGACAGCTAAAATGAGGTAAGTTCTCCAAATTGCACAACATCACCCACAGTGGCTGGTCCCGGGAGTGTGCGAATGAGATACCCACGCTGTATAGTCACCCCCCCACCCCCAACACACACACACACACACACACACAGTCACAACCACTGGGGCACTCTGTGTGTGTGTGTGGGGGGGGGGGGGGAGAGGGTATTGATAAGTGTTCTACAAAGCAACCCTAAACTGGGCAATCACTCCTTCCTCCCTCCCCCTCCAGACCAGATATGTGTGGGTGGATGAGGGGGAGGAGTTGGTGGGGCGGGGGAGGGGGGTCATTAGGCATTACCATCCACTTGGCCTCTACACTCTCACAGCACTCTCCCATACACAAACCCACAACCAACAACAAACCACACACCCCACACACCACAAACCACCCCACCAACCACCCACCACACACACACACACACCACCCCCCCAAACACCCCAAACCCAACTGGATATATGCTTGGAGTTGAATCAACAGACCCTAATTTCCCAGGTGTTTCCCCAACCTGCTAGCTACATCTAAGGTCATATAAGAAAGGGGTTAAAACCACCCAACTGTTGTCATATACATCCCATTTTTTTAAATTTTGGAACATTAATCGGTGAATATAAACAATCCCGGAAATCCGCGAAACCGCGGAGATCTTTCATCCCTGATAGATGTATGGATAGCGATAAGACCGTTATCGCATGTAATAAGATCTGCAGTGCCCTCACCCACCTGTGTGGGTGGGGGATCCGGCATACACTGCTCACCCCCCGGGGTGGGGTGTGGCACTCCACTCGCTGCATATATATATGGTATATCTATTGTAACATAGCAGTTAATATATGGAGACTGCTTCCTAACAGGTTGTTTGCCTTTTATAGTGGTTACAGCACATGTTTGGACCGTCCTACTCGTCCCATCTCTTCGTTAGGACTGGCCTACCCAGAAACTATATAAGGAGCGTAGTCAGACACTCTGGGCATCCGGTCCGCACTCTGTCCACACCTCTCTCTATCACCTCTCCGCTGGCCTGGCTCCTCCTCGATATGTCTGAAAAGAGTTCCAGGAGGGGGAGCCCGCTGGCATTTTCACTTTCTACTCTTACTCTGTCCGTGTCTATGGCTCGCTGGACGGTCACCATAGAGCAAATAGACACGGTCCTTTGACTCAACTCTCCTCATTTCTCTTTCCTAGATTCTGCCCATTTCGATTTCTCCCAGGCACACTTCTTCCCCATACCAGGGTAGTTGTGTTCTTGGGTGGGGCCCTTCACCTTTACGATTTCTCTGTCTTGTTCTTGTTGCTGGAACGACCGCTGCTCCCACCTTTGCCCGCCTTCCTCAAACCCCTGCTGCTGACCGGATTCAAGTGCTACACTACACTACACACACCTACAGCTCAACTACACGCCGGACCGAAGAGATTTGCTGCTGCCCCGACGTCCTGCCGTCACTACGTTGTGAAGATGTCCCCACCTTCTACAACACTCCCTCTATGAAGTTAAGTCTTCAACCACAGATTGGGCCGATTTATCGGAGCCTCTCTACCCAATTTTGCAGTTCTGCAACCAGTAACTGTGTCGTAAGCTAATTAATGCCGAGCGCCAGGCTAGGAAGCGACAAGTATAAATTTTATAAGTCATTGATTTGACTCAACTGGGAACTGAACTCTCAACGTTCCGCATGCGAGGCCCAATTGGGCCAGCGCGCCTGGTATAATAGATGGGAATAGGTAAGTGAACAATAGTAAGAGATATTGACTCTGAAAGATGCACAGTGAGAGCTGAATTGACGAGTGAGTTGTGAAATAAACTCGTTGAGATTTGTATGAGAGTGAATGTGGATTGTACGGACGGGGTGGGGTGGCAGCATAGGTTTGGTTAGCAATAATGCATGTCAAGATGGCGGCGGAAGGTGAAGAGGATTTGGGTATGCAAGGAGAGTGAACAAAAGTTGAGAATAAGATGGTGCAGGGCGGGAGATGGGGGTGAGATGGCAGAATAAACAAGCTAAGAGATGGTGGTGAGATGGCAGCATAAGCTGGTGGAGAGATGGAGGTGAATGACAGAATAAGCTGGTGGAGAGATGGAGATGAATGACAGAATAAGCTGGTGGAGAGATGGAGGTGAATGACAGAATAAGCTGGTGGAGAGATGGGGGTGAATGACAGAATAATCTGGTGGAGAGATGGAGGTGAATGACAGAATAAGCTGGTGGAGAGATGGAAGTGAATGACAGAATAAACTGGTGGAGAGATGGAGGTGAATGACAGAATAAGCTGGTGGAGAGATGGAGGTAAATGACAGAATAAGCTGGTGGAGAGATGGAAGTGAATGACAGAATAAGATGGAGGAGAGATAGAGGTAAATGACAGAATAAGATGGTGGAGAGATGGAGGTGAATGACAGAATAAGCTGGTGGAGAGATGGGGGTGAATGACAGAATAAGCTGGTGGAGAGATGGAGGTAAATGACAGAATAAGCTGGTGGAGAGATGGCAGTGAGATGGCAGCATAAGCTGGTGGAGAGATGGGGGTGAATGACAGAATAAGCTGCTGGAGAGATGGAGGTAAATGACAGAATAAGATGGTGGAGAGATGGAGGTAAATGACAGAATAAACTGGTGGAGAGATGGAGGTAAATGACAGAATAAGCTGGTGGAGAGATGGAGGTGAATGACAGAATAAGCTGGTACAGAGATGGAAGTGAATTACAGAATAAGCTGGTGGAGAGATGGCGGTGAGATGGCAGCATAAGCTGGTGGAGAGATGGGGGTGAATGACAGAATAAGCTGGTGGAGAGATGGAGGTGAATGACAGAATAAGCTGGTACAGAGATGGAGGTGAATGACAGAATAAGCTGGTGGAGAGATGGAGGTAAATGACAGAATAAGCTGGTGCAGAGATTGAAGTGAATGACAGAATAAGCTGGTGGAGAGATGGAAGTGGATGACAGAATAAGTTGGTGGAGAGATTGAGGTGAATGACGGAAATAAGCTGGTGGAAAGATGGAGGTAAATGACAGAATAAGCTGGTGGAGAGATTGGGATGAATGACAGAATAAGCTGGTGGAGAGATGGAAGTGAATGACAGAATAAGCTGGTGGAGAGATTGGGATGCATGACATAATAAGCTGGTGGAGAGATGGAGGTGAATGACAGAATAAGCTGTTGGAGAGATTGGGATGAATGACAGAATAATCTGGTGGAGAGATGGAAGTGAATGCCAGAATAAGATGGTGGAGAGATGAAGGTAAATGACAGAATAAGCTGGTGCAGAGATGGAAGTGAGTGACAGAATAAGTTGGTGGAGAGATGGAAGTGATTGACAGAATAAGCTGGTGAAGAGATGGAAGTGAATGACAGAATAAGTTGGTGGAGAAATTGAGGTGAATGACAGAAGAAGCTGGTGGAGAGATGGGGGTATAAGACAGAATAAGTTGGTGGAGAGATGGAGGTGAATGACAGAATAAGCTGGTGGAGAGATGGAGGTGAATGACAGAATAAGCTGGTGGAGAGATTGGGATGAATGACAGAATAAGATGGTGGAGAGATGGAGGTGAGTGACAGAATAAGCTGGTGGAGAGATGGAGGTGAGTGACAGAATAAGATGGAGAGATGGAGGTGAGTGACAGAATAAGATGGTGGAGAGATGGAGATGAATGACAGAATAAGCTGGTGGAGAGATGGAGGTAAATGACAGAATAAGCGTGTGGAGAGATGGAGGTAAATGACAGAATAAGATGGTGGAGAGATTGGGATGAATGACAGAATAAGATGGTGGAGAGATGGAGGTGAGTGACAGAATAAGCTGGTGGAGAGATGGAGGTGAGTGACAGAATAAGATGGAGAGATGGAGGTGAGTGACAGAATAAGATGGTGGAGAGATGGAGATGAATGACAGAATAAGCTGGTGGAGAGATGGAGGTAAATGACAGAATAAGCATGTGGAGAGATGGAGGTAAATGACAGAATAAGATGGTGGAGAGATGGAGGTAAATGACAGAATAAGATGGTGGAGAGATGGAGGTGAATGACAGAATAAGATGGTGGAGAGATGGGGGTGAATGACAGAATAAGATGGTGGAGAGATGGGGGTGAATGACAGAATAAGCTGGTGGAGATGGAGGTGAATGACAGAATAAGCTGGTGGAAAGATGGGTGTAAGCCAGAATAAGCTAGCAGAGATTGGGGTGTAAGACAGAATAAGCTTGTGTAGCGATTAGGGTGTACGCCAGAATAAACTGGTGGATAGATAGGGGTGAGATCACAGCATAAACTGGTGGAGAGATGGGGGTGAGATGACAGAGTAAGCAGGTGGAGCAATGGGGGTGAAATGTCAGTATAAGCAGGGTGAGATATCGGGATAAGTCGGTGGGATAAGGTTAGCGAGAGACAGCACTATATGCTGGGTGAGAGATGGCACAGGCGGGGACAATATCAAGGCTAATAGCCCTGTCACACTACGATGTATCTCGCCGGCATGCCGCCAATGCGCAAAATCACTTATAATCGTCGAGAAACGTCAAGCTTTTCGGCGTCAGCACAATGTATTGGTGGCGCGCAGCCGACGTTGTGCGAAAAAAAAAAAAAGTTTGGCTTGCCGTCCTGATATGACCTTAGATGTAGCTAGGATGTAAAACAACAAAGCAACAGTTTGGCGCAACGAGCCTCACGGGCGTGCGGCGTGTGCCTAGCATTCGCATAACGTTATTCCAGCGATGTCGACGTGCTTCTGACGTTGCCATAATGTTGGCACCCGCGCGTTGCCGGTCGTCGAAAGTTTTCTGCAAGGACAAAACTTCGCCAATACCCTGATGCGCGTCGCTGACCATCGCCGTCCATCAATGATTACCAACGCGTGCCTAACGTGCGTGTAACGCTTCCAGACGTCTTCTGGCGAGAAACGTCGTAATGTGACAGTACCATAATAGTGTATAGGTGAGACTTGAGACAATCACGTGACGCACCCCGTGACCAGCTCCCACCACTCATTGAGACGAACTACCATCCGGTCACCACGCGCTAACCTTCTAATGTGCTGTGTCTAATGTTCAAGTGATTGGAATTGACTGGCGTCTTTCTGCGAACTGCGAATGAAGTCTGCTCCAACTGCTATACTTACTTTCACGTTTGCCTAAGTTGAGAGTATAAACATATGAAACGTACTTATACGGGATAACATTTGCTGATTAACCTAATTGTTGTTGCAGTTTTACGTCCTGGCAACATCTAATGTCATATCAGGACAGGTGCCGACTCGTGACAGTGCACACTCAGAGCGAGTTTATAGTGCTGCAGCACTGGGAATCCGGGCTGCCAGCACCATGACTTGATATCCCACTCAGTCACCAGTTATCCATCATCTGTACCCAGGTAAGATTCGTATAACTATACTAGTTTACCTCGGTACTATGCCTCTGGCTACTCGTAGCCCAGGGAGAATTTGACATAATCTCATTTTTCATCCTATTATCCTTTAATGTTGCAACTGTACTATGTGTATATGAGTACATCATTTAATGTTGTTTCTCACCTGCTTATAGTTGGTGAATAAGCATGTCGCCATGCCGCTTGACTTTTCCAGTCGTTTGTTGTAATGTTTTGCAAACAATCTAGCCGTTTTCCACCCAGCATGTGCAAGAATTCTCTTGACTGAGATTCCTAATTGTCTTGCCTTGGAGACCATGGCTCCATGCGTTGGGTGGGATGCACAGCGTCCAGTGTTGACTCCTGCTTGTTTACCCACCTTGATAGTCCACCTTGCAAGAGTGTCACTCGCCATACCTTTATGTGGGCGTATAAAGCTGATTAGTAGCTGTCTGGAATTTCTAATTCCACGTGACTTGGATATATAAGCCCTAATGGCCGAAACTACACATATCCGTTTATCCTCCAGAAAACTAGTAACATGTACTGTGGACAGTGGGTACCCTGTATGATTTGATTTAAGTAATGTCTGTAAATCAAATGTAGCTTCATCCTTATCTATTTCTAGTCCATCTAGTGAAAGTGCCACAATGGTTTGGCCTGTGTCCTGAAACTAGCAGCAATAAAACTGCTAATTTAAAGTTGCATGGTCTGATCAAATATAATTTTGTCAAAATTAAAACAACTACTTACATTTGATCCTATATATCCAACTTAGATACTGGTGTATTAGCTAATGATTTGGGACAGCATATACAGAATAACCAGTGAATTTATAACCTCACCCCTTTGGACACACACTTTGAAACACCCATTATGCAGGGAGGCCATTAACCAATTAGGCCAATCTCGTGACCTCTTAGCCTCCCCCGACCAAGTAGACCTACTGTGCAGGGCCATAGTGGGGAAGGGGAAATGAGGTGGGTGTTGCCCCCCCCCCCTCTCCATGTTGGATATTCAATGCTATTTGGTCAATTCTATAAATATAATTCTTCAATTTGGGTAATTTAAATTTTGAAATCTTTACATTTGTCCATTACATTTGTCAATTACATTTGTCAATTATCGGGACTATGTATGGCATGAGGGAGGATGAGACATATGGATGACAAACCAGTCAATTCTATAGACATAATTAATCAAATTGTGTAATTTCAAATAATTTTGAAAACATTTGTCGATTAAAATTGCTTAGCTTGATGTTTTGAAATTTCTGTCCTTGGGACGATGTCAATCATATACCGGTGTATATGTGATGTTGGATATTCTATGGTACTTGGTCAATTCGATAAATATAAATCAAATTAACCCTTCTACAAAATAATATTTTGTTAAAAACACTAGTGCCACAGCCCTATGGCACCAATCTGTTCCCTACCTACAGCCCTGTCAGATTCCAGGATTAGTAGGTCATCTCACATCATATGGTCATCGCGAGATGACCATTTGGGTGATAGCCACAGCACTTTTGGCAAGCTTGTCAAAATTATTTTGGGTTCTTTCATCTGTTGTTTCCCAATGGTTTGTCCATCTATTCTTGGTAGAACAATGGATAGTGCACATTTCGCTGCGTTAATAGCACCAAATCCTAGTCCTTCATCTTCTAAAATTCTTAGAAATAGTAACACGTGGGCTATTGTAGGCTTTAACGGTTTGACTCCTTTAAGAAGGCAATGAAGTCCCCATTTCTTTAAATAACTTGTGTATAATTTCGCTGTTCCTTTTCTCCAGGCATGTGATATTAGCCTTTTTTTTGTTATTTTGTCTAATCAAAATTGTTCTGAATGTTTCCTTAGAAAAGGAATGCCAAAAGGGGTTTGCCGACACATCTCCGTGGACTGTTAGTGGTCCTTGATGTTGAAGGTTGTTCCTTTCCCTTGGGAAACTCATCAAGTCTTTTGTCGCTGATGTTATTGCCGCTAGCCATGGTTGTGTTTCCCATGCTGGTACTATCAGTACTGCGTGAGTGTGATCCATCTTGATCTTCCTGGCCACTCTGCTGATAATGCTGAATGGGTGAATATGTAATAGAATTTGTTATTCCAAATTAGTGAAAATGCATCTACTCTCCAAGCTTATGGCTCTGGATGCCAAGACACATATTTTGGTAACTTTTTGTTGTTGCGTAATGGAAAGAGATCAATGTCTGGCTTGCCCCATTTCTGACAAATACTGTCGAAAATGTTGTGGTTAAATAACCATTCTAAATGGTCATGGAAGTATTGGCTTTTCCTGTCAGCCAAAGTGTTTTTGGCTGCCAGGAATATGTGCTACTGTTGGGCATATTTCATGCTTCTCTGCCCAATCCCAAATGAGTTTAGCCAGATTGTTACATGATTTGGAGCGAGAGCCTCCCATATTACGAATGTAAGCCATAGCTGTTGGGTTATCTGTTAGAACTCCTACATGGTTTTTAGGGATGTGAATCAGACTGTGGAGTCCTAGGTGAATGGCTCTAAGCTCCAATACATTACTGTGGTCGGAGATTTCATCTTCAATCCAATGGCCACCTGTTGTCTGTTGGTAGCTATGGGCCCCCCAGCCTTCTAAGGAAGTGTCTGTTGTGACCGTAGTGTTAGGCTCTCCCATACTAATTGGGTTGGGGGGGGGAGTTCTTTATGTGAGAAAGACACCAAATTATATCGTATTGGCCTTCTGGTGAAATTGTCATAGGCCGCTCAAAATTTCCTTTAGCGTGAGCCAGAGCCAAGTTTTTATCTATCGCTAATGATTTGATATGGGCCTGGCCATATAAGATAGCTGGTGCGTAGGCTATCATTATTCCTATCAAGACTGACTTGTCGTATTTTTTGTTTGTTCAATTGTAATAATTGGTTTGCTGTTGTTGTGAATTCATCAATTTTTTGTTTTGTTATTGAAATAGTCAATTTTATGGTGTCAATAAAGTACTCTGGAAATTTTAGTTTGTTTGTTGGCATTAGTACTGATTTAGGTTCAAGTATATAGAAACCGAAATTTGTAAACGTTTTACATAATTTATCTACTGCTGTTTGGCATTGTTGTTCTGTTTGTGTGACAATAAATGAATCGTCAATTTATGGAAACATGATATGTCCTTTCCTAGACATAAGGGAGAAAATTGGTTTGAGTAACCTTGTGAAAATGTGTGGACAGCAGGCCAGTCCAGTCGGCATACACGTGAACTCATAAAGTTTGCCATTCCAACAGAATCTTAAATACTTTCGATCATGTTTATAGATGGGTACCGTGTAGTAAGCATCTTTAAGGTCAACGCTGGCTAGCCAAGCGCCTTATGTGACTAAGTCTCTCGCTGTTTCTAATGAAAACATGTTTGTATTCTACAAATTTTAAAATAAAGTTAGGTCGAAAATTAGTCTAACATCTCTGTTTGGTTTCGATATTCAGAAAATATTCTAAATGAATTCCCCAGCAACATGTAGTGCTGGTTCTATAATGCCCTTTTTGCAAAATTTAAGGACTTGATTGTTTAATGCATCATGTTCTGAACCGTGAAACTGATATGGAAATGGTATTGTATTTTGAATAGGTTCTTCTATTAACAGCATCCTTACCCCTTCTGCTAGGCTAAGGATAGGTAAGTTATCTGTAACTTTATTCCATTCCGAAAGACAGTTATTGAGGTTACCCGCTTGAAAGGTATTGCTTACTGCTATTGTTTGAGTCACCACTTCTATTTGTTCCCTGGGTGGGGAAACGGCTTCTGAATGTTGAACTCCGTCTTGAAGGGCCTGTTCCCATCATTCCAGCCGAATGACTGCCTCTGGCCCCTTCCTCTGGCTTGGAAGCTGAAGTTGGTTCCGAACCGAACTCCCCGTTGGTCGGTTCTTCAGTTGCGAATATCTTGACTCAGCTTCTTAAAGCGGTTGGAGTTGCTGTCAGCCACTTTCTTTTTGTCAGGTTCCATGTGTTTTCCACACTTGGAGCTGGTCTCCACTTGTTTGAACAAGTATTGGAGCTTTCTGCCAAACATCTTGGTCTTGTCCAGCGGCTGGACTTTGGTGCCAGGAATAGTGTATATTCCTTCCCATCGTTGTCCGTAATCTTTTTGGACCGCGCCACCTCTTTTCCAGCGTCTGTACAAACCACTTTAAAGACGTTCTCAAACCGTCCGCAGGAGAGGAAGTTGCTGGTTGCTGTTAGTAATGCAATCCCTCCGTTCACATCGCCACAGAGTGACGAGAACTTGTTCTCTGCCATTATCCTGTTGGCGATTGGCGCAATGGCTGTAAGAGCCGAGAGTACCCCTTTGTGTACCTTGTGTTTGTTTGTTTGTTTGTTGTTGTTTTACGTCCTAGCAACATCTAAGGTCATATCAGGACGGGTACCGAGTTGTGACAGTGCACACTCATGGCGACTTTATAGTGCTGTCCCACTGGGAAACCAGGCCGCCAGCACCATGACCTGGTATCCCACTCAGTCACATTATCCTGACACTGAGCACACCAGTCCTTGCCCTATCCTAATAATGCCGAGCGCCTGGCTAGGAAGCGACAAGTATCAATTTTAAAGTCATTGGTTTGACTCGACCGGGACTCGAACCCACGACCCCACGATCTACCAGCATGGGAGACGGACGCTCTAACTCATTCGGCCATCCCGTCTGGTCTGTACCCCTTGTGGAGAGTTGTCTCAAACTTTTTCCTCTCTTCGCTGAGTTTCACCTCAGGTTCCATCTTTTTGATGGCGGATTCCGGGATCCCTTTAATCCCTGTAAATTTCCCCACCATCTTGATTATGACCTCCGCTGGTTTGAACGTGTTAAAGTGCCCTTGAATAGTCTTCCTCATGACCGTTGTAATGTGTGTTTTCTTGCGTCTCTGCACCTTACACTTTTTCGTTTCTTTCCCTCACAATTTAGCGTATTTGCCTCGAGTGCTTGGTGTCTGAGTTTGAACTCGTCGTTGATGAGTCTGATGATGAGTTCAAGGAGGAGCATTTGTGTTTCCTTCGTGGACTTTTTCTTACTCTTCTTCACGAGGGGGTTCTTTTTACGGGCCCTCATGCACTCGTCTCCTTCTGAGGAATTGTCTCTTTTCTTGTGTTTGAACTTCCGTGCTGACTCAAACAGCTTGACCTCTTATGTTTTTGTCTGTTGAGGCCTGATCTTCAGAGAGGTCCTCCGATTCTGACTCATCAGAGTCTAGTGGAACCTTGGTTCGCCTATTCTTAGACATACCCGCTCTAGATGGTAACATTTCTTCCATCTTCTGTTACTCTAGCCTGGCAACATGCTCGTCTAGGTCCCTTTGTTCTGGCGATGGTGACCTGTGTACCTGCCCCAGTGGTGTGGCGTCTTCATCATCACTTAGTGCATGAGTTGCCTCTGCTTACTCCGCTTCGTAGCCATGGCTCCGAGACTGTGAGTAAAAAGTAGAACAATGATTATGCATTGTCTTAGGCGGTATAGCAGACTGATAATTAGAGTATAATTAAACTAGGTGTGTATTTATGTCGTTAAATCAATTTTTAACGCAGGCGTATGGCTAACAGACAGTTGCAGGATGACGGTATGGGCAACCAACCGATCCAAACGAGGGGTAGGGACCAGTGTAGCAGTGTTCTCCCACACTCTAAGTACCTATAAACTTCTCCCACCTGTGGCTTTCTTCGTCAACAAGTTGAAGAAAATACTGTAGGACTCGGAGGTACGCCTTAACGAGAATCACAAATGGAGAATCTTAATGACACCCAGGGAATGAATTCCTAAGGATGTAACTGGCTCTTGCCAACATCTCTCCATTCGGCAATGGGCAGCTTAATTAATAACCGAACAATGGACACATCGTTCTATCGATCATGCCAAATACGATCAAAACTAAGTTGTAAATAGTAATAACATATCGAAATGTTAAAAAAAACTTTGTATGTGAATGCTAACATGAACTAAACCAACGTATCGAGTTTGAAAGATACTAACCTGTTTGGTTTTGTAGTAAATATAGAAAAACTGCCAGAGCTGCTCACAAGATGTCCTCCTGTTGTGAGCTGATTATGCTAATTGCTGGACCCATATGCGCTTCCTTCTCCCTGGGCTACGAGTTGCCAGAGGCGTAGTACCGAGGTAAAATATATATATGAGCCTGTCTCAAAAGGTAATAACTATTTTTATTTTGGTTGTTGTAACGATTGACACAAAACAGCACAGAAATTGCGAAAAGACAAGGACATTTGTTCCAAATCAATATGTATTCTATTGGGATTATGAAACACCATGTAAAAAGCAAATCAGTTTATCCTGAGCAATTGCATAAGCAGATACCCCTGATCGTTGATCGTTACAATGGACAAAGTTTTGTCCCATATTACTTATCACCTTTTGAGACAGTCTCATATATATATATATATATATATATATATATATATATATATATATATATATCAATATCTATATATATATGGTTGTGTGTGTGTGTGTGTGTGTTCCTACATGTAAAATCACCGTAATAGGACCTTTGCTGCTTAGACGGTGTCAAACCACCACCAATCAATCATCCTGCATTAAATGTGTATATACAGTAAAACCTCCCTAACTGACCACCTCCACAGATCGACCACTCCCCTATATCGATTGCTTTATTTGGGTCCTAACAATACCATTGTAACCATATCCTAACTCCCTAAATCGACCACCTCCCTAAATCGACCACTTAAAATCGGTCCCAAGGTCAGTCGATTTAGAGAGGTTTTACTGTATCTATATATATATATATATATATATATATATATATATATATATATATATATATATATAGTAAAACCTCTATACCGACCCCTCCACAGATCGCCACTCCCCTATATTGATCGCTTTATTTGAGCCCCAACAATACCATTGTAAGGATATTCTAACTCTAAACCGACCACCTCCCTAAATGGACCACTTAAAGGTGGTCCCATGGTCGGTCGATTTAAAGATGTTTTACTGTATACATATATACACACTAAATACATGATAGAAAAGATGAGGAAATGCCTGCCATCATATTTTACGTAGCATACAATCAGATCATAGACGAATACACTTCTGAGCAGATTTTCAAAGCCCCTGACCAGTGACGGTGGACCGTCGTAATGGCTACCATGAGACCCGACCATCCGTTACCCCCTTTGTCGGGCACGGAAAAAAACTGCCCACCGGTTCCCGATACTTCCACTTGTGCCTAAGTACCGGTATTACGTCCGGCGTCTGTAACCCGAGGTCGCGCCGCCCTCCGCCCTCTGCCCTCCCTCCGCAACCGGTCGCCTGCAACCCGCCAGCCGCCAGACACCGCCCCCCGCCTGCCACCCTCCACCCACAACCCGCCACCCCCTGCCCACAACCCGCCACCCGCAACCCGCCGTACACCGCCCGCAACCCTCCGCCCGCAACCCGCCTCACGTAATGCTCCGTACACCGCCCGCCGCCCCCAACCTGCCGTACACCGCCCACCGCCCGCAACCCGCTGTACACCGCCCGCTGCACACAACCCGCCGTACACAGCCCGCAACCCGCCGTACACCGCCCACAACCCGCTGTACACCGCCCGCCGCCCGCAACCCGCCGAACACCGTCCGCCGCCCGCAACCCGATGTACACCACCCGCTGCCCGCAACACGCTGTACACCGCCCGCCGCCCGCAACCTGCCATACACCGCCCACCGCCCGCAACCCGCCGTCCGCCACGCTACCGGACAAGGAACCTGACATCTCGAAGCAACAGGGCGCGGCGGTCTAATCGGTAGAGCGCAGGCCTCTCGTGCGGAAGGTAGTGAGTTCAGTTCCCGGGCAAGTCAAACCAATGACTTAAAAAAACTTGTCGCTTCCTAGCCTGGCCGTCAGCATTAATAGGATAGGGCAAGGACTGGTTAGCTCAGTGTCCTGATTTCCCAGTGGGGCAGCACTATAAAGTCACCATGAGTGCGCACTGTCACAAGTTGGTACTCGTCCTGATATGACCTTAGGTGTTGCTAGCACTTAAAACAACAACAAACAAACAAAAAAAGACACAGCAATGCAAAAGAGTCCTCGTCCCCAAAACCTGGTCCTCTATTCTCTGGTGCTGCTTACAATATATATGGTAACATTGTATGCTTATAATAAGTGACCTAATTTAAGGACACATGTGAATATATGGAATTCAAGTCCATTTTTAGTTGATTGACTTTTAAAGTTGCATAGTCCGATACTTTTGAGTTTCAACAATTAATTTTGTTCATAAATATATTAGGTTGATTGTTATAATCTACCTTCCATTAAAGTTGCATAGTCCAACTAAGCATCGAATTTATATTAAAAACACACCAAAGAACACTCACCCAGATTTGATTCTACATATGTAACTTAAATACTGATCCATTTTATTGATCATCTGTTGCCACATAGAAGGGAATACTGAGTTAATTTAATAGAACCTGTTACTGCAGAAATCTATTGTGTCAGAGTTGTTGGCGTGCTTGCCAAAATTAATTTGTTTAGCCATTTAAGGCCAAATATCTGATGTATCAGCAAATATTTGACATTTAATAAAAATAAGAAATCCAACTACTGCTGACAGGGCCTGTCAATGTTGTGATATAGGTAGTGGTGTAAAATATCATCTTTGTAAGCACAAATTTACTATCCCATGTGAGAGTGTTCAGACAGTTGGGGGAGCGGGATCTAGCTCAGGCAGTAGCGTGTCCATCTGTGAAGGTGTGAGTCATCTGATCGATCCTGCTCAGGGGACCCATTTACATTTTGGGCTATTTTCCGTTACAACCAGTGGCCCACAATTGGTTCATCAAAGGATGTGGTATGTGCTGACCTGTGTGTGGGAAAGTGCATATAAAAGACCCCTTGCTGCTTATCGGAAAGAGTAGCTTATGTGGTGGCTGCAGGTTTCCTCCAAAGAAATACGTCAGAATGACCATATGTTTGACGTCCAATAGGCGATGATATGAAAATCATTGTGCTCTAGAGGCGTTATTAAATAAAACAACCTTTACTTCTTTTTTTCAGGCAGTTGGGTTCAATTGTCAGTGATCTGTTGACCCGACGGGATGGCCGGATGAGTTGAGCGTCCGTCTCCCGTTTTTGTAGATCATGGGATTCGAACCCACGGGTTTGAACCCTGGGCGAGTCAAACCGATGACTTAAAAATATATACTTGTCGCATCCTAGCCAGGCGCTTTGCATTATTAGGATAGGGCAAGGACTGGTTGGCTCAGTGTCAAGATAATGTGACTGAGTGGGATATCAGGTCATGGTGCTGGCAGGGCTCCTGCTCTCCCAGTGGGGCAGCACTATAAAGTCGCTATGAGTGCACACTGTCGCAAGTCGGTGCTCATCTTGAAATGACCTTAGATTGTTGTTTGTTATTTTAGGTCCTAGCAACATCTAAGATCATATCAGGACGGGGATGACCTTAGATGTTGCAGGGACGTAAAACACCAACAACCAACCAACCCGTGATCTGCTTACAAAATAGGGTCGGTGGTTCATTATGGTCTCTGTTGAAAGGACAGTAAACCAGATCTAACCTAATACCAGAAGGGTAAATGCTGGGCTAGCACTACTACCCTAACACAGGGAACCTTTTTGTCGTCCAAAGAAATGTCTCTTACTTTGTCTGCTCATGTCTGCGTCTGTTATGGGAAGAGAGGGGAGGGGGTGGAGGGGGTGGAGGGAGTAGAGGAGGGGGAGAGTAGGAGGGGGAGAGTAGGAGGAATAGGGGAAGTCGAGGGAATGTGGAGTGGGCCCCTTTGGAACATACAGAAAGAGAGAGAGAGAGAGATTAATTATGCTTTTACTTATGTAGTATAGGTGCAGCATAATTGATGTTTCACTGAGGTTGAGGCCTCAGCTATTTAGATGACAGTGAGTGGTGACCATAACCCGATCTCGCATACTTTAACCTAATCTATTACGAATTATGCCGAAATATTAAAGATGCGTCAGAGTAGTAATCTTCCAAGTCATACCAACAACTCCCTTGTCCACAACCGGGTGGGTTGGGTGGGACTGTCCTCTAAATAGCCGAGGCCTTGACCTCAGTGAAACACCAATTATGCTGACGACTATACTTCGTAAGTGAGTGATTCTCCAGAATTGGAGACCCCATTGTTGCATTAGTGCAAAAATTTAAAATGTATTCTGAACATCTATTGTATACTATTTATAAACTTCCATGTGAGTGAAATCATCAACCAAAAACAAAAAATCACTACCACCTCTGGTTTAGATGTAATTAGGCTTCAAAGAATGTTGATACACAGAGTGCCCTGTGTGTTACAATGTGACGCCACCATCATTTAAGTACAGTATCACAGATATTGACCAGATTATTGGTATGGGATGTTGAAGTACAACAGGAAAGATAACTTTTAAAGCACAAAGTGCAGTATCTACATTAAACACTGATCACAAAAAAACTAAATTTAATTTGTGACACCGTAACGCACGTCCCATCACAAATCAAATGTTTTCCATCTTCTTCATATATAACAATGTTTTGTTGTGTTATCAAAAGAATTATTCCATATAATATACTCATTATATGTGTAGTTCCTTAAAAGCAGATCATACATATTTGTCAGAGAATAGCGAAGTTAGTAGTTTGTGGGACAGTATTACATGTGACCCCACTAGGTCAAGACATAGAACGGCCATTTCAACTTTGGTATATTTTTTGGCCATTTCAACTTTGGTATATTTGGTACATATTCACATCAAAATATCAAGACTAGACTTTAAAAATATTGTAGAATTTTGATCGGATTTTGATCATAGGCATGAATCACATGTTTTGGGGACGTACGTACATGTGCACAAAAAAGTGACACCTCATCAATTATTGCAATTTATTGTCACTTCCTGTTGGAGTTTCCATCTAAAACATCACCAATCTGTCTGCTAAAATGGTTTGTTTAGTCTGGAGTCTTCCCTTCCCTCATTATGACATTTCAGCTCTCAAATTTCGAATTTGTAAATTGGTTGGGACGTACGTTACAAATGTGACACCATCAATAAAAATTGCTTTAAATCGGCCAATTTCTGATAATTCCAGATTATCTCTTATTATTTGAAAACATTATAGGTCATAGATTAAATAAAAGTATTACTGATTATGCATACCATGCTTGATAACTGATCAAACTAACGAACCATCTGTGCTGTCAGTGTGACACCAACGGTACGCACAGGACAGGTATGTTTACAGCGATATTGTCATGTACCTATGCAATGTAAAAACTAAAAGTAGTGAAAAATATCTTTATTGATATAATCTTGCCAACATAAAAGCAAATTGAATTAACTGTGCTTGATAGTTTTCTTTATTTACAGCTTCAAAGATGGTGGGCACTCCAGTGCAAATTCATTGCTGCCATTTTTTGGTCAATTTTCCACTTTATTTAATTATTTTTACACCTTGCGGACTCTTTATGTGTCTGGTTTTGATTACTAGTGTTTGCTTAGTATATTCCCTATAGGTATATGAACAAATTGTTTTTCTGAAATTGTTTTGAAGAGTTTAGTGATTAATAATGAAGCACATCCCAACGGGTCTCCAATTCTGGAGAACTACTCAAGTACTAGCATAATTAATCTATTTCACCTCGTTCTCGTTATAATTCGCTATTCATCATATTTTTTGGGCGGTAACCATTTTTAGTCATCTCATTACAATCTTTCTTTAACTTCGAGGCACTGGTCTTAATGCCATGCTTAACTTCGGTCATTTACATTATTTAATTACAAGATGTTGCCAGGAGGTAAAACTCCAACAATCAACCAATTTAATTACAAGAACAATATTAAAATAATAATAATGATAATATATATATATAATCATGAATGTACATTTCGAATTCATGGTAATACAGACACTATTCCCAATATATAATCGGAACCTCAGATATATTTGTTGGTTGCAAACCAATGCTCTTTCTGAATTCCATTAATATTTCTAATTAAACGATGTACTAAGTTTCCACTATGTATAATTCGGTGTCCCATTTAAGGTAACCCATACGATCTACAGTAAAACCTCTCTAACCGACCACCTCCATAGATCGACCACTCCCCTATATCGATCGCTTTATTTGGGTCCTGTACGATTGCCCATACAATACCATTTTTAATGATTTTAGGCAATTCATAAACCATCCACCTCCCTAAATGGACCATTTAAAGTCGGTCCCATGGTCGGTCGATTTCGAGAGGTTTTACTATATTTGAATTCTGATGTTATGGACTTATCCAACAGTCTACCCTCACTGTGAGTAGTGACCGAAAATGCTGATTGATTGATTGATTGATTGTCGGAGTTTTACGTCCTGGCAACTACCGAAAATGCAGTCCCACACTGCCAGACAGTCAATAATACTATTGCAAACAATGAATCAAACATCTGGTTGATTCATTGAACGTGTTCGAAATTGTGGATTCGAACCCTGTGACTTAAAAATTGATAGTTGTCGCTTGCTAGCCTGGTCGAGTCAAATCAATGACTTAAAAATGACACTTGTCGCTTTCTAGTCTGGCAGGAAAGCAACAAGTATCAATTTTTAAGACAAGCGAATCCCTGGATCTACCAAAACGGGAGACGGACGTTCATCTCAGTCAGCCATCCCGTCTGGTGATCAAAATGTTAAAATTATACTAAATAGCCATGGTGAGTGTGTAAGCTGTGGCTGATCATTTGTTAGTAAGACGCTGCCCTGATTAACTCCGATCTGATTCTAGAAGATGACTGACCTCCTAATGGTACAACTACAATGCCTGATGTCTGGCCTAACAGATGGATCTGATTACAACCGGTGTAGTAAGTTCAAAACACTACCCCACAAAAACACTACGGTAGTGTTTTGAACCTAGGTTCAAAACACTACCGTAGTGTTTTGAACCTAGTTGAAGGTAGGTTCAAAACACTACTCTGGCCACGCTCAAAACACTATCATTAAGTTCAAAACACTACCCCTAAGTTCAAAACACTACTCTAAAAAATATGTTATAAATGTTGCATATTCAGTTTCATTTGTAGTAGCGTGATGCAGTATGCAGTAAGGTGGGGCAGAATGCAGTAAGGTGGGGCAGTAGGGGTTGTTGTTGTTGATTGTTGTTTTATGTCCTAGCAACATCTAAGGTCATATTAGGGCGGGCACCGACTTGTGACAGTGCCCGCCTAATGGGCGCGTAATGGTGCTGTCACATTACGACGCTTCTCGCCAACGCGCGTCGATGTATGTGATTTTTTGGCGCAACATCGGGATACGTCAGGAAGCGTTATGCGCGTCTTAGGCGCGCGTTAGGCGAGCATTGGTATTCGTTGATGGACGGCGATGGTCGACGGCGCACGTCATCGCACGTCATCGCACGCAGAAAACTTTTGACGTGCGCCGACGCGCAGGTGGCAACGTTATGGCTACGTTAGGTTGTGTTTCAGTTAAATGTTTCCACTGATCATTTAATATATGAATTTCAAAATACACCAAGAAATGCCAATTACTCATAGTTTTCACTGATTTGAACCCATAAACAATATCGGCACGTTTATTACACAAATTGTACAATAAATATAATTTGATTGTATACTTTATGCTACTGCTGTGTCATGAGTGTTTTGAACTTGGGTAGTGTTTTCAACGTATGTAGGGGTAGTGTTTTCAACTTAACAGTAGTGTTTTGAACCTAAGCTCAAAACACTACGGTAGTGTTTTGAACTTAGGTTCAAAACACTACCGTAGTGTTCTGAACGGGGTAGTGTTTTGAACGTCCTACACCGGCGCCACTCTACAGGTAGATTTCACACTAATGGTGCTGTCACATTACAATGCTTCTTGTCGGTGCGCCGCCAACACGCAAAATCACTTTTAATCGTCGAGACACGTCAAACTTTTCGGCGTCAGCGCAATGTATTGGTAGCGCGCTGTCCTGATATGACCTTAGATGTTGGTAGGATGTAAAACAACAACAAACAAAAAAAGCAACAGTTTGGCACAACATGTGGGAATGACCCTCACGCATGTGCGGCGTGTGCATAATGTTCGCATAACATTATTCCAGCGCGTGTAACATTTCTATAATGTTGGCACCCACACGTCGTCGCACGTCGAAGGTTTTGTGCAAGCACAAAACTTCGCCGATCCCCTGACGCGCGCTGCCGACCATCGCCGACCATCAACGAATACCAATGCGCGCCTAACATGCACGTAACACTTCCTGACGTATCCCGACATTGCGCCAAAAAATCACAAACGTCGAACAGCGTTGGCGAGAAACGTCATAATGTGACAGTACCATTAGGTCTCGCTCCCTGTCTACCTGGGTTCACGTTGACTATAGGCATTAGCTAGGTATATTTTCAGTAAATGTCTTCATAATTTAATTGTGAATAGTCCTTGGATTATCAGAGATGCCATCAAGTATGTAAACTATCTGGTAAGAAAGTGATGCCTGCATCTTTTTTTTTTCTTTTGGTAAATGAATTATATTCATATATATCTTTTGTCAGTGCCATAGCACTGGTCTTCCGACTGTAAGTGTTATAAGTATTTACACAATTCTTTTTACATGGTTTATATAGTAAATTGAAGTGTAAGGTAAATTCTGAAATTAAAGTGTACACAATGCAATGAGTAATGAGTATTAGGTACATTAAACCATTTTACATTTACATGCTAGGTATTAGTTGTTAGTTTAGGATTTCCAATGGGGAGCTTTTATGAGTCAGTTCTCTTGCTTTACACTTGGTGGCAGCACCCGTTCCCGGTCCAAGTCGGCCATCATGGTTGGACAGAAGGGTGTAGGTGTGTGTGTGTTGGTGGTGTAGGTGTGTGGTGGGGGTTTAGGGATGTGGTGGGGGTGTAGGAATGTGTGTGCTGTAGGTGTGTGTGGTGTAGGTGTGTGGTGAGGGTTTGGGGGTGTAAGTGTGTGGTGGGGGTGTGGTGGGGGTGTAGATGTGGGGTGAAGGTTTAGGGATGTGGTGGGGGTGTAGGAGTGTGGTGGTGTAGGTGTGTGGTGGGGGTGTAAATGTGTGGTGTGTGGTGTGTGTGCTGATGGTTTAGGGGTGTGGTGGGGGTGTAGGTGTGTGGTGGAGTATAGGTGTGTGGTGGGACTGTAGGGGTGTGGTGTGGGTTTAGGTGTGTGATATGTGTTTGGTGGTGTAGGTGTGTGGTGGTGGTGTTTGATGGGGTGTAGGTGTGTGTGACTGAGGTGTAGGTGTGTGTGGTGAGGGTGTATGTCTGTGTGTGGAGGTGTAAGTGTGTGGTTGAGTTTAAGGGGCACTGGGGGTATAGGTGTGTGTCATGGGGTGTAGGGGTTATAGGTGTGTGTCGTGGGGTGTGTCATGGCGGTTTAGGGCTGTGGTGGGGGTGTAGGTGTGTGGTGGGGGTTTAGGGATGCTAAAGACTGTAAGGTGCCGCTCTGCAAGACCCCTACACCACAAACTAGCTACACCCCCACCCACACACACACCTACACCCCCACACATCCCTGAGCCCCCCACCACATCCCCAAGCCCCCACCACACACCCCTAAATCCCTATGCACCCCCACCACACACACCCAAATCCTCACACTTGATAGTAGAAGGAACTGCTTCTATCGAACCAAAGCATTACAGAGACTGGCATGGTGTGCCATCTGATGAGAGACTCATGCAAACTGAAAGGTCCCTATTCAATAGATAGTGATACCTTTAATTACTTAGTCTCAGTTCAATGTGATCGGATACTCTTTTATTTATTATGTTGTTTTGTATACGGCAGGCTTGGTTGGGAGTATTTTTGTGAAGCGATAAGTTTGTTTTGACTATGGATTTGTTCTGTAGTAAATATTACATATATAGTAGTAAATATTATATATATACATATTATATATATTATATATACATATATATAATATATATGTGTGTGTAATGCACGTGTGTTCGCCTTGCAAAACATGAATACATCACAACATCTCAAAGAAATCAAATTTACATATTATATCTCTCACTGAGGCATACCAATGCAAACCAATACAAACCAAATACAGAACCTTGTTAACCACCCACATATACAGAAACAGAACACACTCACTACCAACACAAATCTAACCAAAAACAAAACAAGAACACCAAACAACTGCAAACTACAAACCCAACACACAGACATAATAAACCAAAACAAGCACATTAGCTATGAGAAATGATTACAATATCAAGTACATAGTCAAGTTGTCACCTGAGACTGACACGAATAGTGACTGATGCTGCACATAATGCAGCATGAGTCACGCACACCCATTGTACAAAGTGTCCTATGCTGCACAGAAACAGCACAGAATACTCTCCCAAACCATGTGTAAAATTCCAGAGTGCATGTAAAACAGCTGGAAGACCAGTGCTGCGGTGCTGACACTATACTTATTCAGATGAATAAACACTTGTGTAAAAAAAAACTTGTCTCAGGAAAGGACCACCACAGACAGGTAGGCGTGGTTATGGCGATTGCAGCAAGGAGCTGAACGAATAGGATCTCACAGTGTAGAAGAGGGCTGGCAGGGGAAACCACCCCACTTCCAGGCATGTTACCAACTCAGGTGGCAGCTTCAGCTCTTACGTAGCTACACCGGGCACGGTGGCCTAATCGATAGAGTGTGGGACTCGCATGCGGAAGATCAGGAGTTTGGTTCCCGGTCAAGTAAAACTAATGACATATTCTGCCTCATCACATATTCTGGCGAACATATTCCACAGAGGGGGGAGATACACGGGCAAGTCGGAGGGAAATTGCTATGTTTCCAAGTCACCGCAGCCGGCAGCCCTAAACTTGGTAAAGATGTGTGGTTAGACCTGAAGTTGATAAAGCGCGTCAATGAAGTGAAGTTTGGACGAGTGAAGCTTGAGCGTGCAAGTACAACCCGTGAGAACTCACAACGGGAAGTCACCCAAGTCATCGCCGCAGACACTCTGGTAAATAAATAGTGTGATGTATTTGAGGGTTTAGGGACCATTAAAACGAATGCCAATATATATATTGACGAACATGTAACACCATCTGTTGACCCTCCGCGTCGTATTCCGCACGCCATTGCTGATAAAGTTAAAGATGAATTCGATCAAAATGTTGCATCTCGGTGTCATTGTACAACAAGAACAACCTACTCCATCGGTTAGCTCAATAACAATAGTAAAAAAGCCTAACAAAATTTGGGTGTGTCTAGACCCAACAAAACTAAATAAAGCCATATTGCGCACTCCATATGCCACATGTACAATTGAGGAAGTTATTTCGAAAACTGCTAAAGCCAAATACTTTTCTGTTTTGGAAGCCAACAGTGGCTATTGGCAAATTCAATTAAATCAAAAAAGTTCAGAATTATGTACATTTAACACCCCATGGGGTAGGTTTCGCTACACAAGATTCCCATTAGGCATAAACACAGCCAGCGATATATTCATCAATGAAATGAATAACATTTTGAGTGATTTTCTGGGAGTCAGTCAACGTAGTAACGGATGATATTTTGGTGTATGGCGCAACAGTTCAAGAAAATAATTATAATTTAGAACAGGTCTTCATTAGAGCAAAAGAGGCGAACCTAAGAGTAAATAAAAAAAAATCTCGCATTTGTCATACACAAGTTAATTCTTGGGCATATATTAACACAAGAAGGTCTTAAGCCAAATGCGTGCAAGCAATTACAGACATGAAAAAGCCAACCGATAAAGCAGGGATCTAACGTTTTTTAGGCATGGTCAGGTATGTCAGCAAGTTTATCCCGAGATTCTCAGAAATAACAAAACCATTACGTGCAGTGTTAGGGAAGGAAATAGCATGGCATTGGCAGCAAGACTAACAGGCAGCATTTGATTTGTTAAAGCATCTACTAATAACTGCTCCCATGTTAAAATATTATGACGTTAAAGAATGTGTAACTATCCAAGTAGACGCTTCGAAGTCTGGTTTAGGAGCAACCCTATTTCAAAATGGTAGACCAGTACCCATGGCGTCAAAGGCTCTAGACGATACTCAAGCCAGCTATGCTGTTATTGAAAAAGAGCTTTTAGCTATCTGTTTCGGGTGTATGAAGCTTCATGAATATGTGTACGGGAAACAAATAACAATTGAAACTGACCATAAGCCATTAGTAAATATCATGTCTAAACCATTACACCTGTTGTCTGCACGTATGCAGAGAATGCGAAAGCATGTGCAAAATTACAATTTAGATGTCATACATATAAATGGATGCAATATGTATTTTGCAGATGCAATGTCAAGAGCCCACACCACTAGAGCCACGCCAAATGACCTCTTCGACAAGAAATTATCAGGATCTAGCATCGACGTAGCACCAAATATGCTACAACTCATACAAAAAGACACACTGCTAGATGACACACTGTGAGAAGACACACGGTTAGTTAAAACAGCGTGGCCGATTAACAACAAAACCCTGTCGACATACGTAAAACCATGTTTTACATTTAAATAATATGTTTTACATTTAAAGATGAAATAACAATTGAGAATAATATTTTATTCAGAGGTAAGCAAGTAATTGTACCTAAAAGTTTCCAAAGGGAAGTATTAGAAATAATACATGAAACACACATGGGTGTAATTAAATGTAAGTAGTTCACCCGAGACAAGGTGTTCTGGCCGGGCATGAGCAAACAGCTAGAAGACAAGGTGAGTCGATGCACAACATGCCAACAACACCGAAACATTCCACACGCCAAACCATTAATATCACATGAAGTACTGAACAGCCCATTAAAAAAAATCGGAACCAACCTATTGAAAGTTGAAAATCGAACGTATTTACTAGTAATTGACTATTTTTCTAAATTCCCAGAAGTTAGGGAATTGACTAAGACAACCAGTAAAGAAGTAATTAAATCATTGCTAGAAATATTCGGTACTCATGGTATACCAGAAATGATCATTTCAGACAACGGTCAACAATTCGCTTGTCAAGAATTTAGAAACTTTGCAACAGAATATGGATTCGAGCACAAATACTCAAACCCTCATTACCCTCAAAGTAATGGCGTCACGGGACGGCAGGAGCGGTTGCAGCAGGTGATGGAGCAGGCGGGTGAGGGGGGTGTATCACGAGGTCGGAGGAGGAGTCGCTCAAGCAGTCGTCGCCGGAGTTTCTCTGGTGCTGGCGTTCGGAGCATGGAGCGTGGTGGATGGTGGAGTGCTTCCAGGGACGCAGTCCACCTCGGAAGTGTCATGAGATGTTTTCGCCAAGCACGCGACCGTGCCCTATGAGGCCGGTGCGTGATGAGGAAAAGTCAGCCGAGAGGCATGGGAGAAGCCCTTCCAGGCACCGCCGGCGCAGCTGGTCTTCTTCGTCTTCGGAGTGCACGCATAGCAGGGAGAGGAGGCTGCGCAGTAAGTGGTCGATTAAGCGCTTTACCGAGGATAAGAAGGCTGTGCGTAAATTGTCTGGTTATGAATTGATGGAGGTGAACTGTTATTGGATGTTACAAACAAAAGATTCAGACATTAGTGATTACAGGAGATTTGTTAGACATGTACCTTATTTGGCTGGTAGGGCGAAATCGGGACGTTTTATTGCAATGGCGCACGTTAATTATGACCTTGGTGTGCGTAGGCTAGCAGCTGAGGAGGGTTATTCTGTTTTCAACCCCGGGAGTTCGGAGTTGACGCTTAGGTATTATGCTTCGATTCTTTAAAATCGAATCGGTCTGGTCAGTCAAGGAAGTCAGGAGACCACAGGCCGTACACTAAGGATGGAACGAGGCCGTGCTATAACTTTAACAGTGAGGAAGGATGTCCTCGTGATGAGCAGGCTTGCTGTTACGATCATTTTGACCGTTTTAAGAAACCCTGATCTAGGGGCAGTCTCGAATGCACTGGTGTTCTGGAACTGGCTTCTCCCGTTGTTCGCCATGGCCAATTCATTGGAAGCGCCGGGAATGTTGATTGCCCTTTGCCACGGCGACTCAGTAGCGCCGAGCCGGTGACTGAGGGTCGGGTTAGGCACATCCAGTCAACTTCAGCGGACATTGCATTGATACTGTTCCAGATAAATATTGGGAGGAGTGGTTAGCTACCTGGACTGATTTGTTATGTGATTGGTTGACTGACGGTTGACTTGAACTGTTTCAGACTGTGTGCAGTAGACTGCTTGAATGAATGTCATGTGGAATTTGCTGTTACCTTACAATGATTTAAGGGTGTTTGTCATTGTCAACATACAATCGCCAATAATGCTGTTCAGTTACAGCCTTGTCGTATGTTTTCAGAACTTTTTCTATTTGGTAGCTGTGATAAAGATTGGGAATACTTGTTGAAAGGCTTTATATTTGGTTTCAATATGATTCATTCTGACTGTGGTGCGCATTACCACAGCGCTAATGAGACTGTTCGCTCGGTGGAACACTATAACTTTATATCAGATCAATTGTCTACCGAACTTGATAATGGTAATATTTCCGAAGCTGCTGACGTTCCCCTCTGTACCCATAATATGTTCCGTGTTCCGAAATCTTCTGGCAAAGGGTTTCGGTGTGTAGTGGATTGTTCCAAACCGGTGGGCGGTTCGGTAAATGCGTATGTGGACAGGGTGAGTCAGACATTTTCCTATCGGGGCATCGACGACGTTGTTGACAATATACATCCACTTGACTACATCGTGGTTGTGGATATAAAGAATACTTATTGGGCCGTTTCTATACATCCCATTGATAGAGTCTGACAGGGCCTGCAGTGGGATTTCGGCAGTGGAGTAAAATATTTTGGAGATAATAGAATGTGTATGGGGCTTCCTTCGAGTCCGTATATATTTATGAGGATTAGTAATTTTGTCGTTCGTTCATGTGAGCGAAGTGGAGTCGACGGTGTAGTGAATTATTTGGATGACTTCGCCATCTCCAGTGAGTCTTGGGATGCATGCATTAGGTCATAATTGATGGTTATTAGGGTGCTCAGGCAATTGGGATTTTTTATTAGTTTCGCTAAAATAACCTCGCCTGCTCAGTGCACAAGATTTCTGGGCATAGATATTGATACTGTTTGTATGCAGCTATGCTTGCATGATGATAAGATAATGAAGCTCAAAGCTCAAAGCAACATGATTATAACTTATAACAGTTAGGCGCTCGAAAACTGTACAGTTTAAGCAGCGTGAACTGCTGATACCGATTGCTAATGTGTCTAATCATGACTTCTGTGTGGTCTACTGGGCGTGGAGACACTTTCGTGAGGTTCCATTGTTAGATTCGTTTCCGGCTTTTCAGGTGCCTTCCCCGAATGGGGGCTTTAAGCCTTTGGAATATCAGATTTTGAATTCTGCTATTAAGTATTTTGCAGAATGTGCAGGTTTACAGGAAGATTCGTTTTCATATCATTCCTTACGCCGAGGAGGGTGCACCTTTCTTGCTATGCAGGGTGCATCCCTCGAGGAGATTAAGACAAGGGGGGATTGGTCTTCCGATGCTGTCTTCGCTTATATTTCCTCTCCGATCTCGGAGAGAATATTACTGGATATGTGTGTTGCGACGGCCCTGTCGAGCCCACTCTAGGTGTGGCTGGGGGCGGTTTGTTGCCAGCCAGGTACAGTATTCTCATGTTTAATAAACTGTATTTCCCACAGCTACTTCTTCCTGTTATGCCTTAGCGGGTCTACATTATATATATATATATATATATTACACACAGACACACATATATATATATATATATAGATGGTTGTTGTGGTTTTACTTCATGGCAGCATCTAAGGTCATAGGAGGACGGGGGATGGATGGATAGATAGATAGATGGTTAGATAGATATGGTTGTTTGGATTTTACGTCCTGGCAACATCTAATGTCATATCAGGACAGGGGATAGATAGATAAATAGATAGATAAATAGACAGATAAAGAGAAAGATATACAGATAGATAGACATAGAGATAGATATACAGATATAGTATAGTTATACGAATCTTACCTGGGTATAGATGATGGATAACTGTTGTTTTCCCGAGGTATAAGCCTCGGGTAAACGTGGGCTAGGGAGAAGGAAGCACGTGAGGTACCAGCAATTTTAACCTACTTATTCAGGATAAAAAATGATCTTTCAATACAATGGATACTATGATGTTCCCGTAATGGTACACCAACGGGATAGATGTGGTTTTTTTTTTTTTTTTTTTTTTTTTTTTTTTTTTTTTTTTTTTTTATTAGGGCGTGGTGGGTGGGGCCCCTAGCCCACGTTACCCGAGGCTTATACCTCGGGAAAACAACAGTTATCCATCATCTATACCCAGGTAAGATTCGTATAACTATACTATTTTACCTCGGTATACAGCCTCAGGGTAGCCTCAGGCTAGGGAGACTTTTACATAATTCATTTTTATCCTTAATATCATTCATTCTTATTAAAACATTCAACGTTTTTGTTCTCACCTATTCTTGTTAGTTGGCGAGCAGGCGCTTTGCAATGCCGGTAGGCTTTTCTAGTCTTTTGTTGTAATGTTTTGCAAACGACTTAGCCGTCTTCCAGCCTGCGTGCGCTAGTATTCTTTTCACAGAAATACCTAGCAACCGTGCCTTGGAGACCATGGCACCTCTAGTTGAGTGGGAAGAGTATTTGCCAGTATCCACTCCAGCCAATTTCAACACCGTAATTGTCCATCTGGCAAGGGTGTCTCGTGAAATTGCCTTATGTGGCTTTATAAAGCTCACTAAAAGTTCTTGTGATGCACATAAATCCTTTGTGTTAGATATATAAGCCCGTATGGCTGACACAACACATAATTTCCGATCATTCGGAAAGCAGTCTAAGTGAACCGTAGATAAAGGGTCACCTAACGTGTTCGATTTGAGCAATTGTGCTAAATCAAACGTAGTTTGTTTCTTGTCTATTTCTAATCCAGTTAAGGATAAAGCAACAATCGTCTGTCCTCTGTGTCCCGTTACTAATAATAACAGGACCGCGACCTTAAAACCTAATTGTTTTATATCTAACCACGAGTTGTGAGGCCAAGTCTGAAACAACTTAAATACTATAGAAACATCCCAAAACCGACTATACTTTGGTTTTGGAGGATTCCTTTGATAAATTGACCGAAGTAGATAACAAAGGACATAATGTTTTCCAACTGTTTCGCCATCAATTCTGGGTAATATGATTGATAACGCACATCTTGCCGCATTGATCGACCCAAAGGATAGTCCTTCATCCTCTAGAGAATGAAGAAAACGAGCTACTTGTGAAATTGTTGGATTTGTTGGCTTGACTTTCATTAACAAACAATGTACACTCCATTTCTTTAAATAGGTTGTGTACATTTTGACCGTTCCTGGCCTCCAGGCATCAGATACTATCCTATCCTCAGTAATTCTGTCCAATCCAAATTGCTGTAGCTGCTTCCTTAGAAAAGGAATGCCAATAGGGGCGTCGTTGACACGTCGCCGTGAACCACTAGCGGTCCGTGGTGCGTCAGATTCCCGAGGTTTCTTGGGAATCGTATACGATCTTTTGCCAGTTGTGAAACTGCTGGCAGCCAAGGTTGCGTGTCCCAATCGGGCACCACCAGTATCGCATGTGTCCCTTCCAAGCCGATTTTTCTCACTACTCGGCTGATAATGCTAAATGGTGGGAAAATATAAAAATAATTATTTTACCAGGTAATAGCAAACGCATCTACTTTCCAAGCATCCGGTTCAGGATGCCAAGAAACATAACAGGGTAACTTGTTATTATTTCGTGATGCAAATAAGTCAACTTCAGGTGTACCCCATTTTTCACAAACGAAGTTAAACAAATGTGTAGAGAGAGACCACTCTAAATGGTCATGAAAATTTCTACTTTTATAATCTGCAAGTGTATTTTGTGACCCTGGAATATGCGCTACAGTCAGCCAGACTTGTTGAGCCTGTGCCCAGTTCCAAATCAGTTTAGATAACTGATTGCAAGACTTTGATTTGGTTCAACCCATGTTACGAATATATGCCATGGCAGTAGTATTATCAGTTAGTATTCTAACCTGTGATTTATTTATCTTTACTAAACTACGTAAGCCCAGATAAATAGCACGCAATTCTAGTGCATTAATATAGTCTGATTTTTCATCATCAAACCATCTACCTCCTGTTGTGACCCCATCTCGATGAGCTCCCCAACCTTCTAACGAAGCATCAGTAGTAATTACTGTATTAGGTTCCGCCATGCGGATTGGATTTGGTGAACTTGCTATGTGTTGCATCCACCATGCAATATCCTGTAGCCCTTCTTGCTTAATAAACATCTTTCGCTCAAAATTCCCTTTAGTTTGTGTTAACGCTAAATTTTTATCTATTTCTAGAGAATTAATATGGGCCTTCCCGTATAGAATAGCGGGTGCATACGATATCATTACCCCAATAAGGACTGCGACCTGTCTAATTTTAGGTTTTGGTAACTTAATAAGCTGGGTCGCTGTATTCATAAACTTAATTAGTTTTTGTTCTGTTATCGACACTGTAAGAGACTGTGTATCCAGAATAAACCATAAACATTTGAGTTGTTTTGTTGGTTTAAACACTGACTTTTGTGGATGTACATAAAACCCCAATTTAGTAAGTAATGCACATAAATCCAAAACTGCATTCCCACAATCAATTTGTGTTGATGCTATAATAAAGGAATCATTTATGTATGGAAACATTATATGACCCTTCCGCGCCATTACTGAGAAAACAGGTTTAAGCAGTTTAGTGAATAAACGAGGGGCACAAGCTAAACCATTCGGCATGCAGGTAAACTCATAGAGTTGGTTATCCCAAAGAAACCGAAGAAATTTCCGGTCTTTTTCCCTTATGGGAAGAGTATAATATGCATCTTGTAAATCAACACTAGCCATCCACGCATCTGGGGTAATCAGATCTCGTGCCGTATCTAGCGAAAACATTTTAAAATGTCGATATTCAACCATTTTATTAAGGATTGTTAAATCCAGGATCATTCGAACCTCGCCATTAGGCTTTGGTCTCGAGAAGATGTTTGAAATAAACTCTCCTGAACAGTATGTCACTTTTTGTATAATTCCTTTCTCAAAGAAATTTTGTACCTGTTTAGTTAGTGCCTCTCGTTCAACCGGTTCAATGTTATAAGGAAAAGGTATCCTGCCTTGTACCGGAATTTGTGTGAAGGGAATGTGAACACCCTAACTATTTGTAAAATTTCTTGGTCACTAGTAATTTTGTGCCACTCAGAAATATGATTATTAATATTACCAGCCACAAAGTTGCTTACAGTTTGTGTGGTTTTAGAGGCTGCAAGGACTTGTAACGTCTGTGTTTTGACCTCTACTTGGACCCGCCCCTGGGGAAGGGTCTCGGCGAGTTGACGCCTCGGCCTAGTGGCCGTGCGGTGTTGTCGGTCCAGCCTGAGCGAGTGCCCCGGCCCCGAAAAGTTTGAGCCCGGTCTGGTTCCCCTGGTGAACCGTCGTGGACGAAAATCCCCTTGTGACCTTTTGAAACGAGGTGTTTCCTGTTTCTTCTTGCCATCCATGTTTTTGCCACTCTTGGCTGCAGTTTCTACCTCTTTATAGAGGTATTGTAGTTGACCGCCAAACATTTTCGTGTTATCTAAAGGTTTCCCTTTAATCGGCTCTGGAGCGAGAAAGAGCGTAAACTCTTTCCCATCATTATCTGTAATCTTCTTTGAGCGAGCCACTTCTTTGCCAGCATCTGTGCAAACCGACTTGAAGACATTCTCATATCTTCGGTAAGACAAATTACTTTGTCCATCATTTTAGCCAAAGACGAGAACTTATTTTCTCTTTGCATTCTATTTGCCACAGGAGCAATAGCTGTTAGGGTACCAAGCACCGCCTTATGCACTGTGTGCAACACACCCTCAAATCTCTTACGGTCATCCGTCATATTGACATCTCGATCCATCTCCTTAATGATGGAGTTGGGAACACCTTTAATACCTGTTAATTCATCTCCTAACTTGGAGATAATTTCCGCCGGTTTAAACGTGCGGAAATGGCCATTAATGGTCTCGCGCATAAGCGTAGTGGTTTTAACACGCTTAGCCTGTGGCTTCTCCACTTTCTTAGCCACTTTGCCACCAATGGCAGCATAGACACCTTCATATTGTGTGTCTGAGTCTGATTCCGTGGAAGTGGAATCTGTGGAAGAATCGGAAGAAGAAGAATCTTTCCTCTTCTTCTTCTTCTTCTTCTTCTTGGACTTGGTCTTCCGCTTTTTGCGAAGTCCAGTCTTCCCCCGTTCTTTGGTGAAATCATCACCAGAAGAAATGATATGTTTCTTCTTCTTCCTCCGTTTAGGAGAAGGAGGAGGAGGAGCCTTAAGCTCGATCGCTGAGTCTGTCTCCGAGAAATCCTCAAATGATGATTCATCTTGGACACTCAGCATTCGCCGTTTACGAGACAACGGTGGTTTGAGAGACATAATATGACTCTCCATCGCCGCAAACCGAGTCTCCCAATTTTGAGCCGCGGCGCCGTCAGGCACTATGTCCTCATCCGCCTCGGAGAGAATATGTGCCCCGGGCTGTGTCGAAGGCACTGCCGACAACACGGGTGAGGAGTCATACTCCTCGTCCAATCCACTCGGAACACGCCCCGACGTTAGCTGTTGACTTGGCGCGGTTCTATGTTAACCTAGATCAGGTAAAAGAACCAGATGTGAATACAGCTCGTTCCTAACGCCAATTTAATCGAACCTTATCTGGGAAGGAAGGGTGGTGGAAAGAACAGCCGAGGGAGCCTCTTCGTCAGGGCAATCACCCTCTTTCACTTTCAGAGACCAAATAAGAATTGGACGTGTTTATAGGATATGTGTCAATTTGGCACGACATCACGAGATGAATTCCGATATATACCACACAAAAAAAAAGCAATTTAAAAAGAACAGGAATATGCTAGATGCGTGCATACTTTTAATTCTTTTAAATTTGTTATTTAATTTAATTTATATATATTATTTTGTTTACATATATTGAGTAAACATGGCCTGTTTCATATTGGGTTAAGCTTAAAGCTGTATAGTCCGATGAGAACATAACACTTTCAAAACCGAAGCAATTATCTAGATTTGATTCTACATATATCTAACTTAGATACTGGTGCATTTATTAAATATTTGTCACCACACAGAGTGGAATTTTGAGCAAATTTAATAGAACCCGTTACGGTTGAAGCCTATGGTGCCTGCCAACATTAATTTTGCATGTCTGCACTTCAAATATCTCAAAGGTTAGCCATTTAAAATCAAAGTTACTTCAAACTAATGTCATGAGGGTGATGAAAATGGGAAATATTGTGCCTAGAGCAGGACTCGAACCCACATCTCTTTGCATTCCGGGCCAGTGTGCTAACCATTACACCACCTAGGCTCCCTGATATCACCACAGTACCCACGCCTACCTGTCTATGTGGTTACTTGCCTGAGAGGTCAGTGAAGACCACTACACTAATATAAGGTAGATTATTATGAATTCCCGGAAAGTTACAGAGATTTCGCGAAATCACTAATTTTGCAATCTTGCCCCTTTGAAGATTGCCCCTCTGACAAGTCCCACACACCGACCAACCCACCACCACCTTCTGAGAATTATACCCCGTCCTGATATGACCTTAGACGTTGCTGGGACGTAAAGAAAAAACAAACACAAACTCTGAGAATTATTCCTCTTCTGAGAATTGCCCGTTAAGAAGTTCGTACTTCACACGTGCAAGTGTGCACAATGTATGCAGTCATTGCACTCCCATCTAGTCCACTTTATTCTCGTAGGAAATGGCGGCGGATAACGTCATAGCTCTGACACCCAAGAAGAGCTGACGTCAGCAAAACGTCACAGCGATGCGTAGGAGTAGATTTCTTACCAGCGCGGCAACGGCTTGTATGTCACTACCAGTCATGCCCCTTTGAAAACAAAACTAAAGGGGCTGTCACACTATGACGTATGGCCTTAGCGTATGCCGAAGTATGCAATTTTTTACCAACACATTGGCATACGGCTTCATACGCCACATATATGTTGGGCATACATCGAGAACGCTCGGGATACGGCGTCATAGGTCGAGCTGCTAAAAAATGTTTGTGCATGTTCAAAATTTTCAACGTATGTCACCGTATGTCTCATACCTTTCTCATACACTCAGCGTATGCTCGGCGTACATTGGCAAATGCTATGCACATGTTAGGGGTAGGTCGGGATAGGTTGGAACACGGTAGCCATACGTTCAGCCTGGTGGGAACGTGCAGTCTGTGTCCAGCCAACGGATGCATACACGTTGTGTGTACGCCCATTTGTATCCCCCACCCTGCAAAGTTTGACGAATGCCAACGTACTGGCAAATTGTCGTACGTTGGGTACGCCTTGACGCCGTACGTCGTAGTGTGACAGGCCCTTAACACGATATGAAACTTCCCTAAATGACTTTTGGAAATGAGATGATTTATTGGGGCTTCACCAGGTTGGAGAGCTTACCTCGATTGGGCTATGGTGGTTAAATACCTAATTCGGCCCCCGGTTCAATTACTATGGTCGAATTTTATATAGGATTAGTGTGCAGTTTCACAAATATGGTTGTGGCACACTGAGTTTTGTGATGTTTTCATATTGGAATATATCACTAGAAAGCAAAATATTATATCTAATTTCTTGAATATTTCCAGGCCATTTAGTTGGGACCGGATTGAGTAAATTAGCAGTGAATATTAGGAAATAATTCAGTAGTTACAACATATGGCTACAGGCCAGGGGCCATATGCAGGAGTCGGTGGTATTCGGTGGTAGCAAGCCAAAACGGTGGTAGGCGGGAATTTCCCGGGTAGGGGTGAAAAGTGGTATGCACGAGACGGTGATAGGCCTAACACCAAAAGATTAACCGGTGTTACGTTACCCCTGAAAAATAGGTTATTCATATTGTCGACTCGAGGGATTTCCCAAATCTATAAATAACTTCACGTTTAGCTATAATGTAAGTGCTACACGCTCCTGCATACCACTTGACACAGTTCCTGATGTCGGTAATAGCTACACGGTGATACGCGCTAACACCAAAAGCCGCTACCCCCGACTCCTGCATACGGGCCCAGAACTGCCCATGATAGTACTTGGTATAGCAGTAAATCCCAAACAATAGGGCACCTCCAGTCAACCATGGGGGTATATACTGGTCTTTGGCCCACTCATATACTTCCACTTGCCACTTGGGGAGGAGGTCCTGTGGGGACTGTTGCACATCATTTAGATATATTTTCTGCATAACAATATCTATATATGCATAATAAATAATTCACTGTGATTGTGCATCTGATGCATAATCACTACAAAGATGGCTTGTCTTGCTGGTACAACATTAAGAAAGACCTACCTTAAATAGTATTTACATACATGCATACATACATACATAGATACATACATACATACATACATACATACATACATACATACATACATACATAGACATACACACGTAGGGTGATTGAGACACTAAATATTTGCATTAGCATTCAATTTAAAGCTGCATAGTCCGATGAAGTATACAATTGATAAAACCAAGGCAATTACCTAGATTGTATTTTAGATATCTAACTTAGATACCCGTGCATTTATTAAACATTTGTTTCTGCATAGAAGGGAACACTGAGTCAATTTAATAAAAAACCCTTACTGCATAAGTCTATGGTGTCTGCCAAAACAAATTTGTACATGTTTGCACTTCAAATATCTCAAAAGTTTACCATTCAAAATAACACAAAGTAGATAATAATGGTCAATCTAATATATTTATCTGAGTAAAATGACAGAAACTCAAAACCTTCGGACTATACAACTTTGAGCAGTCAACCGTGAATCAAAATCAAAGTTGCAACTGACATGCTTTAACTTGTTTAGGCTTGGCGTTGTGACGCTGTCCTCATACCTGCCTCACCCACACACACCACACACACACACACACACACGCACACCTCCTCCACACAGACGCCGCGTTCCCGGAAGTAGCATTTTGGGCATGCGCACACGACGTGGCGCCGAGTTGGAAACTTATCTGATTGATCTGATTCGGTCAATTGATCCACTTAATTCGACAAGGTGCAGCAGGAGAGCACACAACTGGAAATGATGTTCCAAACAGGAGGGCGCATCACGCGCAGGCACGTGCAACTTCCGGTTTAGACCCTCTACCATGCACTCGTCACTTCCGGCGTATATCCATATTCTATTCGCACTATTGAGCTGCTTTCGGAAATTACGTCCAAGCATAGACCTCTAGATTCTAAATATTAAAGCTGCATAGTCTGGTGACGCATCAAATTTCCAAAACAACGTAAAGTTTGTTTTTTTAAGTTTGTTTTTATTGAGGCTGTATTTATACTGTCCATAGCATATAAGCCCCGGGTACCCAGGCTTGTTTTCAATGCTGGCCAGTTGTAGTGTTGGTGTTGCCTAATGGAGATTATAACAATTATTTTAATACATGTATCTCAGAAGAATTACATAAACTCAAAACCATCGGACTATGCAACTATTAAACGTCATTAAAGCCGCATACTCTGATGAAAACATCAAATTTTCAAACCGTAAACAATTATCTAGATTTGAGTCTACTTATCTAACTTAGATATTTATGGATCTATTGCTGAAAATGTTGAGCATGCACACAACGGACGCGCGTATGACGGCGTATGACGGGATAGGCCGGGCGTACACGACGTATGTGTAGCTTATGCGTAGCGTACGACGGGGTATGTGACGAAAACTGATACGCCGGCATACGCTTACGCCATACGCCGTAGTGTGACAGCCCCATTATGCATTTGTTGCCACATAGAAATTATGTACTAAGTCAATTTAATAGAAGCCTTTACTGCATAAGCCTATGGTGTCAAGAGTTTTCCATGTGACTGCGTAAATTAATTTGCTATCTTTGCACTTCAAATATCTCCAAAGTTGGTCATTTTCAATAAAGTTCCTTCAAATTAAAGTAAGGTAGATTATAACGATTAATTATATACCGTTATCTGAGAAACTGAGGAAAATGACCGAAACTCAAAACCACCAGACTATGCAACTTTAAAAGTCCTTAGAGCTGCACAGTCCAATGAAAACATCAAATTTTCAAAACCAAAACAATTATCTAGATTTGATTGTACATATCTAACTTAGATACTGGTGCACTTATTGAACATTTCTCACTACATCGAAGTGAATCTTGAGGCAATTTAATAGAACCTGTTACTGCAGTCTATGGTGTCAGAGTTTTGGCGTGCTTGCCAAATTAATTTAGCATGTTTGCACTTCAAATATCTAACAAATTATCCATTTAAAATACAAGTTACATCAAATTAAAGTAATGAAGATTATAAGAATTAATTTAATACATTTATCTTAGACAAATGACAGAAACTCAAAACTATCGGACTATGCAGCTTTAAAAGTCCTTTAACAAAAATCAAATAACCCTGGTATCCGAGGTTAACATCGTCTGACGATAGAACAATGTACGTAAAGTTGGTTGGTTGTTGGAGCTTTACGTCCTGGCAATATCTAAGGTCATATCAAGAAGGGTGGACCAGATGGGATGGCCGAATGAGTTAGAGCGTCCGTCTCCCGTGCAGGTAGATCGTGGGGGTCATGGGTTCGAGTCCCAGTCGAGTCAAACCAATGACTTTAAAATTGGTACTTGTCGCTTCCTAGCCAGGCGCTCGGCATTATTAGGATAGGGCAAGGACTGGTGTTCTCAGTGTCAGGATAATGTGACTGAGTGGGATACCAGGTCATGGTGCCGGCGGCCTGGTTTCCCAGTGGGACAGAACTATAAAGTCGCCATGAGTGCGCACTGTCACAAGTCGGTACCCGTCCTGATATGACCTTAGATGTTGCTAGGACGTAAAACAACAACAACAAACATCAAGAAGGGTACCGAATTACCACAGTGCATACTGATGGCGACTTCATAATGCTACTCCAGTGGGAGACCAGGCCGCCAGCACCATAACATCATATCCCATTCAGTCACATTATCACATTATCCTGACACTAAGCCAACCAGTCCTTGCCCTATCCTAATAATACCGAGCGCCTAGATAGGAAAGTAGAAGAAGAAGAAGTTTTGTTTGTTTGTTGTTGTTTTACGTCCTAGCAACAGCTAAGGTCATATGAGGCTTGTACCGACTTGTGACAGTATGCATTCATGGCGATTTTATAGTGCTGCCCCACTGGGAAATCAGGCCACTGGCACCATGACCCATTATCCCACTCAGTCACATTATCCTGAGACCGAGCTAACCAGTCCTTGCCCTATCCTAATAATGCCGAGCACCAGGCCAGGAAGCGACAAGTATAAATTTTTAAGTCATTGGTTTGATTCGACCGGGAACCGAACTCGGGAACTCACGATCTTTCACACGCGAGGCCTGTGCTCTACCGATTCGGCCACCGCACCCGTTCGAGAAGAAGAAGAGTGATTGATTGGTGGTTTCTTCACGCCGTGTTGGTAGCATATGTCATATTTATTGCGCACAGAAGAAGAAGAGCAATAAGAAGAAGAAGAAGAAGAAGAAACAGCAGCAGAAGAAGAGAGTATCTGCTATTGAGTGAGTGACCTTCACCATTGTCATGCAGTAAATTTAAGTGTTTAAAAAGTGGCTTGAAAAGAGAAACTTTACCAATGGCCTGCCGGTGTGGCGTTTTCAGCTCCCGGTCATGCTCAGCGGCCTGTCGTGGCTTCTGCGCATGCGCGGATTTTCGCACGTTGCGGCGAGCACTGCTATTTGTTTTGTTTACTGCTACGTTGTTAGCTGCTACGTTAATATCGCTTGGAATTTAAGGTTAATTTAATGAAATTTCATTATTTGAGTATGTAATTCTGTTAAATATGATCGCATTCAATAGATTTCGGCCTGATCGGATCCTAACACTGCCGGGCACCAGCTGAGCTTGTAGCCGGCGAGGCCACGGGTGTTTTGCATATGTCTTAAAATCCGCGCATGCGCAGAAGCCACAACAGGCCGCTGAGCATGACCGGGTGCTGAAAACACCACACCGGAACCAGGTCCTCGGTATAATCTATTCCAAAGTCACCATGATATGCAATGTGTCATGACTGAGCCAGAAAGGTAGATTTGGGGGTGGGGTGCGGGAATTTCCTGCATTGTCGTCTGCTGTCCATCAGTGTCAGCGGTAACTGACAGTGCTTTTAAAACGTCAACTTAACAAATATGTGTGTACATATTACATATATATATAGGGCCTACATATACATACATACACACATATGTACATATATATGTACATACATGTACAAACATGTATGCACATATATAAATGGTATGCATATACATGCCTATGCATATATACATAATACTGTACTTAGAGATGTCATTGTGGGGATCGGAGGGCCGCAAGCTGTGCTGTCAGCCCCCCCTCCCCACCTCCACAAGGCGGTGTAGGGGGTGACCACTCGCTCACCTGCCAACCAGACTCAGCAAAATCTCTCACGGGACTCAGCAAAAACTCTCACGGGACTCAGCAAAAATTCTCACGGGACTCCCACCCCGCTTAGGCCCGTGCACCGCGCTCGGGGGTGCCCCCCCCCCCCTTTGTTAGGGGGAGGGGCAGGCAGTACATATATATGTATATATATACGCTTATATACGGATATACATGTAAATATACATATAAAGATACATGGGTATGCAGATAAATATACATATGTGTATATACATATAAGTTTATAACATGTGTATATACATATAACATATGCATATATATATATATATATCTATATATATATATATATATACATATATATGTGCATATATATACATATATATTGTTTGTTTGTTGTTGTTTTACGTCCTAGCAACATCTAAGGTCATATCAGGACGGGTACCGACTTGCGACAGTGCGCACTCATGGTGACTTTATAGTGCTGTCCCACTGGGAAACCAGGCCGCCGGCACCATGACCTGGTCTCCCACTCAGTCACATTATCCTGACACTGAGCACACCAGCCCTTGCCCTGTCCTAATAATGCCGAGCGCCTGGCTAGGAAGCAACCAATTTTCAAGCCAGTGGGTTGACTCGACCAAGGTTCGAACCCACAACCCCACGATCTACCAAGCACGGGAGATGGATGCTTATCTATTCATGTATATATGTCTGCATATGTATTTATACATATGCAGAGATATATACATGAA
>CM059188.1:101073584-101146998 GCA_030323885.1 Branchipolynoe longqiensis | reverse complement strand
ACACACACACACACAAACGCACAACCCACCCACCACCTTCCTCACCTCCCTACAAGAACCGGGGGAGGGCTTAGCGGGCGGAGAGTGGTTTGGGTTTGACGACGGGCGTACGTGCCGTGCTATACCGCGATCCGTCCACATGTGAAGATATATATAGGAATTAAAGGCTATTTCAAAGCTTCTCAAGGCTGTTTTGATAGGAATTAAAGACTATTTTCATTTGGATATCAGGGGAAAAACAAAAATGGCGAATTGTTCGTTGTTTTACGTCCTAGCAACACCTAAGGTCATATCAGGACGGGTACCAACTTGTGACAGTGCGCACTCATAGTCATAGCGACTTTATAGTGCTGCTCTACTGGGAGACCGGGCCGCCATCACCATGACCCGATATCCCACACAGTCATGCAATGGCGAGTGACGATTTCGGACTAATTTAGATCAGTGGTGAGATTTTCACGGAATTCAAGGCTTTCCAAGACTACCAAAAATAGGTTAAAATTCCAACGCTTTTCATGGCCTTGAAATGGGGCAAATGAAGTTCAAGTCTTTCCAAGAGCCCCCCCCCCCCCCCCCCCCCCAGTCCCCGGACGGACCCTGGCAATGGGATAGAATGGCTGAAACGACGCACACCGCCAGTGTTTGTTAATGCACAAACTCTGAGTCCGGCAGACTGCCACGTCGAATCACAGCCTGACACACTGAATTAAACATCATGAAACCCGCCCGTCGCCTCGCCGCCCCGCCACCAGCCGAGCACGTGGTGAACGATGAGGCCTGGGGGCAGATGGATGGGGCGACGCTTCCGCCGGCTCCCATCAGAGGGCGTGGTGTTTGTATACAGGAAAGACGCAGGCATCAATCACCCACACTTCATACAAAGGTTGGTTGTCGGAGTTTTACGTCCTGGCAACATCTATGGTCATATTATCAGGACGGGTACCGACTTGTGTGACGGTGCACACTCATGGTGACTTTATAGTGCTGCCCCACTGGGAGACCAGGCCGTCAGGTCATGGATATCCCACTCAAGTCACATTATCCTGACACTGAGCCAACGAGTCCTTGTCCTATGTTATTAATGCCGAGTGCCTGGCTAGGAAGCAACAAGTATAAACTTCTAAGTCATTGGTTTGACTCGACCAGGGTTCGATACAGAGGTAGACACCCCCCCCCCCCCTCTTGCCTCCCAACCCACATTCACAATCACACGGTGCCTCAACCTCAGGGCTTGCATCCTCCCCTGCCCCTAGATGCACTCTTCCGCTGACTTTGCACATACAGTAAAACCTCTCTAACTGACCACCTCCACAGATCGACCACTCCCCTATATCGATCGCTGTATTTGGGTCCCAAACGATCGCCCATACAATAGCATTGTAATGATTTTTTTTGCAAAACCTCTCTAAACCGACTACATCCATAAATGGACCATTTGGGTGCCGTGCCATGCGAACAGTGACGCATTTGGGAAAGTTGCTTCATTAGTTCGTAATCAGATTCAAGCCCTGGTCACATAGCTATTAGTGGACCTTGGTGAATGTAGTGGAGGCTAACATAGTTGAACGTAGTTGAAGGTAGTTGAACCTAGTTGAACGTACCGGCATCCATACTTGTCCTTGATGTTAACTTGGTAATAACGTGGGTGAGCCCTGATCTCCGATTTAATTTTTTGGACATGTTCAAAAGAGCGGTATGTTAGAGGCTGACTTTCGAATGTAGTAGAACATACCTCTTAATGTACTCTAGTGTACTCGAGCATACTCTAGCACACTTTGACCGCACAAAACCATGGCCATTCCATGTAGAGCATGCCGTGGTCACATAGCCATTAGTGGGCGTAGATGAACGTAGTTGAACGTAGCGGAGGCTAACATAGTTGAAAGTAGTTGAACGTAGTTGAATGTAGTTTAACATACCGGCATCCATACCGTAACAGTATTTATCTGTATCATTTGGTGGCAAAAGGTGCGATACCTTAACATATTTCAAAGTAGTTTAACAACTTACACCAGGTTTGACCCACGTTCACCTCCACTACTTTCACCTACGTTCAACTACATCCACTAACGGCTATGTGACCAGGGCTTTAATGTTTTAATAGACTACATCACGGTTCCGACTGCGCATGCGCTGAAAACGGCGTTGGGAGCAAAGCAAAGGCATACGGCCATTGAGTTTGCCAATGCGCGCAGTGAAAAACGTTAGTTTTATTAAAAAATAATAGAAATCCAAAACCCTAACCTTATCAATTTAATATAATCTTTTTGTTAAACATGTTTTCTATATGTGTTCCAAGCGGTTTGTCTCTAGGTGGTGTAGTTTTATCAATATTTCACTTTTTATGTATGGAGATTGCTCACTGCCATTGACAATGCATTGAGTACTCTAGCTATGGCTCTAACACTAGTCTGAGTGCCTAGATCTTTCTAAATCTAAATGCACATGGCATAAAATGTGCTGATTATATTGATGTAAATGCAATGCTGGATACAAGATTAATATCTTAATTTATTATATATATTTTTTTAGTTGGTATTCTATGTTTCAAACAAGAGCTGAGATGAGCTGAAACTAGCACATTTGATAGCTGCACCCAGTGTATTAGCATGTGCCATGTGCTTTTGGGGGGGGGGGTTTGCTCTGATGCATCCCACAATGCACCGCGCCGCTGGAACCGTGATGTAGTCTATCGAGCTGGTTAATTTCAAGCGAGGGCCGACCAAACACATATGGGACTGACGAGTCCTTTGACGATGAAACCCGAGCTGAGTCATATGAAGTCGAGATTCAGAAAGAGGGCTGGTGGGTGGGGTAAAACCTGTGAGGCGTTGATTAACTGGAGGAGAAGCGCCGGCTCACCTCGGTGGTGTAAGGGGTGTGTGTGGTGATGGGTTGTATGTAGTGTCAGAGTTCCCTGATAAATAAAGCCCATAAATAATATTACAGTTCTTGTATATACTGTACAGAGAGAAAACAAACTTGGGTTTTCAGAACTTTTCAGATTTCAGAATTTCGGATAAGGAAACATAGACCTTATATACCTCTTTATATATATAATATATATATAATATATATATAATATAATATATTATATATATATATATATATATATATATATATATATATATATATTACACACACACACACACACACACACACACACACACACACACACATATAGGTTATATGGCTAGGCTAATGTGGTCAGCGTCCAAGAAGCTAATATGCCCGGTACTACACTGGTCCCACAGCGCAGCTGTAGAACACTTTCTCGGAGCCACTCCCAGAGTCCGAAGTAGCGTAATGGTGGGCCTTAACGAAGCTGACGAACTGACAAGATGGCGCCCGATAGTCGGGAATAGGTTAATTAGGCCCGCTGAATTGCATTAGAATGCCTGGCTCTAACCGCGGCGATTGGGCCCGATTTGCGGCTGATTCTGTATGATAGACTCAACTCGGTAGAGAAGGCTTGAATCTGTGAAAAGAGCAACTCGCGAGCAGCTGCCGTGCACTAAAACAGCCTTGTCAGCAATGTCACCTAAATATATAAATAACTAACTAAATAAAATTGACGCAGGTGATTGCGCTCTATTTAAGCTTGTGTAACTAAAGCATGTTTATTGCTTGGTTTGTTTGTTGTTGTTTTACGTCCTAGCAACATCTAAGGTCATATCAGGACGGGGGAGCATGTTGACACCGGCCACATAAACTCGAAGGCAGACCGAACTGCCAGTGTCTTTTTTCCATCCTTTATAACCGAGGAGGAGGGAAAACCTCTCAACAATTATGATCGGGGAATATGGGTATGAGATGGGGGGGGGGGGCGGTGAGTGGGTGCGTGGTGGAGAGAGGGAGGGGGTGCCACTTTTTGTGCTATTCTGAACCTGCTTTATTAATTTGCAAATGAAGTAGCCCAGGGTGAACATATTGGTGCTCACCCTGGGATACTTCATATGCAAAATAACACCGATGTATAACGCATTATGCGAGTAAAAAGGCGCGGAAGGGAACTACTCCATTTATTATCACTATTATTGATATATATACTATTGTAGACTTTTGCTTTCATGCCCTCCTTCCCGTACCTCCACTGTGAGACCAGTGGCGCCCCCAACGTCTGTTCCTGACCCTACTGGACGCGAGAACCTCACTCGCATGGAGGATTTTTTCTACATTATATATATATATATATATATATATATAAACCACTGGGCAATAAGGTTAGACAAATGCAGAGTTGGGCTGAGTTCTTTATTAGTTCTTTGGCTGGGACTATATATGCCCTACCTAAAAAGAAAATTGTGATCGGAGTGACAATGATTTGCATTAATTCCGCACCACGCAGTTGGCGCCCCATTCGCGCATCCCGTATTGGGGTGGGCGCGCGAATCCGAATACATACAATTGATCGTACAATAAACAATATATACAATAATATATTAATAATGGGTTTCGCTCCGTTCCTTTATATTATTATAATACATTATATATATATATATATATATGTCGTGGGGGTGATGAAAATGGGAAATACTGCGCCTAGAGCGGGACTCGAACCCACATCTCTTTGCATTCCGGGCCAGTGTGCTAACCATTACACCACCTAGGCTCCCTGATATCAATACACTCCCCACGCCTACCTGTCTATGTGGTTACTTGCCTGAGAGGTCAGTGCAGACCACTACACTCGTCCCCTGGAATTGTAAGTCTTGTAATGCTTACAATTACATACATACAGGCAAGGCACTAACACATACATACACAGGGTAGGTTCAACAACCATACAGCGCAAAGCTTGTACAGGATCCTGATCACGGCAACCAGTGTCGTGGGGTGATGAAAATGGGAAATATTGTGCCTAGAGCGGGACTCGAACCCACATCTCTTTGCATTCCGGGCCAGTGTGCTAACCATTACACCACCTAGGCTCCCTGATATCAATACACTCCCCACGCCTACCTGTCTATGTGGTTACTTGCCTGAGAGGTCAGTGCAGACCACTACACTCGTCCCCCTGGAATTGTAAGTCTTGTAATGCTTACAATTACATACATACAGGCAATGCACTAACACATACATATACAGGGTAGGTTCAACAACCATACAGCGCAAAGCTTGTACAGGATCCTGATCACGGCAACCAGTGTCGTGGGGGTGATGAAAATGGGAAATACTGCGGCTAGAGCGGGACTCGAACCCACATCTCTTTGCATTCCGGGCCAGTGTGCTAACCATTACACCACCTAGGCTCCCTGATATCAATACACTCCCCACGCCTACCTGTCTATGTGGTTACTTGCCTGAGAGGTCAGTGCAGACCACTACATATATATATGACACACAGATAATATATATATTATGTGTGTGTCATATATATGTCTATATATATGTCTATATAAAGGCTGGTCTATACAAAGGAACAAGGAACAAGGAGAGTAGTGGTATGAGTTATATTTTCTATGGCTAGGAATATCAGCCTAACCTAATAAAAGAACAAATCCTCCAACGCGAGTGATGTTTTTTAGGGTATGAAGGTACCGGGGAGCACCAGAGGTGGCACCACCAGTCATGACACATGAAGGAGGCAGTACAGTGTATCGTGTAATAGTAATAATAATAATAATAATAATAATAATAATAAACACAATAATAATAATAAGGAAATAATTCCCTTCCTCACCTTTATACTCCCATAATGCGTTATACATCACATATTTATGTCTATTTGGGTCTATATATATATGTCTATTTATGTCTATATATATGTCTATATGTGTCTATATATGTCTATATATGTCTATATATATGTATATATATGTCTATATATATGTCTATATATATGTCTATATATATGTCTATATATATCTCTCTAACTCTCTCTCTCTCTCTCTATATATATATCTGAGGTTCTGTACCGTAGAGACCTCCTTTTATCTAGTTGAGGTAAGTATTCGACCTAGATTTAAACTGTCGGTACGTAGAATTGAAAGGACATCATTCGGGAGAAGCTGCCAATCAACCGTGGTATATGTGACACTCCTATGTGAACCTATATGCCCGCCCCAGGACCTGGAACCAATTCACCACTCTTGAAGTGTTTCAGATAAGGATATGGATAACCAAGTCCCGGATGTCCAGTCTCAATTCTACTGCAACAGTCAGTTGGCATCACATCAATTCCAGTCGGATATGGTTGGGTGCTGGAATTTTAACCCCAGGCAACATCTAAGGTCATATCAGGGTGGGTACTGACTTGTGACAGTGCACACTCATGGTGACTTTTATAGTGCTGTCCCACTGGGAAATCAGGCTGCCAGCACCATGACCAGATATCCCACTCAGTCAAATTATCCTGACACTAAGCTAACCAGTCCTTGCCCTATCCTATTAGTATTAATGCCAAGCACCAAGCTAGGAAGCAACAAGTATCAATTTTGTAAGTCATTTGTTTGACTCGACTGGGATTCGAACTCCCGATCTCCCGCATGGGAGGCATGCGCTCTACCGATTTGGGCACCCCGTCCGATGAGTTGGATATAGACTGCTAGGATCCGACAGAATCTCGGCTGGTTTAATTCAGCGCGTCTGTGTGATGCCCCGGTCATGTACACATTAGTGGACGTAGTTGAATGTTGTGGAGGCTAACGCAGTTGAACGTACCGGCATCCATACTTGTCCATGATGTTAACTTGGTAATAACGTGGGTGAGCCGTGATGTCCGATAAAATTGTTGGACATGTTCAAAAGAGCGCTATGTTAAAGGCTGAATTTGCATCTGTGATGATAACATACTCTAGCATACTCTAGCGTGCTCTAGCGAACTCTAGTGTACTTGAACGAAGCTCTGGACACATAGCCGTTAGTGGACATAGGTGAATGTAGTGGAGGCTAACATAGTTGAACGTAGCTGAATGTAGTTGAACGTACCGGAATCTGTACCGTAACGTATTTATCCGTACCATAACGTATTTATCCATACCGTAACATATTTATCCGTACCATAACCTGCCATACCTTAACATATTTCAACGTAGTTTAACGTTCTTACACCACGTTTGACCCAGGTTAGCATCCACTATGTTCACCTACGTTCAACTACGTCTACTAACGTGTATGTGACTGCCCCTTGAGAGTCTGGTTGAGTGCAGAACTGAAACTTTGTTGTTTAGGAGTCCTGAATTACTTGCAATATCTCTTTTTCATTAAAGTTGCACTCTTACCTGCCAGTTAATCCGAGTGCAGCTGTGCTGCATTAGTCCATTATAACAGATTGAGTGGCATTATTATGTCAGAATCGGAACAAAGAGAAAGCAATGTAAATATGAGACGCTGACACCATGAAGTCCGTCTACAGTCAACCTGCATTAGTCTGACCCAGCTTAATCTGACAATTTCACCATCTGACCAAATCATTTATCGAACAGATTAATAAAATGTCCGGGTCAGTACAATGTGAAGATATGGAATTAAAGGGCATTTCAATGCGTTTCCTGGTTGTTTTTCATAGGAATTCAAGATTATTTCCATTTAGAATTCAGGAAAAAACAACAATGGCGAATGGCGATTTTCGACTAATTTAGATCAATGGGGACAGTTTAATGGAAGTCAACGCTTTTCAAGACTAAATACCCTAAATAGGTTCATTCAAGACTTTCCAGCCCCCTTATGGAGCTTGACATGAATTTAATCCTTGTCTTTAAATAGGTTCAATTCAAGGCTTTTCAAGACTGTTTAAGACATTCCAGTCCTCAAAATCAAAATCATCAAAAATCGCGGAAATGAGAGAAAGCGGATGATCTTTCTCACCTTCAATTATATGCATATTTCATGAGACAACACTGAAAATAAAAATGTAAGAGTAAATTAGATTAATTACAAATTGGTTTATTTCTCTAGAAGGGCCCTTCACTGACTTTACCATGTAAATCTACATACTTGTGTATAATACTACTGCTATTACTACTACTCCTACTACTACTACATCATCATATATCAGCAGCATCATCATCCACATCAGCATCATCACCAGCATTACTGGTTATGGTAATGATATTACATATTATTATACATTATTAATATTTAATATACTTGTATAATGAAACATAGATATCATTTTCGGAGCATTAGATGTGTTTGTGACCGGTCGGGATGACTTACTGGTTTGCTGAGTGTGACTAAGTGATGGTGGTGGATATCAGGTCATGGTGCTAACAGCTGGTTGGTTGTTGGAGTTCTACATTCTGGCAACATCTAAGTGTAAAATATTCCAATAAAACGCATTGGTGGGGGAATGCAAATGGTCTATAATGGTAATTGGTATATCGTGCTAGGTGCATGAATGTATTTATGTAGTTGCTGGTTATACTTTACTCATGGTCAATAGTCATTGTGTATTAGTCAGATAGTGTGAAACAGGCACTAGAGATAGTGTGTAAGGGGCACTTGGAGCTCTACCCACTACCCCCTCCCCCCTATGTTAGTCACGGATCACCACACACTCAGCTCAGGCAGGTGGTGGCCAAGCAGCCACACCACATGGTGGTGGTGGGCAGATCACTGTAGCCATGGTGACACAGGAATGCTTGATGTTCATTGGTGGAACTATAAATGCTTGATTCTCATTGGAGAACACGGTCAGGTGGTATGCCATACCAGATCCATGTACCACTATAAATAATAAACCTGAGGGCATTGTCTCTCTCTCTCTACTTTCATTCTCTTCTTGCCTGTATTGATTTCATTATAGCCTGCCTACACAAACACAGATTCCAGCCGTGGACTTTACGTAAGGTCATATCCAGACTGGTACCGATATATGACAGTGTGCACTCAATGTGACTCTATAGTGCTGCCCCACTGAGAAACCAGGCTGCCAGCACCATGACCCACTTAGTCACATTATCCTGACACTGAGCTCACCAGTCCTTGCCCTATCCTATTAATGCCGAGCACCAAAGTAGGAAGCGACAAGTATAAATTTGGTAAGTCATTGGTTTGACTCGAACGGGAATCAAACACCCAATCTTCCACACAGGAGGCCTGCGCTCTACGGATTCGGTCATCGCGTCTGGTAGGCTCAGAATGCAGCCTATGCAGCTGAAACTACATCACATTCCCATTAGACGCTATGACATACATCCGGGACCCTTGGACCTGCGTTCCTAGAACTACTATCTCACAGAACAGCATTCAAAGGCAGCCCACATCCCTGACTTACCGTAGTGTTCAGGCATTGCACACACCCTAAACCGACCCAACCCACTTCCCATTGGATAAGACAGGCGGCCATTAGAAACCGCCAGGGGGCGGGCCGAGTTACCTACCACGTGACATTTCCCAAAAGACACATTCAGGAGCACAGCACCTAATCTACTTAGAAACACGGTGCGCGTTATAGACCAAATGCAATTAGGAACCCTACAATGAAGAAGGAAATGGATCCCTAAAACCACGCCTCCACGACAATCAACAACGTGGTGCGGTGTGGGAAGTGTGTGCGTGTGTGCATGTATGTGTGGGTGTGGGTGCTTGTCTGTGTGTAGGTGAGTGTGCATGGGTTCGCAAGTTTGTGTGTGTTGGTTGGTTGGTTGTTGGAGATTTACGTCCCGGTAACATCTGAGTTCATATCACGAAGGGCACCGACTTGTGACAGCGCTCACTCATGGTGACTTTATAGTGCTGCCTCAATGGGAAATAAAGTCACAGGCACCATGACCCGATATCCTACTCAGTCACATTATCCTGACACTGAGCTAACCAGTCCTTACCATATCTTATTAATTCTGAGCCCCAGGGTAGGAAGCGACAAGCACACATTTTTAATTCATTGGTTTCAGTCCACCGTGAACCGAACTCCCGACCGCCGGCACGCGAGACCTGTGATCTACCGATTAGGCCACCACACCCGGTGAGTGGGTGAATGAGTGGGGGCGGTGAGTGTGTTTGTGTCGGGCTCCTAATCTTGGCCCTAAGCACTGAAGATTCCGTCACCATCACCCACCCACCCACACTCCGCCGAAAACCCTCTAAATGTTGGGGTTAGTTGGCATTCACACTGCATTCCATGCCGAGGGTCAGGCTCCGACCCCCGATCTGCCCCCGCCCCCTCACCCGCCACCCCGCCCCATCACCCCCACCTCATCCCCACCCCACCCCCTCCCAACCCCCGTCCCTCTGACACTTCTGGGGCTGTGATTCCACGACGCGGAACGCGCATTGTCTTCGAACAGAGAATTGTCGTCTGCGCAAATGCAAGATGGCGCCCACCCGCTGTCCGTGCTGAACACCGCCCAGGAGACAACAGGATGATAGCGAGCCGACCTGCGCAGCCCAGGGTGCGCAGACGACACGAGCCCTTTAGCCTACTTACTGTAAAAAACATTAACTCTATCGACTTACTGAGGGGCTATTTGTTTTTTAACAACGCTTAGATCTACTTGTGTTGTTGTTGTTGTTGCTTTGATGTGGCTGTCACGTTCAGGACAGAAGTGCACTCTCACACCTCTAACCGGACGCGGTGGCCGAATCCGTAGAGCGCAGGCCTCCAGTGCAGGAGATTGGTGGTTTGATTCCCGGTTGAGTCAAACCAATGACTTACAAAATTGATACTCGTTGCTTCCTAGCTTGGTGCTCGGCATTAATAGGATAGGGCAAGGGCTGGTTAGCTCAGTGTCAGGATAATGTGACTGAGTGGGATATTGGGTCATGGTGTCTGGGGCCTGATTTCCTAGTGGGACAGCACTATAAAGTCACCATAAGTGTGCACTGTCGCAAGTCGGTACCAGTCCTGATATGACCTTAGCTGTTGCCAGGATGTAAAATTCCAAGAACCAACCAACCTCTAACCAGTAGTCGACGTGTGAGGCAAAGGTCACATTAACCACCATGACCCTGGTGAAGCCAGCTCACTTAACGCTACATTTTGCGACATTAAATGTGTTCTAAAGTTGACATTCTTTCAACTCGATTTACACGATATACGACACAGGTACTTAAAGATATATATATATATATTTATTTTTAAATAGAAGAAGACGCAATGTACAACAAATACTCACACCGGACCTGGCAGTCGAATCGGTAGAGCACAGTGCTTCAGTGGAGATCGATTCTCAGTCGAGTCAAACCAATGACGTACCAAATTTATACTTGTCGCTTCCTAGCTTGGCGCTCCGCATTAATAGGATAGGGCAAGGGCTGGTTAGCTCATTGTCAGAATAATGTGACTAGGTGGGATATTGGGTCATGGTGTTGACGTCCTGATTTCCCAGTGAAGCTACACTATAAAGTCGCAATAAGTGTCCACCCTAATATGACCGTAAAATGTTGCCAGGACGTCAAATTCCAACAACAAACCAACAAACACTCACACGACGTTGCACCAAGCGAACACTTCCCCCTTTTGCGCTAGGCGCGCGCTGATTGGCTGATCGGCGGTGGACCAGCCGGCCAATCAGCGCCCTGTGCGGGAGGGCGGGTGGCTGCTGCTGCGGGCGCAACACGCGGCCGGAGGCAGGCAAAGCCCGGCAAATGTCGTCTGCCGCGCACCAGCAGGTCACATCTTTCCCGCCAAAGTCATCTGCTTATTTTGCGCAGTGGAAGCTTCACACCTGGACTGCCTTTATTTAACCAGCCGAGGATCACACACGTGACAGAACTGTGACTCCCGCCGTCCACTTCCACCCGCCCAGCAGGCCGCGCCCCCCAAACTAAAACACACATGTGTTGTTTGTGTTTAACACACCCGAATCCCCCCACACACATTGAAGGACCCCCCCCCCCCCCAAACACACACACACTTTGAAGGACCACGCACCCAACCACCGGTTATTCCAAACGAACATGGGTGCTAAGTAACCACATCTCAAAGGACACGGCACAGGATACACAAGGACAGCTGGGAGAGGCTCGTGCAATAAAAGGCGCACTTGGTTCAACGCGGGAACTTACCGACAAGCAAGGTAAGGAGAGAGCAAAAACCGGGAATCATATAGCTATACACGCCTACTCATCCTCCTCCCCCCTTCCCATCCTGGTCATTCTCCTCCTCTTCCTTGTCTTCCTCCCTCCTCCTCCTCCTCCTTCTCCTCCTCCTTGTCCTTCTCCTCCTCCTTGTCCTTCTCCTCCTCTGCCTTGTCCTTCTCCTCCCCCCTTCTCCTCCTTGTCCACCTCCCCCCTCCTCTTATTCCTCCTCCTCCCACGCCGCCCCCGCCTGGTCGGCCGCGTCCGTGCGAGCCCACAGATACCGGCGCGCCGCCTAGCGGTGTGGTCAGACAGCGCCGCGGGGACTGCTAGTAAGTAGTATAGGAGGTCTACTCGTCCGGTTGGTTGTGAGGCAGGGGCGGCAGTGACGAGGAAGGAGGGATTATAAATATTGTCGAGATTATCGAGATTATTACCTCCCGTGTGAGGCACACCACACTGACTGCTTGCTACGTGCATGGGCTGCTGGAACCAGTCGAGTCGAGAGGTAAGGACTAAGGCGGTGTTGCTGAATTAGACGTACAACTCTGGTAGAACAACAACAAAACAGGAACAACTAGACGCGTGTTTCTTAACCCTGCGTGGTTGTTGGTTTGTTGGTTGTTTTACGTCCTGGCAACATCTAAGGTCATATCAGGACGGTTAACCCTGTGTGTCTCCCTTTGCCCTGTGGCCCATCCACCTCTGTGTATGCGTCTATGTATGGGTCTGTGTGTGTGTGTCTATGTGTGTGTGCCTGTGTGTATGTATCTGTGTGTTTGTGTGTGTTTGTGTGTGTGTCTGTCTCTGGGTGTGTCTGAGTGTGGGGATGGGTGTGTCTCTGTGTGTGTGTATCTGTGTGTATGTGTGTGTCGCCATGTGTGTGTGTTTAAAATTGCTTAAATTACTTAAATTTAACAACAAAACTTGCAATGGCAAAATCAAGCAATCATACTCATAGGTAAATCAATTAAGCTATTAAGCATATCCATGTATTGTTCGATATATTATAGTATATATTGTTTTATAATGCATATCCATGCTATTAAGCATATCCATGTATTGTTCGATATATTATAGTATATATTGTTTTATAATGCATATCCATGCTATATAACTTAGTATGTATATATAACCCAACATATTGTCATATTTGTACTTCACTACATACCCTCCAGCCATCATCATGTTAACTAGCGGTATTTTACACGCTAGAATCTTTATAGGAAATAGAACCCTAACTTCTGTATGTGGAGGCCGGAAAGCACTAATGTATGATATTACCCAAGTGATGATCCACTTACTATATCTGCTTACTATATCTTCTTACTATATCTGCTTACTATATCAGTTCCAAGAAATAGTAACCCAACAGAAATTAAGTGTGGTAAAGTCTAGTAGGGAGGGGTGGCTCGCTCCTCCCGCTGTGCTGTCTCCAGCCTAGTCCAGGTCATCTGGCTGCCACACCCCCTGCCCAACTCTTTTATTCAGATGGAACACATTCAAAATACAGTTACACAGTTGTTGGGAGTCTCCTCAGTCAGAGACAGTAACATGGCATTTCATTGGCTGAACTTCTCCAGTCAGTGGTGGGAGGAGGCAGGGTGGGAGTGGGTGGACCCTCACCACTCCCACCAGCCCCCTCCGCCCCCTGCTGGGTAAGGCGGTGGGGGGGCCAACCCACCCACCCCAAGTCAGATACATATTTTTCCATCAAGTTCACCAATCACACTTACATGGGAGTATCAACCTTATTTATCTTTACATAACGTAACACCAGTGGTCACTAGTCCCTTAGGAGTTTCTACGTGCCTTACTTTGAGAATTACATATTGCATCATCTTTAGTTCAGCAAACTGCCACCAGTTGGGGCAGGGATGGCTCACCCCACACACACCCACACACACCCACACCCACCCACACACCCACCCACACACCCACCCACACACCCACCCCCACACCCACCCACCCCACCCACCCACACACACCCACCCACACACACACCCCCACACACACCCACACCCACACACCCACACCCACACACCCACCCACCCACACACACACACACACCCCCACACGCACACACACACACACACACACGCCCCCCCATGCATTGTCACCTGTGTGCTAACACTCCCTCAGATACTGGCATTTGTAAATCATGCCATAACAGGCAGACAGCACTCAGTTTCTTAACTTAATTATTGTACCAATTCTGTGGTTTCTTCACAGACTATTTGTCTGGGTGAAGCAACCAAAATCTGCAGCAAATGTATATGCTGCCCTTAGTTTCAGCATTTACCTCCCTTTATACAATATATAATATCAACAGACTTCAATTCAGTAATACATGTAAATATACCAATACAGTAATCATTTTCCAGAGTTTTTATCTCCAGCAGTTATATTTGATGTAGAACCTTAGAACAATCTGATATTAATTATCACTTCACTTAATGCACATAATCTACCATGGTTTCACAACTTGGTTTGAATATTATGCATATGTATTTAGCAACATGATAGAATGAATTTGGTATTATTAGAGAGGTTTTATAGTGGTACTTATATAATTGGGATATTATTATAATGACTTTATAGAAATAACTGGATGATTTAAATATGATTAAAACAGTTTTCTTAATGCTTCACATATGAGTTTTGTGAAAAGTAGATATTTTAGAATTTATTTAAACTATTATTTATTTATGAACCAGACCTAAAAAGTCAGAATATTTTACAATCATGCACCACTGGTTTCCACTTCTGTCTCAGTTCTTCATGATTACCTCCGCTCCTGTAACCGTCTTCTTCAATCCGATGTAAACTAAACTATGGATAGTGATGATCCACGTCTGGAAGTACCCGGAGGATATGTTCCCGCTACATTACCCCTCTCACTGTGAGTTGGGCGGCCCCTACAACTATATATATAAATCCTCCGGTGCGACTGACTCTGGTCTATATCCGGTGGAAGCGAGAAGGGAAGGTGGAGCCACCGGTACAGTATTGGTCTTACGGAGTATAGCAAATAATAATAATAATATTTAACCCTTACATATCTTTATACTCACATAATTTGTTATACATCATATATATATGTATATGTATAGCATCAGGTAAGGCAGAGCGCCTGACCAGTCGCTTGAGTAGCTGAGTGTCATTAGGTGTGTAGTGTCATTTAGGTGCCAATTAGAAACACAGTTCATGGGTAATCAGTTTACGGGTAAATATACTCGTATAATTGCTAGTGATCTATACAACTTCTAAGGAATGAGTACCAAGAACTGCCGGTTGCGGTGCCACTGTAGGCAAATGAGTGCCACAGTGAATAGATCTGGGTCTGTTAGTGGACAATAACGGATCATAATAATAATAAGAAATAGTAAGAAATACCTCATACTGATGATTTTATACACGTATATAAATATACTAACTATATATGCATATGTATATATGTATATATGTATATATATATTTATATGTGTGTGTGTGTGATGTGAAACGTATTATGCAAGTATAATGATACGGATGGGAATATTACTGTACATTTATATTGGTATACTCCGTAAGACCCAATACAACACTGTACCAGTGGCGCCACCTGCAGCCCTGCCTCCACTGAATGTTGATCAGTGTCAGTAACACCGGAGGATTTATATATATATATATATATATATATATATATATATATATATATATATATATAACAGTACAACCCCGTTAAACCAAGCTCGGTTAAACCAAACGATCGGTTAATCCAAACTTATTTCCGCGCCCCGCAAAATACTACCATTTATCATATAAAAAAGTTGGTGAAACCAAAGTCGGTTAATCCAAAGTATCGGTTAATCCAAACAAAATTGTCGGCCCCAGGCCACTTCCGGTACAATTAAACCAAACTTTCATGTGGTTTTAAGGTCATTTGAGACTTTTTTATATGATAAATGGTAGTATTTTGCCAGGTCGCCGAAAAAGGTTTGGATTAACCGATCATTTGATTCAACTGAGGTTGGTTTAATGGGGTTAAACTGTATATACATAAAAAACAATAATCATAGTGTCCACATACATTGTACATTCATAATGCACCCCGTTTTTTTGCCAAAGCCAAGTCAAAGTCAAAGCTCGGTTAAACCAATGATCGGTTAATCCAAACAAATGTCTAGGGTCCATTCAAGTTTGGTTTAAAGAGGTTATACTGTATATATATATATATATATATATATATATATATATATATACACACACACACGCACGCGCGCGCGCACGCACGCACGCACGCACGCACACACACACACACACACACAATCCGACGGGCGAGTGGGTTTCTTATCTAAATCGGCTCAAGTCCTGTTGGGTGATAGATAGACGACCTGTGATAGACTACCTGTGATTAGACAAATTACCTAGTAGAACAGCAACTGACTACCATTACATATACGCAGTTAATCGTCCTACCCGGAACTCCAGCCGCCGCCTGAGAACCAGAGTCGATGCGCCAAATCAGCCATCGCCGCCTGGTCTCTTTGAGCAATCTGCTGCGATTCACTTGTAGCGTCAGTATTAGCCACTCTCCCCCTCTCTCTATACAGTACAACCCCGTTCCCCTTCCAAGCCGATTTTTCTCACTACCCGGCTGATAATGCTAAATGGTGGGAAAATATAAAAATAATTATTTTCCCAGGTAATAGCAAACGCATCTACTTTCCAAGCATCCGGTTCAGGATGCCAAGAAACATAACAGGGTAACTTGTTATTATTTCGTGATGCAAATAAGTCAACTTCAGGTGTACCCCATTTTTCACAAACGAAGTTAAACAAAGGTGTAGAGAGAGACCACTCTAAATGGGCCCATAGGGAAATTTCTACTTTTATAATCTGCAAGTGTATTTTGTGACCCTGGAATATGCGCTACAGTCAGCCAGACTTGTTGAGCCTGTGCCCAGTTCCAAATCAGTTTAGATAACTGATTGCAAGACTTTGATTTGGTTCCACCCATGTTACGAATATATGCCATGGCAGTAGTATTATCAGTTAGTATTCTAACCTGTGATTTATTTATCTTTACTAAACTACGTAAGCCCAGATAAATAGCACGCAATTCTAGTGCATTAATATAGTCTGATTTTTCATCATCAAGCCATCTACCTCCTGTTGTGACCCCATCTCGATGAGCTCCCCAACCTTCTAACGAAGCATCAGTAGTAATTACTGTATTAGGTTCCGCCATGCGGATTGGATTTGGTGAACTTGCTATATGTTGCATCCACCATCCAATATCCTGTAACCCTTCTTGCGAAATAAACATCTTTCGCTCAAAATTGCCTTTAGTTCGTGTTAACGCTAAATTTTTATCTATTTCTAGCGACTTAATATGGGCCTTCCCATATAACACAGCAGGTGCATATGATTATGAGGTCATTATGCCAATAAGAACAGCAACCTGTCTAATTTTTGGCTTTGATAACTTAATAAGCTGAGTCGCTGTAGTCATAAACTTAATTAGTTTTTGTTCTGTTATCGACACTGTAAGGGACTGTGTATCCAGAATAAACCCTAAACATTTGAGTTGTTTTGTTGGTTTAAACCAACCTCGGTTAAACCAAACGATTAGTTAATCCAAACCTTTTTCGGCGTCCCGGCAAAATACTACCATTTATCATATTAAAAAAGTTGGTTCAGCCAAAGTTGGTTAATCCAAATTATCGGTTAATCCAACCAAAATATTCGGACCCCAGGCCACTCCAGTATGGTTAAACCAAACGTTCATGTGGTTATAAGCTCATCTGAGACCCCCACCAACTTTTTTATATGATAAATGGGAGTATTTTGCTGGGCCGCGGAAAAAAGTTTGGATTAATCGATCGTTTGGTTTAACGAGGTTATACTGTATATACATAAGAAACAATAATCAAAGTGTCCACATACATTGCATATTACATGTGCAATACACGCTTACTCAAAGTCAAAGTCAAAGCTTGGTTAAACCAAAGACCCTATAATGGGACACTCTCTATCTCTCCCATACATATAATATAGCACCTGCTTAACCAAGAGAACAGCCAGCGCACCAAGTGGTGGGTTTGATCATTTTGATTACACAGTACAGGCTGAGTGAGCCGTCTTAGTATTATAGGGTCTTTGGTTAAACCAATGATCGGTTAATCCAAACACATTTATAGGGTCCCTTCAAGTTTAGTTTAACGAGGTTATACTGTATTATGTTTCCATACCAAGACCAGTCTGCGTTTCCTGGGATGTGTGTGTAGCGGGGTGGGGTACATGCTAACCAGGGTGAGGAACGAGATGTGAGCGTGTCATTTGAGAACAGTTATGAAAAGATGAAAGCTTAACAATTTAAAATTGCTTAATTTAAAGAAGGTTTGTGACAGCACCAGTGAGCGTCTATGGGCAAGCTTCTAAGTATGCTCATGTAGATCTACTCTTATATACACTTGATATACACCATGTATTGTTTAATAAGAACCAGAGTAGTTGACCCACATCGGTTGGTTGGTTGTTGGAGTTTTACATCATGGCAACATCTAAGGTCATATCAGGATGGGTACGGACTTGTGACAGTGCGCACTCATGGCAACTTTATAGTGCTGCCCCAATAGGAGACCAAGCCACCGGCACCATGACCTGATATGCCAAATTGCGCATCGCCGCCTGATTTCTTCTTGTGTAATTTGATGCGATTCAATTGTAGCATAAACACTAGCCACTGTAGGTATTATGTTTAAATATATTACACCTACATCGGATCAGATCTAAGCAAATCCATTGGTTTTAAATATATTATGCCTACATCAGATCAGATCTAGGCAAATCCACTGTTTTTAAATATATTACGCTTACATCAGATCAGATCTAGGCAAATCCATTGGTTTTAAATATATTACACCTACATCAGATCAGATCTAGGCAAATCCACTGTTTTTAAATATATTACGCTTACATCGGATCAGATCTAAGCAAATCCATTGGTTTTAAATATATTACGCTTACATCAGATCAGATCTAGGCAAATCCACTGGTTTTAAATATATTACACCTACATCAGATCAGATCTAGGCAAATCCACTGTTTTTAAATATATTACGCTTACATCGGATCAGATCTAAGCAAATCCATTGGTTTTAAATATATTACGCTTACATCAGATCAGATCTAGGCAAATCCATTGGTTTTAAATATATTACACCTACATCAGATCAGATCTAGGCAAATCCATTGGTTTTAAATATATTACGCTTACATCAGATCAGATCTAGGCAACTCCATTGGTTTTAAAAATATTATGCCTACATCAGATCAGATCTAGGCAAATCCATTGGTTTTAAATATATTATGCTTACATTAGATCAGATCTAGGCAAATCCACTGGTTTTAAATATATTACACCTACATCGGATCAGATCTAGACAAATCCATTGGTTTTAAATATATTACGCTTACATCAGAGCAGATCTAGGCAAATCCATTGGTTTTAAATATATTACGTTTACATCAGATCAGATCTAGGCAAATCCATTGGTTTTAAATATATTATGCTCACATCAGATCAGATCTAGGCAAATCCACAGGTTTTAAATATATTACGCTTACATCAGATCAGATCTAGGCAAATCCATATCTCCTGGGAAATAATTACCCCATATTAACGAGGCACGGCACATACATAGCAAGGCCGGAAAACGGGAATATAGATCTATTCCGTCAGGAGTATATAAAGTTAATGCTGCATAGTCCGATGAAGCATCAACATTTCAAAACCAATACAAATATCTAGATCTAGATCTAATTCTAGATATCTAGCACAGACACTGATTAAACATTTGCTTCTGCATAGAAGGGAATACTGAGTCAATTTAACAGCTGTTTTAATAGAACTGGTGACTGTAGAAGCCTACGGTGTCAAGACTTTTGCCGTGCGTGCCAAAACTTAAGTTGACATGTTTGCACTTAAAATATGTAAAAAGTTTGCCATTTAATATAAAGGTTACTTCATACTAAAGTAATATAGATTGTTATGACCAATCTAATATATTTATCTCAGAAAAATGACTCAAAGCCATCGGAATATGCAACTTTAAGTGTCAGGATAATGTGACTGAGTGGAATACCAGGTCATGGTGCCGGCGGCCTGGTTTCCCAGTGGGACAGCACTATAAAGTCGGCATGAGTGCGCAGTCACAAGTCGGTACCCGTCCTGATATGACCTTAGATGTTGCTAGGACGTAAAACAACAACAAACAAACAAACTTTAAGGTGATTAATTTTAAATCTTACTTTATTAAGATCTCTTAAATTGTGTTTTAATCTATTTTCTAGAAGTGAAGTAATGGAGTCCTGTTTTGATGGACAACTAAACTAGAATAGTGGGCAACGTTAGCAAAATTGGACTTATGTATGTAATTAAAATGACAGGCAAAGCCAGCAAATTTGGAGATGTGTATATCAGACATTATGACGCACAGTGCAATGACAAACTGGAACGCGGTGGCTGAATCGGTAGAGCGCAGGTTTCTTGTGCGGAAGGCCGGGAGTTCAAATCCCGGTCGACTCAAACCAATAACTTACGAAATTGATACTTGTCACTTCCTAGCATGGGTCTCGGCATTACTAGGATAGGGTAAGGATTGGTCAGCTCAGTATCAGGATAATGTGACTGAGTGGGAAATCGGGTCATGCTGCCAGTGACCTGGGCTCCTAGTGGGGCAGCACTATGAAGTCTCCATGAGTGCGCACTGTCACAAGTTTGTACCTGTTCTGAAATGAGCTTAGATTTCGTCAGGATGTAAAACTCCCAACAACCAAACAAACTGCTACTGGCCAAAATACCTTCTGTGACGTCACGAGACTGGACCACAAATAGGGATCGAACCAAGTTGCATCCGACATCAATACCATTGGCTATTACTGAGTGGCGCTTTAAATAACAACAGTTGATGTCATATCAGACTGGGCGTACCATCAACTTGTGACAGTGCACACACTCCAGGTGGCTTTATTGCTACCAGTATTAAGATACCGTGATTGATTGATTGATTGATTGATTGATTGGTGGTTCTTTTATGCCACGTCAGCAACAAAGGCCATATTCACAGCGAGAAGTGTTTAACCTGTATTCTGTCCATTTTCATTTAACCATCGCTTTTACACAGAACTAACCGGTCCTCGCCCTATCCTATTAATGCAGAGCACCAGGCTATGAAGTGAAAAGTATAAATTTTTATAAATCATTGGTTTGACTCGACCGGGAGCAAAACTCCCGATCTCCCGCAGGCGAGGCCTGCCCTCTACCGATTCGGCCACCACGCCCAGTGTACACATTGAGATCACACAGGTATAAATGAAAAGGTCAACTGAAACAAAATGCATGTCCAGTGTGCGCAATCCTAGTCATCACATCACAGTCAAAGGAGCCGGAGTGGGGGGGGGGGGGGTAGGGCGGGGATTTGAGGGAGGGGGGTTTAAATAAAGGGTGAAACACCGGAAACAGCACACCAGCTTCAGACACCACCAACGCTAGTCCCTTCGTTAGTGGCCTAACCCATTTTACACCTTTAGCATGCACCGTCTGGGGGCATTAACCTAACTGGGTTACACCGGGCACGGTGGCCGAATCGGTAGAGCGCAAGCCTCCCGTGCGGAAGATGAGGAGTTTGGTTCCCGGTCGAGTCAAATCAATGACTTATAAAATTGATACAAGTCGCTTCCTAGCCAGGCGCTCGGCCATTAAAAGGATAGGGCAAGGACTTGTTAGCTTAATGTCGGGATAATGTGACTGAGTGGGATATTGGGTCATGGTGCTGGTTGACTGATTTACAAGTGAGGCAACATTATAAAGTTGCCATGAATGCGCACTGTCAAAAGTCGGTACCCATCCTGATATGACCTTAGATGTTGTCAGGATGTAAAACTCCAACAACCAACGAACCTAAATACGCTAGTGTAGTAGTCTGTACATGAGCCCTACTACCACACGGTAGCGGTGGAGACTACGCCGCACACCTACGCAGTTACACTGAACTGCGCTAGGTGGCGGCAGGCTAGCCACTGGGCAGACCCCGACTGGGCTGCCCTCTACTGCATGTGGCTAGTTCACCCCCCCCCCCCCCCCCCCCCCCCCCCACCTATAGAGTCGATGTGGGATCTTGAGAGTCAGGGGGCGGGTCAGATCACTGTGGACGCCGCGGAGAGCAGATTGGTTCAATAAACCAAGTTGAAGCATACTTATATTGGATCTTGGCGTTCTTCGATGTGTGCATGGCAGGGTGAGAGTCGGAGGGCCATGGGCCATTACATTGATGCCGTGACCAGGATCCTGTACAAGCTACGCGCTGTATGGTTGTTGAACCTACCCGGTGTATGTATGTGTAAGTGCATTGCCTGTATGTATGTAATTGTAAGCATTACAAGTCTTACAATTCCAGGGGGACGAGTGTAGTGGTCTCCACTGACCTCTCAGGCAAGTAACCACATAGACAGGTAGGCATGGGTAGTGTGGTTATATCAGGGAGCCTAAGTGGTGTAATGGTTAGAACACTGGCCCGGAATCCAAAGAGATGTGGGTTCGAGTCCCGCTCTAGGCGCAATATTTCCCATTTTCACCACCCTCACAACACTGGTGCCGTAACCATAGCTATGATCCCACATTCAGACAGCACACTTGGTCAAAGGGTAAAGAGCAATATTCATCTCCCTTTTTCTACATTACTGTATATAAATATATTATATACATATGGGTCACTCTCCGGAAAACTGGTCACCATGGGATGGGATTTTAAAAACATCAATAAAAAAACTTCCTACTTATTTTTTTTCCCTTTTACTTTTCATATTCATGTTCAGATTTGATGTAAGAAATAAGGGAAATTAAACAAACTGTGTGAAACTTTGGTCCTTTTAGTTAGGAAGTGTCTTTGTACCAAAAAAAACCATTTTACAGTCAGCCATTTGTACCATGACATATGGGACATTGTTGAATCCGTACTAACATTTTTCATTGCATTGATATATCAAACAAAACAGTTCCCAAATCAAAAACAAAGTATTTATTAACATGTATGCATGCTTAAATTAAAAAAAGAAATTATTTGATGTCTTCAGAAATAACATTACAAATTTCCATCACAGATGTAACCAGTGGTGTGACTGACCAAAAATAAAAATAAAGAGAGACAAATAAAGGGGAAAGCCAGATGACAAAAAAAAGCGGGGGGGGGGGTGGAAAGAGAGGAAATCACACCCCCAAAAAAGGCTATGGGGTGCCTGATTGGCTGACTGTGGGAATGCCCAGTCACCTACACTACCTTGGCTCTCTGACCACACTAGCCTCATTTTGAGATTCATTAATTATTCAAGATTCTGCTTCAGACACACTGAAGAGAGATCACTCTACTCCTGGCTCTTGAGTGAGACACACCTACTCTTGAGCAGGAACCCCAGACACTATGTCTGATGCTAGGCAAATTCCTATATTCCAATTGAGTGTGTACACATAGGACTCCTGTCCCATGGGCTGTAGGCACTGCTTTCTATACAGGCTAAAATAGTGTAGTGGTCTGCACTGACCTCTCAGGCAAGTAACCACATAGACAGGTAGGCGTGGGGAGTGTGTTGATATCAGGGAGCCTAGGTGGTGTAATGGTTAGCACACTGGCCCGGAATGCAAAGAGATGTGGGTTCGAGTCCCGCTCTAGGCGCAGTATTTCCCATTTTCATCACCCCCATGACACTGGTGCCGTGACCAGGATCCTGTACAAGCTTTGCGCTGTATGGTTGTTGAACCTACCCTGTGTATGTATGTGTTAGTGCATTGCCTGTATGTATGTAATTGTAAGCATTACAAGACTTACATTTCCAGGGGGACGAGTGTAGTGGTCTGCACTGACCTCTCAGGCAAGTAACCACATAGACAGGTAGGCGTGGGAGTGTGTTGATATCAGGGAGCCTAGGTGGTGTAATGGTTAGCACACTGGCCCGGAGTGCAAAGAGATGTGGGTTCGAGTCCCACTCTAGGCGCAGTATTTCCCATTTTCATCACCCCCATGACAATAGTAATGAGATACTGTGTGGACAGAAGGTAAGGAGTGTGGATGATAGGTCACTGGTAGGTGGACAGGAGTTGATGCCAATAAAGCAGAACTTCTCCACTGTTTATCTGTGTGACTTGTCTTCAATCTTCCTTGGTATTGGTTACGGAGTTGATAGTCGGTATTTGAATAACAGCATCACAGGTGATATGAAGGGGCAGAGTTTTTAATAGTATCTGGTGTCCTAAACGTGGCCGGGCATTCCGAAATATTACACTAGTATTTAGTAATTGTCTACATATTTTTAATATGAACAAGCAGGGATATAAGTAAAAGAAAATAATAATAGAGATCTGTCATCCTTGCTCTAAGTTGCATAATTCGATGGTATTAAATGCCTGCTATATTTTTTTTAGATGCATGTATTAGGTTAGGTTGATCACTGGGACTAGTATAAGCAGACTTACATTAGTTTGAAGTCATTTATATATTAAAGGGTTATGTTTGGAGATATTTGAAGTGATTTGTTTGTTTTGTTTGTTGTTGTTTTATGTCCTAGGAACATCAAATGTCATATCAGGATGGGTACCGACTTGTGACAGTGCGCACTCATGGCGACTTTATAGTGCTGCCCCACTGGGAGACCAGGCAACCAGCACCATGACCTGATATCTCACTCAGTCTCATTATCCTGACACTGAGCCAACCAGCTCTTACCCTATTCTAATAATGCTGAGCGCCAGGCTAGGAAGCGACAAGTATCAATGTTGAAGTCATTGGTTTGACTCGACCAGAGTTCAAACCCACAAACTCATGGGTTCGGATCTCCCGATCTCCCAAAACAGGAGACGGATGCTCTACTCATTCGGCCACCCCATCTGGTCCTATTATTTGAAGTATTTGAAGTGAAAACATGTGAAATATATTTGGTGTGCACAGTGAAATCCGGGTTTACCCATTTTCCAGCACAGCACCTAATCACCAAACTACGGTATCTAATTTTGATGAGTAGGATTTAATCTAGGTCAGCGTTTCCGGTTCTAAAAGGGGACGCTTTCGTTGGATTTATGCAGCTTTAATAATACTTATTAATAGAGGATATTAATAATCAGCATCCGTCTCCCGTTTTTGGCAGATCATGAGATTCCAACCCACGGGTTCAATCCATGGTCGAGTCAAATCAATGACTTACAAACTGCTACTTGTTGCTTCCTAGCCAGGTGCTCGGCATTATTAGGATAGGGCAAGGACTGGTTGGCTCAGTGTCAGGATAATGTGACTGAGTGGGATATTAGGTCATGATGTTGATGGCCTGATCTCACAGCAGGGCAGCACTATAAAGTCATTATGAGTGTGCACTGTCACAAGTCGGTACCCCACCTGATATGACCTTGGATGTTGCCCGGTCGTAAAACTCCAACAACCAACCAACATCTGCTTTGAATAGTGCTGTGCGTCCGAGGATAAATATATTTCACAATCATGTCGCCGTAGATTATATATCAAAGATATATATATATAGCGAATGTTCCCTGTAGTGAATCATTAGTATTAGATTTCTATATCACTATCAGCTTAACAGTTTCGTTCCTACCTACAGCGATACTTCAGAATGAATTCACAAATCTCTACCCGGGTCTCTCCAGAGACCAACTATTTTGAAACTATATAAAAAAAGCACAATTGCTTATACTTAAAGAAGAAGCAGACACGATGGCTGAGTGGATAGGACATCCACTTCCCACACAGGAGGTTATGGGTTCAATCCCTGATCATGTCAAATCAAAGATTTACGAAATTGATACTTGTCTCGTATTGAGAATTTGTTTGTTTGTTGTTGTTTTACATCCTAGCAACATCTAAGGTCATATCAGGATGAGTACCGACTTGTGACAGTACGAACTCATGGTGACTTTATAGTGCTGTCACACTGGGAGACCAGGCCACCGGCACCATGTCCTGATATCCCACACAGTCACATTATCCTGACACTGTGCTAACCAGTCCTTATCCCATCCTATTAATGCTGAGCACCAGACTGGGTAGTGTCAAGTATCACTTTTTATAAATCATTGGCTTGAGTCAGGTCTGATTCAAATGTTTAGCCCCGGTCACACCTACCCGGACGAGCCCCGGATTTTGAGCCAGACCACCCCCGGACCAGTCGCCCGGACTGTCCCACACAGCCCCGGATAAAATCGCTATTTTCGTTGTTTTTTGCATCGCGGTCACACGTATCCGGCCGGTGCGATCCGGGGGTGGTCCGGGGTAGTCCGGGGGTGAACCGGGGCCTGTCCGGGCTGTCCGGGGGTGGTCCGGGGCTGCATCGCTACTACTACTACTACTACTACTACTACCATGCCAGATTGAGCCCGGATGCCCTTGACTGCCCCGGATGTTTTAAACATTAAAAGACATCCGGGGCGGACCCCGGACCAGCCACGGACCACACCAGATCACCATGGACGAGCCACGGATCACCCCAGATCGCCACGGACCACTCCGGATGACGGTCCGGGGCTCGTCCGGCCTCTGATCCGGGTAGGTGTGACTCGGGCTTTTGTTTGTTTAATGACCACCCAGCATAAAAAGTATATATCGGCTATTGGGGGTCACCATACAGCGGGCAAACATATCTGAATAATACACTTCAAACCGGTAAAAACAGAGCACAGAAATGCATACAACTGTGGTAAAATCACACATGGTATCCCTCAAGCGGCTGTCACATCTCGCCGGATTGAGCAAGGGAAAGAATTGTCTAGTCCGTTGGTGATAAGTATCAAAATGTATTATAATGTCTCAAAATGTTGCGCTATCGGGGCAATGGCCGCCAGACGAATGGACATGAAACGGACATGAAACGGACATGAAACGGACATGAATGGATAGCCAAGGGACGAAACAAACTCAAACGGGATAAGAACCATAGACATCAATCCAGCAGCATCCGTTCCTAGTTTTATGCATGTTCAAAACTTGTACGGACACAAACCGGACATTGTTTGTTTTCTGTCCGTTTCCCCCCAATCCGGTGAGGTGTGATAGGGCCTTTACAAATGTAATAATGAGTTGCAGATGGAATCGGAATGACTCCATCACCCGATGTGCCATATGCGGTATATATCATGACATAATCATACAATATATAATATGTATATATAATTATATTATATACCTTTTCATACAAGCCCACCATGTATCCCACCATGTATGTGTCTCTGTGTCATTTGTTAGGTTCTACTTGCCACCTTGAGCCACTGATGTCTTAATTTAAGCTGCTCTAAGTAGCTGATTTTGTATGTGAGAGTGAAAATCTGGAGATTTGCACCTGGAATCATGATATCGGAAGAGAGCAGGCAAAATCGGAAATCTTCCTACAAAATCGGGGCAGTTGGCATCTCTGATTGTATATATATATATATACATACACATTAATGTATGTGGATGCCCATGCGTGCGGCAGGGAGTGCGCATGTCCAGTCCAACTTGGCAGAGAGGTGGGGGGTGGGGTACTTGATGAGACACATGATGAAGCCACCAAGGACCTTTTAATGCGCTGGTCCTGTACATGTCTCAGAAGGCAGTCATTACACTAATCATCACGCAACCTGCCACGCCCATCGAGCCCTGCCTTGCGCCTCCTCCCCTTGAACTTCCCCGGCCCCCCTCTCTCAGCCCCCCCGCCCACTCCCCCCGCCCCATCTCCTCACCTCTCAGTTCCAACCTTGGTGTAAAAATATACGGATTTTCGGTTCGGAATTATATATTGGAAGAGAACATTACTATCCTCGGGTGACGGAGTGGGGACTAAGGTTATGTAATAGACAAGCAATGAATGTCCCACTCATGGTGTGACATGATATAAGCTATGTGAAATATATGTTAGTACATAGTGCCGGAGATTGCTAAGAGATGTTCCTAGACAGTTAATGTTTGGTGAAGAGTCCCTCTATGCACCCATAAAGAGTGCATGTGGAGGAAAGAGACATTTTTAATATCTATATGTTTATTGTAACTGTCTGCAACTACCTGTTACCACAGTGCCGATGGGCAAGCACACCAGCCTAATCTGCATACAATATGGACACCACCTACAGCTGGGTTGAGTGACAGCCACCCATACTGGAGGTGTCACCATCCCAGGCTGTGGAGGGTGCCTGATTGGCTGGCTGTGGGATGCCCAGTCACCTACACTCCCTTGGCCACCTGACCACACTAGCCTCACTTTGATATTAATTATTCAAGAAACTGCTCCAGACACACTGGGCAGATCACTCTACTCCTGGCTCTTGAGTGATACACACCTACTCTAGAGCAGGACCCCAGACACTCCGTCTGATGCTACCACCTTTCATATATACAAACTGAGTTGTGTGCAACATCCAGGACACTCCGGTTCAATGGGCTGCAGGCACTGATTCATAGACATACTAAAGAGGTAATGAGACTCTGTGTGGACAGAAGGTAAGGGGTCAGGGTGATAGGTCACTAGCAGGTTAACAGGAGTTGATGCCAATAAAGCACAACTTCTTCACTGTCAATCTTGCGTGACTTGTCTTCCCTTTCTTCCTTATGAGTTTGTTTGAGACGGGCATCAGGTGTGATAGAATGGGGAGAGTTTATGATAATATCTGGTGCTCTGACGGCCGAGTAACCAAGTAATATTATATCGGCATCACTGCCATCTCACCTCACCCCTCCCACCCCATCCCTATCCCATCTCGTCAACCCCCTCTCACCCACAGCCACACCTAAACATTATCCCCACACTCACACCCACCCACACGCACACACCGGGCGCGGTGGTCGAATCGATAGAGCGCGGGCTTCGCGTGCGGGAGATCGGGAGTTCGATTCCCAGTCGAGTCTAACCAATTGTAATATTTCTGGTTTCCCGGCCGTCAGAGCCCCAGAGATACCACAAACTCATCCCAGATGCGTTCTGACAACTGTCTGTCAGTTCACACCTGATGCCGCTCTCCAACATACTTATCTGTGATCTCTCTACTGGATCTCTCATAAGGAAGAAAGGGAAGACAAGTCATGCAAGATTGACAGTGAAGAAGTTGTGCTTTATTGGCATCAACTCCTGTTCACCTACGAGTGACCTATCACCCTGACCCCTTACCTTCTACCGAACAGACGGGATGGCCAAATGAGTTAGAGCGTCCGTCTCCTGTGCTGGTAGATCGTGGGGTTGTGGGTTCGAACCCTGGTCGAGTCAAACCAGTGACTTAAAAATTGATACTTGTCGCTTCCTAGCCAGGCGCTCGGCATTATTAGGACAGGGCAAGGACTGGTGTGCTCAGTGTCAGGATAATGTGACTGAGTGGGATACCAGGTCATGGTGCCAATCGCCTGGTTTCCCAGTGGGACAGTACTATAAAGTCACCATGAGTGCGCACTGTCACAAGTCGGTACCCGTCCTGATATGACCCTTGATGTTGCTAGGACATAAAACAACAACAAACAAACACACCTTATCTTCTGTCCACACAGAGCCTCATTACTCTAGTTAGTATGTATAAGAATCAGTGCCTACAGCCCATTGAACCGGAGTCCCATGGTTGTTGCACACAGCTCAGTTTACATATGAAAGGTGGAGCATCAGACAGAGTGTCTGTGTTCCTGGCTAAGAGAAGAGCGTGTTCACTTCAAGAGTCAGAAGTGTCTGTTAGTAGTGCCTCTAGCATCATATAGATCAGAGTGTCTAGAATAATCAATATCAAAATGAGGCTGTATCAGGTGGGGCAAAGGGGCGCAGGTGACTGGGCCTCCCACAGCCAGCCAATCAGGCACCCTCCACAACTGTTAGCATCACTGATGCAAATTCAGCTTCTAACATAGCGCTCTTTTGAACATGTCCAAAGATGAAATCGGTACTCACGGCCCACCCACGTTATTACCAAGGAGAAGTATGGATGCCGGTATGTTCAACTACGTTCAACTACGTTCGACTACGTTCAACTACGTTAGCCTCCACTACGTTCAACTACGTCCACTAACGTGTATATGACCGGGCGGAAACCAGTGGGGACCAGCGGGTACCAGTGGGGAGCAGCGGAAACCAGCGGGGACCAGCAGAAACCAGTGGGGACCAGCAGGAACCGGCGAACAGCCGGCCGCCAGAGACCGGTGCTTCCGGCGGGATCGCCGGAAGTAGGAAAGCACTGAGATGTTGCCTTTGTATGGCGTAGCCGGTCGGTCAGATAGGTCAGGAGGCGCCGAGGGCCAGAAGGAGTCTCACCCTGTGTGTGTGTGTTTGTATGTGTGTGGGTTTGTTTGTGTGTTTGTATGTGGGTGGGTGTGTGTGGTGGGGTTGTGTGTGTTTGCTTGTATGTGTGTTTGTTTGTGTGTGGTTCTATTTGTGTGGGTGTGTGGTGGGTATGCGTGTGTTTGTATGTGTGTGGGTGTGTGGTGGGTATGTGTGTGTTTGTATGTGTGTGGGTTTGTTTGTGTGTGTGTTTGTATGTGGGTGGGTGGGTGTGGTGGGGTTGTGTGTGTTTGCTTGTAGGTGTGTTTGTTTGTGTGTGGGGTTCTATGTGTGTGGGTGTGTGGTGGGTATGTGTGTGTTTGTATGTGTGGGTGTGTGGTGGGTATGTGTGTGTTTGTATGTGTGTGGGTTTGTTTGTGTGTGTGTTTGTATGTGGGTGGGTGGGTGTGGTGGGGTTGTGTGTGTTTGCTTGTATGTGTGTTTGTTTGTGTGTGGGTTTCTATGTGTGTGGGTGTGTGGTGTGTTTGCTTGTATGTGTGTGTATTTGTATGTGTGTGTAGTGTGTCTGTATGTGTGTTTGCTTGTATGTGTTTTTGTTTGTGTGTGTGTTTGTATATATGTGTGTGTTAGGTTTGTGTGTGTTTGCTTGTATGTGTGTTTGTTTGTGTGTGGGTTTCTATGTGTGTGGGTGTGTGGAGTGTTTGCTTGTATGTGTGTGTATTTGTATGTGTGTGTAGTGTGTCTGTATGTGTGTTTGCTTGTATGTGTTTTTGTTTGTATGTGTGTTTGTATATATGTGTGTGGTAGGTTTGTGTGGGTTTGCTTGTATGTGTGTTTGTTTGTGTGTGTTTGTATGTGTGTGGGTGGGTGTGTATGTGTGTTACAGTGCAACAGTGTGTGTATGTATGGGTATGTTTGTGTCTGTGGGTGTGTGGGTACGGGTTGCTTCCGCTATAACCACGCCATTCTGGCCGTGGATGTGTGTTGACATACACACACACTTACATTAAGAAAAAGATCCTCCACTGTGTGAGGCGCGAGGGGGGGGGGGCACCCACCAATTATCCCGACAGCTGGGGAGGCACTCCATCAATGCACCACAAAGGAATATATAGATAAAGTAGATGTTCCCCTTGCATTTATACTCGTATAATGTATTATACATCACATATAATATCTATATATTAAAGGGTCGTTCTGATCACTACTCCTCTGTTAATCGGCACTGCCATCTCGCACCATCGTACTCCACTGATGCTTCGCCATGAATAGGTTGTTAATAGCATGTTTTTGTGTGCATACTGTACACATTTCATATTAATTTTCATGTTTAAAAAAAACTAATTTTGGTCACTTTAACCATAGTGGCATCCATTTTAGAGTCACATTACAGTCTCTCAATATAGTCACAGACTGTGAATATATGACAGTTCAACACAATATTGGTCCAAGGAGTGATGCGGAGCCTAGCTTTAACCCGTGCACGGGTTAAAGCTAGTATATATATGTGTGTATATATACATAGTATATATATATATATATATACTATCTTTAACGCGGGCTATATATATACTAGCTTTAACCTGTGCTATATATATATATATATATATATATATATATATATATGTGTGATGCATAAGCATTCTGTGAGTATGATGCGCGAAAAGGAAGAAAGGCAAGGCGGGGGTGGAAGAAAGGCGTTTATTTGACGCCTGACAACAGAGTATACAGAGGAAGAGAAAGGCTCATGAGGAGCAATGCAATGATAGAAAAGTAAAAGGGGCTCATAAGGAGCAAAGGGATGATAGGGCTCATGAGGAGCAACAGGGAAATGTACAGGGTAAATAATAGAGTTCAGGCAGAGTCAAATGTCTGAGGGGTGAGTGGGGGGTGCCGAGGAGCCCTCCACCAAAAAAGGCGGAGAGGGCTCGCGGCGTGCCCGAGGGGGTTCGACAGGGAGCGGGCGGCCAAAAAAGAGGAGGCCCGCTCCTTGGCGAGATCCGGTGAGGAGGTCCGACGAGGGTCGAGCAGGGGTCGGCGGCTGTGATGTCGGCAGAGGGTTCCTCGTGAGGCTGGGCTGTGCTGTGGTCTGAGGCGTGAGGTCCGAGGTGGCGATCCCCAGCTGTGACTGGGCGGCGCTGCGATCGGTGGTCGCTGGGAGGTTGTCGGTGGAAGGCGGTGTCGTGAGGGTCGGCGGCTGTGATGTCGGCAGAGGGTTCCTCGTGAGGCTGGGCTGGGCTGTGGTCTGAGGCGTGTGGTCCGAGGTGATGATCCCCGGCTGTGACTGGGCGGCGCTGCGATCGGTGGTCGCTGGGAGGTTGTCGGTGGAAGTCGCGGGGGTGTCGGCAGTGGTGAGGGTGAGGCGCCGGGAAGGGCCCCCCGGCTGTGATATCGGCAGAGGGCTCCTCGTGAGGCTGGGCTGGGCTGTGGTCTGAGGTGTGAGGTCCGAGGTGATGATCCCCGGCTCTGACTGGGCGGCGCTTCGATCGGTGGTCGCTGGGAGGTTGTCGGTGGAGGTCGCGGGGCTGTCGGCTGTGGTGAGGGTGAGGCGCCGGGGAGGGCCCCCCGGGCTGGCCGGGGGGAGGCCGGCGAAGTCCTCAGGGCTGGGTGGGGTGGGGGTCGGGGTCGGGTCGGGCGGGTTGATGAAGGCGGTGTCGTGGTCGGCGGCTGCGTTGTCTGGGGAGGGTCCCTCGACGAAGGCGGTGTCGTGAGGGTCGGCGGCTGTGGTATCGGCAGAGGGTTCCTCGTGAGGCTGGGCTGGGCTGTGGTCTGAGGTGTGAGGTCCGAGGTGATGATCCCCGGCTCTGACTGGGCGGCGCTTCGATCGGTGGTCGCTGGGAGGTTGTCGGTGGAGGTGAGGAGGTTGTCGGCATGGAGGTGGTGGTGAGGCGCCGGAGAGGGCCCCCCGGGCCGGCCCGGGGGGGGGCCGGCGGATCAAAAATCCGCCGAGGCGGCCGGGGTCTGTGCTCCCCGGGGCGGTGCTTGAGGTGGCGGGTGCGCTCCCCCGGCGACGTGTGCCCGAGGTGATGGGATGGGCGGTGGGCTGTACGCCGTCCGAAGCCGACGGGCCGTGATCTGTCGGAGGGCAGCCTCGGCGCCCGAGGGCTGGTCCCGAGGCGCCGGGGAGGGACCCGGGGCCGAGCTCGGCGAGGCGCCTCCCGGCGTGCCCGAGGAGGAGGCCGGCGTGGCCGCGGCGGTCGTCCGGTGTCCCTGCCGCGGTGCTTGAGGCGGCGGGGGAGGGCGCGCCCCCGCGGGGGCGTGTGCCCGAGGTGCTGGGATGGGGGGTGTGCCGTACGCCGTCCGCCGTCTCGGGGTGGGCGGTGGCGTCCCCTCGGGCGCGGCGGTGAGACGGCTGCCGCGCGGGGAGGGTCGGGGTCCCCCCGACTCCAGGGCGTCCATAGGGGCGTTGATAAGGGCGCTAGTCTGGCGGTACAGGGTCTGGAGGCGCTGGATGGCCTCCATGATGGCCGTCGTGTCGGCGCCCGAGGTGCGGTCCGAGGGCGCCGAGGGGGACGCCTGGGCCGAGGAGGGTGAAGCGCCCCGCGGAGATCTTGAGGAGGGTCCCGGCGTGGCCAGGGCGGTCGTCCGGGAGCCCTTGCCTTGTCCTGGCATGCTTGGGGCGGCCTGAGGAGTTGCAGCGGTCCGAGGTGGAGTCCGGCGAGGTGAGGTCCAAAGAAAAAGGAAGAGAGCTGGAAGGCGGCAGGAGGGCGAGTGCCTGAGGGAGGCCGGCGGGCGGCCTTATAAGGGGAGGGGGACGGGCGACAGCAGGTGAGGTGTGAAAGCTGCCGGCCCGGGGGAGGGCGAGAGGCGGTGAGCAGCGGGCGTCGGGTGAGGCGCGAATGCTGCGCGACAGGGGGGCGGGGGAGGGAGCGGCGCGCGGCGGCGTCGGGTGAGGTGAGAGCGCAGCGCGACAGCCCGGGGCAGGGGAGGGTCTCTTCCTTTCCTCGCATCAAACGTAATGCTTCGCATTACGACCAAAGACGCGGAAGGGAATTATTATTATTTGTTCTATTCAGTATCTACCAACCACTATTCTCAATGTATTCACTCCTTATCCTACATCCTGGTACTCCCAATCCTATTGTCATTCTTTATTGTCAATTTTTCTTTATAATCTCCCTCCCTTTTGATGCTTTTATCGGACTATACAACATTAAGTCTCATCCTTAAAAATTACACATATCCAGGTAGCGCATTTTCATGACACACAGCAGAAGAAGGTCAAGGCCATACAGCATACAGGGTGAACCCCATTGAATGTCCTAACCATTAGCTAATACCCCCATCACACCAAACTAGTTCTCACTACGTTGTTGAAAATGTTGCTGAACAGAATGGTGCTTCAGAACTTTGAGCATGCCCAACATTTTCTTGCAGCCACATTCTGCCCCGACCACAGCCCGTTTTAGAACGTGGTCGGACATTTTGAGAACTAGTTTGGTGTAATGGGGGTGTTATCTAGGTTATCAAACGCAATCCACACACACACACAACCCCCACCCCCCCCCACACACACAAGTGTCTATACCCAAAGCAGGACGGCAGCTCAGTCTGCCCCTCATGTGATCTGCAGAGAGACCGCAGTCGTTACGCATGAGCAGACACAACAGTCTCGTCACCCACTGGACAAACTCAGTGTGTGGCCCCTCCGCCATAAAAGGAAGTCCCAGCGGCTGGAGGCGGGATGCCATGACCACCGGGAAATTGTGAGAGCACCACGCCCAGGGCCGTGTTCAAGGTCCGTCTCGGAGGCGCCGCGGAGACGTCTCGGCAATGCTTTTTGGCCTAATACCATTCAGAGTGCGTCTCGGCGACATCTCGGAGATGCCTCTCTTTTCAGACTGGACATGAAAAGCGCCTCGAAAATGGCCGCCGCATTCAGTGCTTTCAGCCAATTACAGCGCAGCTTGTTCACCGCCTATGGGGGCGGCCATTTTCGAGGCGACCAACTGCTGTTGTCGTTCAGACTGGCGTGACGTCATGCCCGTCGCCGAGGCGCCTCCGAGACGGAGCCTGAACGCGGCCCAGGTGTCCATGTCGTTCTTAGGGGAGGCTTGTGTACTCAGGGAGGGAGGAGGAGGGGGGGGGGGTAGGAGTGGGGGAGGAGGGAGGTACCACTCTCCACCGTCCATTCTCTACCATTCAGACTCCCCCGCCCCCCCACCGTCACCACTTCCCATCCGGCCAGGTCAATTCCCACATGCCTCCCCCACCACTCACCACACCGCCTCGCCTCCACATACCTGCCCCCACCACTTAACACACATCCGCCCCCAACATCCCCACATACCCGCCCCCACCACATACCCCACATTCACATGCCCACCGCTACCACTCACCCCACTCATGTCCGTCCCCCACCACCCCCACATACCCGCCCCCACGACCTACCCCACATTCACACCCCTACCAATCACCCCCCATGTCCGTCCCCACCACCCCCACCACTTACCCCACATTCACATGCCCGCCCATACCACTCACCCCCCACATGTCTGCCCCCACCACTCCACCAGACCGCCTCACCCACAGATCCCAGCCCCCACCATCACTCACCCCTTGTCACCCACACATACCACCCCCACCACTCCGCCCACACTCCAACATACCTGCGCTGAGCCCACTCACTCACATACACCGTCACCATGCACAACAGAGCCCGCCCACTCACAACTCACCAGCCACACATGCCCGCCCCTCCACTCACCCCCCACCCCTGCCCGTTCACCACACCGTCCTCACACCCGACCACATGCCGGCGCACCACACACTTCCACGACACACCTCCCACAATGCGCCGCCCTCAACCACATACACACGGCCTCACCCCCCACATGCCCGCCCTCCACCGCACTCACCCCACATTCACATGCCCGCCCATACCACTCACCCCCCACACCCCCCTCACACTCTCACACCACTGGCTCAATCACCCCGACATGTTCGCACCTCACCACTCACCAACCACTCACACCCACATGCCAGCCCTCACCACTCACGACTCCACACTCACAGGCCCCACTCGCCCTCCACTCACTCATGCACCTCATCACCTCTGCACACCACAACGGCCTCACCTGCCACATGTCCGCCCTCGACCACTCCATCCACACCCCGACATGACCGCCGTCACCACTCACCCACCACTACACCCCCACATTCACATGCCACCGCCCCCTCCACTACACCCTCCCACTCTCCCCCACACGCAACTCACCACCACATGTACGCCCTCACCACTCACCATACTCGCCTCAACCCCACATGCCCACCCTCACCCACTGCCTAACCCCCGCATGCTCGCCCTCGACCACTCACCCACAATTAACTATGCCCTCACACTCACCCCACACCCCCACCACTCCGCCCACCCCCAACATTCCGCATCTCACCACTTACCCTCAGACATGCCCGCACTACCCACCACTTTACCACCCCACTGCACACGCACCCCCCACCTCAACCCACCTGCCCGCGCCTCACCACTCACTCCCAACCATTCCTACGCCCGCGCCCTCCACTCACCCCCCACCCTCACCACATCACCACAATCCTCACCCCCCCTGTACCACCCTCACCACTCACCACACCATGCCTCACCTCCCCATGCCCACCCTCCCCCCACCCACTCGCCTCACCCCACCCCGTCACCACTCCGCCTCACCCCCACCCCTCACCACTCTACCGCCTCACCCACACACGTCCACGGACTCCCACGACCCCCCCCCCCCAAGATCGCTTCAACCCCAGATGCCCACCCTACGCACCACCCTTACAGCCGCCCCCAACCAGTCTGTAACCACTACCACCCCCCACAGGAGCCGCACCAGTCCCGCACTAACACCCCCACGGCTCACCCCCTCCCTCCACAGCACGTCATGACCCATGACCACACACTTTACCACCCCCACATCGCCCTGCCCACCAGCACGAACCACGCGGCCCCTCCTCCCGCCCCCACATAGCGCCAACACGCCACAACCCTCCCCTCCCACACACTGTCACGACCACTTACCCACCCCCCCCCACATGCCCCCACCCACCACTACCAACCCCCCCCAATGCCGCCGTCCCGCAGCTTCCACCCCCACATCCCGCCCCCACACTCCCCCCATCCCCTCCACAAACCGGGTCACGAACCACGTTTCCCCCGCCCCCACATGCCCGCCACCCTCACAAGCACTAACCCCTCCCCCCCGGCTCACCCCGCACCGCCTCCCCTCCCACAACAACCGGTCACGACCACTTACCACTCACCCCCTCCCCCCCCCAGAGGCCCGCCTCCAGCACTAACCACCCCACACATTCCGCCCCCACGGCTTCCACCCCCCTCCCCTCCCACACACCGGTCACGACCCACATTACCACTCACCCCCCCCATATGCGCCGCCTCCAGCACTAACTCAGCCCCACATCCTCCGCCTCCGACGGCTCACCCCCTCCCCTCCACACAACCGGTCACGACCACTTACCCCATATTCCCCCCTCCCCCCCCCCCACATGCCCGCCTCCACACTAACCACACGAAACCACACCCCCACGGTTCACCCCCCACCTCCTCCCACACACCGTTCCACACACAACCACGGTCTCACACCCTCCCCAGATGCGCCTCGCTCTCCAGCCCTAACCAACCCCACATACCCCCCCGCCCACCACGGCTGCACACTCCCCCCCCCCTCACCTCCACACACACCGGGGTCGGGGACGGGGGAACGTGGGGGGGTAGGGGGGGGGGGGGGTGCGGGGAGGGGGGGGGGGGGGGGGGTGGGGGGGGGGGGGGGGGGGGGGGCGGGGGGAAAGGGGAGGGGGGGACGGAGAGGGGGAGGGGGGGGGGTGGGGGGCGGGGGTGGGGGTGGGGGGGGGGTGGGGGTGGGGTGGGGGGGGGGGGGGGGGGGTGGGGGTGGGGGGGGGGGGGGGGGGGGGGGGGGGGGGGGGGGGAGGGGGGGGGGAGGGGGGGGGGGCGGGGGGGGGGGGGGGGGGAGGGGGAAGGGGGGGGGGGGAAGGAGAAGAAAAAGGAGGTTGTTGGGTGATAATTAGTTCTGGGGATTTAGATCATTGCGTGTTTGTTGGGGGGGGGTAAAAAGAGGCGTGTAATCGGTCGATGGCAGGGGGCTTTTAATGCATGTAGTCGACTAGCCAACATTGGGCTGTGAGCCATTGATCGTTGAAGACAAACACCAGTGTGCAAAGCTAGTCACTAAAGCTACTGTAAATACGGCTTATTTGCACAGTTTATTTTGAGTGCAACAACGATGCAATGACACCAGGGGCTGTACGCATGAATAATTATTTATCGGCTCCGATGTTAAGGACCGCGTTCGGGTTAGCTAACGCCAGTGTTGGGAAATGGATCATGGGGTATGTACGGAGCCAAAGCACGGAGGCGTTAACTAACCTAGCAGTTATTTATAGATTTGGGAAATCGCTCTGAGCCTGTTGCCAGTGAGCACCGCTATTTGACAATGTCACCGCCACCTCATCGGCAGCGGCGATTTGTTTTGTTTAGATTCGACAGTATGAATCCGGTAATATCACTTCGATTTTGGGGTTAATTTGACCAAATTTCACTATTTGAGTATCTTATTTTGTAAAATATGATAGCATCGAATACATTTGGGCCTAATAATTAGTAATATATTGCCGCCGATCCGGCGGCAGTGGCGGGCGGTGGCAGGGGGCAGCAGCGGCGGCGATTTGTTTTGTTGACATTCGACAGTATGAATATCACTGCCGATGTAGCTGCGGCGTTGATATCGCTTCGATTTTAAGGTTAATTTGATCAAATTTCACTTTTTGAGTATGTAATTCTGTCAAATATGATAGCATTGAATAGATTTGGGCTTAATCGGTACCTAACACCACCCTTAAACCTGGTACGGAATGGTGTTAGCCTACCAGACCTTAAACTCGCGGTGTTTCCGTAACACTGCTCCATACATAGCGACTTTTCGCCGCTAAACTAGAAATCCCGTCCAAACCCAGTTTTGGCTCACTAACACCGCCCCATGCATATGGCCCCAGCAGTCACACAATGTAGGTTTTTTTTTGTTTACATCCTAGCAACATCTAAGGTTATATCAGAACGAGAACCGCCTTGTGACAGTGCGCACTCATAGCAACTTCATAGTGCTGCCCCACTGGGAGATCAGGTCGCCAGCACCATGACCTGATATCCCACACATTCACATTATCCTGATACTGTGCTAACCAGTCATTGCCCTATCCTAATAATGCTGAGCACCTGGCTAAGTAGTGACAAGTATCAATTTACTAAATCATTTCTTTGACTCAACAGGGTTTCGAACTGACGACTTCCCGCATGGACTTTGCGCTCTCCAGATTTGGCCACCGCGTCCGGTATACACAATGAAGGGTGACAGGACAGGGTAGGACAGAACAGGACAGGGCAGGACAGAACATGGCAGGACAAGACAGGGAAGGCCAGTGCAGGGCAGGGCAGGGCCAGTGCAGGGCAGGGCAAGGCAGGTCAGGGCAGGACAGAGCAGGACAGGACAGGACAGGATAGGGCAAGGCAAGACATGGAAGGACAGGTCAGGGCAGCACATGTCAGGACACGACAGGGCAGGACAGGGCAATGCAAGACAGGGAAGCACAGGGCATGGCATGGCATGGCATGGCAGGGTATGGCTGGACAGGACATGGCATGGCATGGCAGGACAGGGCAGGGCAGGGCAGGGCAGGGCAGGACAGGGCAGGCCAGGGAAGGGCAGGGCAGGGCAGGGCAGGGCAGGGCAGGGCAGGGCAGGGCAGGGCAGCATCAGGGAAGAGTACTTTAGCATACTTGGACGTAATTGACTGTAGTTGACCGTAGTGGAGGCTAACATACGTCGAACGTATTTGAACATAGTTGAACGTAGTTGAACATAGTTGAATGTAGTTGAACGTACCGGCATCTGTGCGGTAATGTATTTATCCATATCAAAACCTGCCATACCTTAACGTTTTTCACCATAGTTTAACGCACTTACATCACGTTTGACCCACATTAATCTATCCTACGTTCAACTACGTTCAACTACGTTCGCTAACATGTATGTGACCAGGGCTTAAGGTAAGGGCTTATTATGTAGAGATAAATGGACATTTCAGTTCGCAGTGAAAAGTGGTATTTGTGAGTACTGAGTAAATACATGCATATAACCAAAAGAGGAGCATTTGTTTATGCTTAGTCATATTGTTTTCGGTTCAGATTTAAGGACAATTAATAGATTCCCATTCCCAATGACTTACAAAATTGACACTTGCCGCCTCCTAGCTTAGCATTAATAGGATAGGGCAAGGACTGGTTAGCTAAGTATCAGGATCATGTGACTGAGTGGGATATCGAGTCATGGTGCTGGCAGCCTGATTTCCTAGTAGGGCAGCACTATAAAATCGCCACGAGTGCGCACTGTCACAATTTGGTATCTGTACTAATATGACCTTAGATGTCACTAGGATGTCAAACTCCAACAACCAACCATCATGGTGCAGGGCGGGATGGCCAAGTGAGTTGAGCACCAACTTCCCATGCGGCAGGTCTTGGGACGCGAACCTTGCGTTTGAATATCAGCCATGTCAAACCAATGACTTGAAAAGTTATACTTATTACTACTACCTAGCCTGACACTTGGCGTTACTACGATAGTGTGAGGAGCAGTGAAATGAGGAAGACCAATTGTCTGTGATTCAAATTTCTCCTGCTTAATCAATGAATGTAACACCCAAAATATGTTTAATTGTATTTCGCGATAATTGTCGGTCAGGTTTTACTGAAACAACCACTAGCGCAGGGTTGCCAACATTGGAAAATGAAAAACCGAAGATCTTAAGAGATGTTATATTGAGGGGTCTGGGAGTACTCCCCCCTGAAAAAATATTAATATCTTAGATGCTCTTTTGGATAAAATATTGGGAAATGAAAATCCGGAAGATCAGCATAAGGTGATAACGGGGGACATAAAATATTGTACACCTTACGGCGAAACCATGAGGGTTGGCAACCCTGCTAACGCGTCAAATTGCACCTCTAGCGGAGAATCCATATATAGACCTGCATCCAACTTAGTTGGATCCTGCTCACATTGACCCGGAAGTAAACCATTCACAATGCACCCATGTGGGTTCGCGAAGCCCCAGTGAAGCCGCCATACAGTCAAGCCCATGCCACATTCAACCACGGCTTCGGTTTGCTATAGGTGTGTGTGTGGAGGAGGTGATGAAAATGAGAAATATTGCACCTAGAGTGGGAATTGAACCCACATCTCTTGCATTCCAGGCCAGTGTGTTAACCATTACACCACTTAGCCTCCCTGATGTCACCACCCTACCAATGCCTACCTGTGTAATGCAGCTCCTTGCCTCAGAGGTCAGTGCAGACTACTACACTCGTCCCCCTGTTATTGTAAGTTTTTTAAATGGTTTAATGGTTAAATTTAATGCTTACAATTACATACAAACAGGCAATGCACTTACATGCATAGGGCACATGGTAGGTTCAACAACCATACATCATATAGCTTGTACAGGATCATGGTAACGGCAAACAATGTTGTGGGAGTGATGAAAATGGGAAATATTGCACCTAAAGCGGGAATTGAACCCACGTCTCTTGGATTCCAGGCCAGTGTGCTAACCATTACACCACCTAGGCTCCCTGATGTCACCATCCTACCTGTTTATGCGGCTCTTGCCTGAGAGGTCAGTGCGGACCACTATACTACTCGCACACACTAGATTAGAGTTTGTTAAAGTGCCATAACAACAAAACAAAGGCACAAGCGCCTCAGCAATGACAGCAAACTCCAATAGTCCCCTCGCCGTGAATATGGCCGACACAGTGTAAAGCAACCACCAATCAATCAATCAATCAATCAAACCAATAGTCCATAACTAATTTGGGATCCCCTTTTTCTCCCTTTCTTTGCTTCTTTCCTTCAAAATGTTTTTCTTGAATTCTTCAAAATACTTCCCAAATTTAAAGCTATATTATATAGGTCACTTCAATTCTACCCCTTGCAACTTATTCGGGAATTTAGAATTTCAAGAGAATTGTCGGTCTGAAAATTTAAAGGCCTCCTTAAAAAAATATTTGTTTTATTGATTTCTCATTTCCGGTTTAGCAAATGCCACAATTTATTTTAAAATACACTATTAAGGCGTGTATGATAAGAAAATGGTCTAAAAACAAAAAAAAACACCACACAAAAACATAAGGTGAAAAAAAACACCTACCAAATGTGCCTTAATGGTTCTAGAGAAGAGAAGAGAGACAGAGAGAGAGAAAGAGAGAGACAGAGAGAGACATAGATGGAGACAGAGATAGAGACAGATAGAGACAGAGCGAGAGTCAGAGAGAGACAGAGAGCGAGAGAGAGAGAGCGCGAGAGAGACAGGGAGAGAGAGAGGGCGAGAGAGACAGGGAGAGAGAGAGGGAGAGAGAGACAGGGGGAGACAGGGAGAGAGACAGAGATAGAGAGAGCGAGAGACAGAGAGAGATGGAGAGACATACAGAGAGAGAGGTAGAGAGAAGGGGGAGACAGGGAGAGAGAGATACAGAGATAGAGACAGAGAGACAGAGAGCGCGAGAGACAGAGAGAGCTGGAGAGACATACAGAGAGAGACAGAGAGAGACAGGGAGAGAGAGGGAGAGAGAGAGACAGGGGTCGATACATAGAGAGACAGATAGAGACAGGGAGAGAGACAGATAGCATGCCATGACGTCACGTCGTCGGTACAACAACCAAGACGGCATGTCATACATGTGGGTACCCACCTGCAGTATTCCACCTGACATGAGCGACTAAATTACCTTAATTTACTGCTGGAACGCGAATTCGCTTCTGCGGCCAACTTTGTTATTATAATGGGGGACCTCCGACTTTTTAGTTCAAATACCTGCCGTTCGCGTTGCCACTGATCTAGTGGGCCTCAACTGCACAGTGTCGCACTGCAAACTCAATGGCTGTGAGCAATCTTCATACACAAGAAGTGAAATATCTCTAAAACCACACCACCTAGAGACAAACCGCTTGGCACACATATAGAAAACATATTCAATGAATAGATTATATTAAATTTATACGGTTAGGGTACTGCATTTCTAGTAATTTTGAATAAAATAAACGTTTTGCACTGCGCGTACCAGTAAACTCAATGCATTGTCAATGCCCGTGAGCAATCTTGAATTATATTAATACAGAAGAAGTGAAATATCTCTAAAACCACACCACCTAGAGACAAACCGCTTGGTACACATATAGAAAACATGTTCAACGAATATATCATATTAAATTTATACGGTTAGGGTTGTGCATTTCTATTAATTTTGAATAAATTGAACGTTTTGCACTGCACGTACCGGCAAACTCAATGCATTGTCAATGGCCGTGGGCAATCTTCATACAGAAAAAGTGAAATATCTCTAAAACGACACCTCCTAGAGATAAACCGCTTGGTACACATATAGAAAACATATTCAATGAATAGATTATATTAAATTTATAAGGTTAGGCTTCTGTGGGTTATATATGTGATGCGTGTATATATATATATATATATCGCATCGTCCATATACATATATATATATATATATAGACACACATATATATATACACACATATATATATATTCTTTTTATATATACATCTATTTTTAATATATATATATATATATATATATATATATATATATATATAATATATATACACACACATTATCTTTTTGTTTTAGACTATTGTTTGTCAAAGGACAATTGTTCCCATTACCACAGTTCATGTTATAGTCGAAAGAGAATGCGGCTCACATACATGTGAACTTATATATATAATATTAATCTGAGTGGGCGGAATGATTTCAAATGGGACGACTTGAAATCTTCATCAACCATTAAAGCTGCTCAGTCCGATGAAATCATCAAATTTTCAATATAAAAAAAACTACCTAGATTTGATTATTCATATCTAATTTAGATGCTGGTGCACTCATTAAGAACCAGAATAATATACATGCAGACTAAATTCCACGAAACACCTATTCTGAACATGCTTAATTGATTCCATGTCTTTTTGTCTTGCATATGAAATGTAGGATTTTAATTGGGGGTGGGTGGGTGGGTTCGGATCAAATATTCCGACTATTTTGAACAAAGCAAACATTGTTAGTTCTGTAACTATACACCAGAGGGACATGCATGATCCATACTATTTAATTATATACCGCCGGGGGGCGTACTTGCAAACAGATCAGTTACACAATACCATTATGTTGAATCCAAGATGGCTGCTATGGGACGGGCAGCAATCCGCTAACCCAGATATCGTTCAGGAGTGACTCTTTGTTGATGCACGGAGGAGGTAGCCGAATCGGTAGACCGAGGCCTCGTGTGCGGAAGGTCACGAGTTCAATTCCCAGTCAAGTCAAACCAATGACTTAAAAAATTGATACTTGTCGCTTCATAGCCTGGCGCTTGGCATTAATAGGATAGGGGAAGGACTGGTTAGCTCAGTGTCAGGATAATGTGCCCTAGTGGGATATTGGGTCATAGTGCCAGATTTCCCAGTGGTGCAGCACTATAAAGTCACCATGAGTGCGCACTGACACAAGTTGGTACCTCTCCTCATATGACCTCAGATGTTGCCAGGATATAAAACTCCCAACAATCAACCTTTGCTGATGTGAAAATAGAACCCAGGTTCTACCCAATGCTGCCCTGCAGGCGCTAACCGCAGTGCCATAGGAAGGGTGACTGGGGCCCTGGATGTATGTGCTCATTACAAATGGCACGGTTTGAAACTGATCTGTGCCACCCAGTTATTTGAGCTTCAGCTATAATTACCAACCAGACAATTGTTCCGTCTCCATAATTAAGGCATTGTATTTACAGCTTGATTAGATATAATCAAAGACCCTATTTGAGATGTTGACAGTTTCCAATAGCCTACTGTGGCAACAAAAATTGTATCTACTACTGAATGATGTTGTTATATATAATCAAGCAACTCACTCCTAAAAAAGAATTATCAATAAATTTGTTAAAAAGATAGGTCAACATAACTGTCGTTCTCTTTGTTTTCATTAAATGATATCCTTTATGCCAGGAAACCAATATTCAGTGTACATACAAAGTGTATTTGTACCAGTTATCATCTTACAAGTTGTTTTTCTTGAAGATTTATACTGCCTATCATGAGCCGTGTTCACACACGGGTGTTAAGTCGCCTCAACTAGTTCGCCTTGTCTAGTTCGGCTCACATTCGTCATGTGGACGCGATGCTAAGGCGGATTAGGGCTGATTCGCCTCAACTAGTTCGCCTAATGTAAACCACATCGCGAGGTAGTCCAGATGAAGCGAACTAGCTTAAGTCGGCCCGACTGTGTGGACGGTAGCGGTTTAGATGCGGCGGATTAAGGACGTCACAGTCGAGACCTGAGTTTGTTGACTTTTCGGTAAATTTGGTCATTGAACCTGCTAGAGGTGCACAGATATTTTTTTCATGATATATTTTAAGGTTTCCAATGCCCAGCAGAAGTTTTGACTGTTCCAAACCAATACGATTCAGTCCATACATATCTAGGTCGAACCCACATTCTCTTGTGGCGATGTTGACTAACCGACACTGGCGCTGGTTAGTATGGACTTGCTTATGCGCAGATATCGATTTCCGGCTTAAACCGCCCCAAGTACTGGATGTGTGGACACGACACACTTTCAAGCCTAGTTCGTCTCATCTAGTTCGCCTTATCTAGTTCGGCCTAATGTTGTGGGTGTGAACACGGCTATGGATAAGTCAGAATAGACTTGTTTTCACCATTAGACAGTTTGTCGAGAGAAAGCCCGAGCCTACACTTTTACTGACCCAAGGGATTTTTAACCTCCCACACCACATAGACATGGTATGAGAGCAACTGGCCTTTGTTAACGCTGTAAGTTATACACAGCAGTGGAAATCCAAATTAGCAGAGGTGGGACATGGGGAATCGAACCACTGACCCTCAGATTAGGAGTCCGACCTAGGAAAAAGTCAGACACTCTAACCACTCTGCCACAGAGAACACCACTGTTGTGGGCTTATGAGTGTGTTTGTCTTTTTTAAATGTTCTCTAAAAATCCCACCTAACTTATTTTGGAGCCTCATTTTGAAATACTAGACTTTTCATTAGGTCTCTGTATTTAAATGGGTACCGACCGTTTAATTTTAATAATACTTTTTTTTTTTAACAGTAATTTATTAAGGAGGGGCAATATGTCTTCCACATTCCACTGCTCCTTGCAATATTCTAGTGATGCCGAGCACCAGGTTCGGTAGCGACAACAATCATAATAATGATGATGATAATGTTGATGATTGCAATTGCTATGATGATGATGATTTCAATGGTGGTGGTGATGATAGTGATGATGATGAGATGATGGCGATGATGTCCATGGTGGTGATAACAGGTCCTCATGTTGTTTTACCTTTTCTATTTTGCGCTGCATTCAACAACAGCATCAGGTTATAATAAAAGCAAACCATTTAAGCCCTACATATGAAACAGATCTTTAGGTTTATGCGTGCAGCACAGGCAGGCATTGAATAATATCGATCGGACAAATCAGGAGCACATTCCCTTCTGCCCAAGCAGTGCAATGGCACGGCCCACACGATCTAATTCTACTTGAGTCACCAAGTCTCGACTTCAAAGAGCCTTTCCCTGTATGCATATCAAACCCAAACAATGGCACACCCAGGGACCCACCCTTCTCCTTGTCCCTGCGCCTCCCATTACAAGCAAGAGCAACACAACCACCGCCTCATTTGCATACAGCTCTGTCGCGTCGCCATCCGTGAGGACGAACGACTCCATGACGCAGCAGCCCTAGTTACTGACGTATATTATTAATAATATTTAGCTAAATATCTATAGCAGACGGTATGGCCAAATGAGTTCAGCATCCGTCTCCTATTTTGGGAGATCGGGGGATCCGAACCCATGGCCCTGGTCGAGTCAAACCAATGACTTACAAATTGATACTTGTTGCTTCCTAGCCAGGCGCTCGGTATTATTAGGATAGGGCAAGGACTGGTTGGCTCAGTGTCAGGATAATGTGGCTGAGTGGGTTATCAGGCCATGGTGCTAGTGGCCTGGACTCCCAGTGGGGCAGCACTATAAAGTCGCCATGAGCGCACTCTGTCACAAGTCGGTACCTGTCCTGATACGACCTTAGATGTTGCTAGGATGTATAACAACCACAAACAAACAGCCGAATATTTTAGCTTCATGCCACAATGAATGCACACATATGTGAATGGTTGGTCATATCACGACGGGCACCGACTTGTAACAGTCCGCACTCATGACGACTTTATAGTGCTGCCCATCTCGTCAAACTAATGAGTTAAAAATGGCTACTTGTTGCTATTTAGCCTGGCATTCGGCATTACTAGGGTCAGGCAATGTGCATAGGATTAGGCAGTTGCTACATATAGCACCATCCATCTTAGATGTTAATGGTTTAATATGAGATTTAGGCAGTGACTACATATAGCAATGTCCATCTTAGATGTTAATGGTTTAATATGAGATGTTGTCAGTTAATGCATATAGCGTGATCAATCTTAGATGTATTGTATACAGGGATGAAAGTGATCTCCGGGGAAAAAAAGCGGAAATGCGGATATTCTCCCATAGGTTTAGCACTGTCAGGGAATCGCGGAAAAAATCCGGAAGTGAGGTTTCATATAAATTGGTATATGCTGATAGTGCTGCATCATTTGAAGCAGGTATGGTAGTAGTATACGCTGATAGTGCTGCGGCGTTTGGAGCATTTATTAGTGGTATACACTGATAGTGCTGCGGCGTCTCCACCACATATTAGTATAGATCTACACTGATAGTGCTGCGGAATTGAAAAATTCCGGAAATCCGCGGAAAAGCGGAGATCTTTCATCCCTGTGTATATATATATATTGTAGATAATTTAATATCTTTAATACATTTACATTCACTTAATGTGTTATACAACCAAGTCAGTCATAGTAAGCAGGAACCAGATGGAGGGGGGAGGAGGAGTATATCTTCCGCCCCCCCCCCCCACGCGCCCCGCCTACACACACACACAAAAAGGAAGACAATTCTGCACAGTAAAATACATGATTGATAACAACATGGGTATCGTGTGAAGCCTCAAGTTAAATTGTAGAGGACACTGAAAGGTTCACAGGCAGCTAGAGTTTCGGACAAGACACTTCTCCCAGGGGTAAGATCGAGTTCTGTTATTGCCCTCATCGCACTAATATTTGTTGATTGGTTGTTATTGTTTTATGTCCTAGAAACATCTAGGGTTATATCAGGATGGGTAATGCGCATTCATGACAAATTTATAGTGCTGCCCCACTGGGGTGGCTGTTTTTTTTTTAGCTTTACGTCCTGGCAACATTTAAGGTAATAAGATCAAGTTCTGTTATTGCCCTCATACCCCAGTTCAATCATTGCACCAATGTTTGTTGCTTGGTTTTTATTGTTCTATGTCTTAGCAACATCTAAGGTCCTATCAGGACAGGAACTGACTTGTGAGAGTGCACAATCATGGCAACTTTATAGTGCTGCCCCACTGGGAGACCAGGCCACCGGCAACATGACCCAATATCCCACACAGTCACATGATCCTGATTATGTGCAAACCAGTCCTTGTCCTATTGTAGTAATGCTGAATACCAGGCTAGGAACCGACAAGTATCAATTTTGAAAGTCAGTGGTTTGACTCTAACTCCCTACCTTCCGCACGGGAAGCCAGCACTCTACCAATTGGGCCACCGCGTCCAGTCCATTCCACTAATGGCATGGCAACAGGTTGCGTTACATTAACGTGACAACACTGCAATCCCATCCGGACATGCCAAGCTCTGCGAGATACCTGTCGGAAATGCGTGTAATTGCAAACTTTGCAGGCGGGTGTATTTGCGCAGTAGGTATCACGTGTTGAATTAGACTTGCCGTGAGTGGGCAGGATTGTGTCTCATAGTGGCTTCCAGTTACTTGCTGATGTCAGTTGCACACACTGACACCAGGGTTGCCAACATTGGAAAATGAAAAACAGGAAGATCTTAAGGGATGTTATATTGGTGGGGGGTCTGGGGGTACTACCCCAGAAAAATGTTTAAATCTTAGATGTTCTGTTGTGCATTTTGATAAGATTGATATAATATTGGAAAATTAGAAAACGGAAGATCGTCGTTAGGTGATGATGGGGACATAAAATATCATACACCTTACAGTGAAACCGTAAGGGTTGGCAAGCACGCTGGAAATGGCTGCCAAGGTGTGGAATGCCCAAACGGTAAAGGAACGACAAATTCCTGACCTAAAAACTTACAAAAAATATCTGTGCAAATTAGGCTAGGAAACCCCTACTAAGCCGTGCTGCAATGGAAGGTAACTATGCCAAGAGTAGCCAGATAACGCACCACACAGCTACGTACAAGCCTATGATATGTAAATAGGAGTAGGCTAGTCTAGTAATAAGAGTAGAACAAAACAAAATACATATATGCCAAGAAAATCCAAAAAAACTAACATAGGCTACTAACCATACCAACCAATTATCTATCTGCTACTGAAATGCAGGCAATCAAATAACTTATCAGCAGTACTGTGTGGTAAGATAACACCGACACTACAACTGGCCAGCATTGAAAACAAGCCTGGGTAATGGACAGTATAAATACAGCCTCAATATAATTTTTTTTTTTTTTTTTTTAAACCTGCGACACCCATCCACACTATTCAAGACCACATCCCTCCACCAATCCCACTGTGAATACACAACTCAGTTCTACCCCATTCTCAAACTCTTAACTAACGAAGGGTCATCACTGTAATTAAAGAAGTGAGAGCGATCAGGATAAGTTTTGAATCCCAACCGAGTAAAGCCAATGACTTAAAAAATCGATACTTGTTACTACCTAGGCTGGTACTCTGCATTATTAGGATAGGACAAGTACTTTAGCTCAGTGTCAGGATAATGTGACTGAGTGGGACAGGTCATGGTACAGGCGGCCTGGGCCCGTATGCATGGGGTGGTGTTAGCGAGCCAAAACTGGTTTTGGACGGGATTTCTAGTATAGCAGCAAAAAGTCCCTATGCATTGAACGGTGTGACGGAAACACTGCAAGCTTAAGGTCGAGTACACTAACACCACTCCGTAGCAGGTTTAAGGGCAGTGTTAGGTACCGATTAGGCCCAAATCTATTCAATGCTATCATATTTAACAGAATAACATACTCAAAAAGTGAAATTTGGTCAAATTAACCCCAAAATCGAAGCGATATTAACGCCGCCGCTACATCGGCGGCGATATTCATATTGTCGAATGTAAACAAAACAAATGGCCACTGTTGCGGCGGCGGCGTTAATATCGCTTTGATTTTGTGCTTAATTTGACCAATTTTATTAACAGAATAACATACAAAAAAAGTGAAATTTGGTCAAATTAAACCAAAAATCGAAGCGATATTAACACCGCCACCAAAATTTGGTCAAATTAAACCAAAAATCGAAGTGATATAAATGCCACCGCCGCCAATATTGTCAAATAGCGGGGCTCGCCAGGAACAGGCTCAGAGGGATTTCCCAAACCTATAAATAACTGATATGTTAGCTAACGCCACCGCGTTTTGGCTCAGTAGATACCCCGTGACCCATTTCCGAACACTGGTGTTAGCTACTCCGGCAGCGGTCCTTAACACTGGAGCTGATAAAAACTTGTTCATGCATACGGGCCCTGGTCTCAGAGTGGGGAAGCATTACATCCTGGCAACATCTAAGGTTATATCAGGATGGGTACCGACTTGTGACCATGCACACTTATGGCGACTGAATAGTGCTGCCTAACTGGGATACCAGGCCGCAGGCACCACGACCTGATTTCACATTCAGTCACATTAGCTTGATATTGAGCGTAGCAGTCATTGCCTTATCCTAGCTCTACCGATTCGATCACCGCTTCCAGTCATAGTAATAGAGGTTTCCAAGGAAAATATCCCAAATTTTACATAAGCTAATTTATAAACTATGTAACTCTACTTACTACCCCTGTCACACTATGACGTAATGAGCAAACGTAAGCCTGACATGATCACCTTTCATCATTACGTTGACGTATGTTGGGTTACGTTGTGATGACATCAGAATGATGTTAGACTGATGTCGAGCTATGTCACGTTACGTCGTGTTACGTCGGTGCGCTTACAAGTTTTGAACCTGTTCAAAACTTTCGACGTAGCTCGAACGTAAGGGTTTACGTTCGCCGTACGTTCTGTACACGTTCAGTGAACGTCAATGATGTTAAATGGACGTTAGTCAAATGCTGCTCACTATGTTCAACTACGTTCCACTACGTTGACCCACATTAAACCCAGTGGAAATGTCCATGTGGCGTAATGGGAACATCAGGATAACGTCAGGAGAACGTACATTCAACATACGTTCAACATACGTTCAACGTTTCGCCACCGTGTCATGACGTATGTAACATCACGTAACGTTCTTCTGGCGATGGAATAATGTTAATAACGTTCCGTGAGCGTAATGACATTGTCCTCTCTCATTGAATGACGGTATTACTACGCTTTACCGCCGTTACTCTCTCGTCCACTGCGCTGCATCCCCGTTCAACTTGCATACTACGCTGAGAAGTTCGACGTTTTTCACGTTCTCCCTGCTGACGTAGTCACGTTGTAGTGTGACAGGGCCATAAACCTTTCCCTGCATGACGTCACAGAAGGAGTTATTTGAGCTTCAACCCAGCTATCTGGGACCAGTACACCGAGTAGTCTATCCCAATCAGACATTCTTAAAGGCCCGGTCACATTACGGCGTATGGCGGGAGCGTATTGAAAACCTACATAGGTCCTGTGCGTGCCGGCCTATGATGACATTTGGTGACCTTTCAGGTGGTTTTGAGCATATGTGGAACCTACGAGGAGCATACGAGGAGCGTATGAGGAGCGTATGGGAGCGTGCTGTGACATTTTTTGACAGTATGGGCCATACGCCCTCATAGGTCAAGTTTTTTTAAGCATGCACAAAAAAATTTGGACGGACGGATTTATGAAAGCGTATGGCGGCGTATGCCTCATACGCTTCACATAAGCCGGCATCTGGCGGCGTATGAGTAGCGCATGAGTAGCGTATGCGTAGCGTATGAGTAGCGTATTCGGCGTATGCCGACGTATATGACGTAACGCACCTACGCCGCCATACGCTCCCGCAAAAAACCCTAATGTGACAGCCCCTTAACAGTGCTAAGTGCAGCGCAGTTAATATTTTTAGAGTGTGAATGTTTTACTAAGATGTAGCAAGTTATTTTTTGGTTTTTGTTAAAGATTTGTTATTCATCTGAATACAGTCTTTTTTTCAGCGCTGAGGCGCTGGTCTTCTGTCCATGCTTAACTTCAGTCATTTACACTATTTAATTAAAAGAACAATCTTAAGATAATAGAATGTTGTTATTAGTAGATTCAGCTAATTATCCATGTGAATGTTTTGATAAGATGTAACAAGTTATTATCCATGTTAAAGTCAAGTGACCAGATCTTTAAATTGTAAATGTCATTTGGGCAATGACTGCTTTTTTACCAAAAATTCATATTCTATTATTAACTTGATTTTTTTTTATCATGTGCCACTTGTGATTTTACCACAATTGTACGCTCTTTTGGCATACATTTCTGCGCTCTATTTTACCTGTTTGAAATGTAATTTTGTAGTCAGATATGTTTAACCACTGTATGCCCCCCCCCCCCCCCCCCCCGGATAGACGATGTTCACTTTTATGTTGGAGCGTTGTTAAAGCCCCAGTCACACATAGCCGGACGAGCCCCGGATTTTGAGCCGGACCACCCACGGACCAATGGCCCAGACTGTCCCGGACTGCCACGGATAAAATCACTGTTTTCGTCGATTTTTGCCTCGCAGTCACACCTTCCCGGACGAGCCCCGGACCAAAGGCCGGACCGCCCCGGACCACCCTGAACCGCCCCGGACCACCCCCAGAACGGCCCAGGACGAGCCCGGACTGGGCCGGACCGGCCCCTGACTAACCCGGACGAGGCCGGATCACCCCCAGACAGTCTGGGAGTGGTCCGTGGCTAGGCCGGGGGTAGTCCTGGATAGTCAGGGGATGGTCTGGGGATGGTCTGGGTCAAACCGTGGCTCAAAATGACCCAGTACCACCCCCGGACAGCCCCAGTCCACCCTGGACCACCCCCGAATTACCCGGACCACCCCTGGACCACCCCCGGACCATGCCGGATTGAGCCCGGATCACAAAATCCCCCGGACCGCCCCGGATGTCTTAAACATTTTAAAACATCCGGGGCTGAGCCCGGACGGTGCCGGACGAGCCACGGATCAGGCCGGATCAGGGGGGGCACCACGGACGACCCACGGATGAACCACGGATCGCCCCGGACCACCCCGGATGGCGGTCCGAGGCTCATCCGACCCCTGATCCGGATATGTGTGACTGGGGCTTAAACAAACATACAAATGAAACATTGGGGAATGAGAGAAAGAACAGCCTCATCCGCACTCAACCGGAGAAATGCCATTATAATCATAAGGCTGATTGGGTGGGAGTCAAGCCTATCTTAAAGTGTCTGGCGGTCCATGGCAGAATGCCGATTCAAAATGTAGTGGACGGTGACATCAGGCGCTCAGACGTAGAATAGCCAAATTCTAATGTTCTGTTCGGTTGGCTAGAATGTGGGTTTGGAATGGTAGTTAAATAATGTCAAGGGTCTAAGACCGTAGCAGGGGTGCCAAGTAGATAAAAGATTCACCCCATACTTGCAGTACAGGGGTGAATACCAACCCTATATAAAAGCTGGCGAAAACTGCTTTAGTTTGGAACAAAAAGTGTAATCTCTGGTTCCAGTATCAAATGACTACTTCTATCTGTACAGAGTTGGTGAAATGGGAGAGAATGCAAAAAGACAAGATGGCGGCCAGAGAACGCCGTAGATTTCACTTTTAAATTGGATTAAAGTATATGTTTTATTATATTTTCCAACTCAAAAGTAGCGGGTAAACATGAAGACATATACAAAGAATAAATGTTGCTTCTTAGATTGTGAAATTAGGCTCTCATAAAGACTCCTTTCATTAGCCCGATTTTCCGACCGTTTTTATATAGGGCTGGTCTTCACCCGTGTACTGCGAGTACTGGTTGAATCCTTTATCTAGGTAAATAAATAATAATAATAATAATAATAATAATAATAATAATAATAACAGGCAGCACTGCCGATCTATATACATATAATTCTTATATTCCACATATATATATAAAAGAAAATGATAACAGGAGTGAGACAAATTCTGGCGCTATACAGGTGGCGTCGCATTGGCGCGCCCCAACTGGGGGTTGGTGCGTGACTCCGAATACATATAATATCGTACAACAGTAATAATAAATATAATTAAACCTTGGTATATTCTTCGTTATTTATATTATTATAATCAATTATAATTCATATATATATATATATATATATATACATAGACAGCAGGAAATATTCCAAACCAGAAATGAAAAACATCAAATACAGCATAATACAGAGTAGTAAAAGAGAATGTACCTCTACCATTGAACACTCATGTAACACTAGGCTAATAATGCTAATGGTGCCACAGAAAAAGAATGTACTAAATTTCAGGTAGTCTACCTAGGTACTATGAAAAGTATCCACAGTAATTCCCAGCCTAAGAAAGGTAATCACGACAATCACGCAGAGTTCTGTTCTAGAAATCCCAGATTTAAAAAAAGAAGTAACTCTTAAACTGTTAAATGAGCTTCGGTGGAAAGAAATAACATTTAACAACAATAATAATTTACTACTCATCCTGGCACAATTTAAATTGCACATGAAGATGGATCCTTTCCAATTTCCCTCCGAAGAACAGAGAAAACAAAAGCACACACCCACAAATAATATATATATTTTTTTCAATCACAAAGCTCTTGAATAGACTACATCACGGTTCCGACTGCGCATGCGCTGAAAACGGCGTCGGGAGCAAAGCAAAGGCGTACGGCCATTGAGTTTGCCGATACGCGTAGGGAAAAACTGGCATTTTATTCAAAATAACTAGAAATACATAACAATTTGGCATAAACATGTATGCACACATGCAATATAATGATCTGATCAATATAGCAAATCAAAACTAGCCATAGATAAGCATTTTGAGCTAAGAAACATACAATTCCACACAAAACAATCAGTGATATCCACATCACCATTATTAATTCTTGTTCTAAATATTAAAATGCCAAATGTGTCAACATACACTTGTATCAGATAAATATATAACTAATATCTGATTAACCCTACTCATTTTCTAGTTCAACATATGTCATTAATCATAGGATATAAATAAAAACATTAATAAAATAAGTTAAACTGACTCTGGCTATGGCTGTAACACTAGTCTGAGTGCCCAGATTTGTCTAAATCTAAATGCACATGTCATAAGATGTGCTAATTATATTTATGTAAAGGCAATGCGGGATAAAAGATTAATATCTTAATTTATTATATATATTATTTTAGTTAGTATTCTATGTTTCAAACAAGAGCTGAGATCAGCTGAACCTAGCACATTTCATAGCTGCACCCAGTGTATTAGCATGTGCCATGTGCTTCTGGGGGGTTTGTTTTGCTCTGATGCATCCCACAATGCACCGCGCCGCTGGAACCGTGATGTAGTCTATTGGGAAACCACACAAAAATAATCACAACCACGGTCAAAGTCACGTCAAACGCTAACTCACCAGAATGAACAAAATAGCGATCAGGCGCGGTGGCCAAATCAGTAGAGCGGGGGCCTCGTGTGCGGGGGGTCGGGAATTCGGTTCCCGGTCAAGTCAAACCAATGACTTATCAAATTTATACTTGTCGCTTCCTAGCCTGGTGCTTGGCATTAATAGGATAGGGCATGGACTCCTTGGCTCAGTGTCAGGATAATGTGACTAGGTGGGATATCGGGTCATGGTGCTGGCGGCCTGATTTCCCAGTGCGGCAGAACTATAAAGTTACCATGAGTGTGCACTGTCACAAGTCAGTACCCATCCTGATATGACCTCAGATATTGCCAGGAAGTAAAACCCCAACAACCAACCAACAAGATGGTGGCATGCAACGCAGCTCCACGTTCCCAGACACCGCACACTAAACAGCATGTGACCAGATTCTTGCAAGCCGATGATAACAGCGCCCCACCCCCAACCCCACCCATCCCCCACTGTCAGCCGTCAGTGAACCGCCCACAATATGAACTGCATCGCATGTCCTGCCGCAGGTCAGTCATGCTACTCCAGATGAGCTCTCTTGAAGTTCAACATATTGTATTTTCACTATCGGCATATTCTATATCATTACACTATGTATAGAAATATAATGATATTTTAGAAAACTAACTTTGTCCGCTGCGACTAACACTGGTCACAGGGAACAGTTAGTGAGTTTGGACACTGGGTGGTGGCGCCACATACATTAATATGGACTTACATTATTTATATTCGCCATAGTACTGACCCAGTGTAAATACTTCATATATTCATCATCATGCTGTCGGTCACGATGCGACAAAGACTGCTTTCATTACTTGACTGCCACTCTCCGCATTTCATGAAAGCTGGCTGCAAAAGTGTTGAAGTGCTGCTGGCTTTTGCAAGTTACCAGCGGCACTCTCTCGGGGAGCAAATAGAGGATTCACACCGGCAAGAAGATGTCCAGCCAGGCACAAAACTATTTGTCCCTGCAGTGGCTGGTCGGGGGATGTTGGGAGTTACCGCCCTTGATCCCTCCACAGTGACATGGTTTTCTGTTCAGGGTTTGCTCCCTTAGCATTCGGTTCTGTTAAGAACCTGTACCACAAGGCAGTGGGTTTACAACTCTGCAGGGCATGGGCATCAAACTCCCTGAGGTATTGCAATACCTGCATACCAGCACTTAATATATTATATATATTATATATTATAAACATTATATCATGATATATTATATATATTATATATTATGCATACTATATATATATACTATATATATATTATATATAGTATACATATTATATATAAACATATTATATTGCATGGCCACAGACCATCATTCTGGCCCTAAGGCAAGTGAAATATTAAATGATTTCATTCTAGCAATAGATCAGCATCTTAATCCGACAACAACTATTCAATGTAATTTCTTGTTATCCATAAGACGACCAGATGGGATGGCCAAATGAGTTGAGCGTCCGTCTCCCGCTTTGGTAGATCGTGGGATTCGAACCCATGTGTTTGAACCCTGGTGAAGTCAAACCAATGACTTAACAATTTATAGTTGTCGCTTCCTAGCCAGGCACTCGGTATTATTAGGATAGGGTAAGAACTGGTTGGCTCAGTGTCAGGATAATATGACTGAGTGGAATAGCAGGTCATGGTGTTGGTGGCCAGGTCTCCCAGTTGGGCAACACTATCAAGTCACCATGGGTGCAGGCTATCACAAGTCGGTACCCGTCCTGCTATGACCTTAGATGTTGCCAGGATGTAAAACTCCAACAACCAATGTTATCCCTGAGAAAACAACAAAACTAATCAAATATAAAAAATAGTAAAAGTGATGAAATAACCACCAAGAATCAAACATTGACCTGTGAAAAGCAAACAACCACCTGCATAAACACAGTTCAATCTCAGAGAGTAATTCATCGCTGCTTTCTTATCATCAGCGTGTTTGCCAAACAGTTACTTTGCGAAATTAAGAAAGGAAATGCTCTACAAAAAAAAGGCTGCGGGCGGTATTCATGTAGTCGGTAGGATTGTTGTTATCTTCCCGTGTGTACAGGGAAGTCATTCAAACATTTCGTGTGAATATTCCTTCTTCTTGAAGATTTATACTGCCTATTATGGATAAGTCTGAATAAACTTGTTTTCAACATTAGACAGTTTGTTGATAGAAAGCCCAACCCATACTTTTACCGACCACATAGACATGGTATGAGAGCAACTTGCCTTTGATGACACTGTAATATATATATCATATATATATATAAATATATATATATATAGAGAGAGAGAGAGGAGGCAGAGAGAGAGGAGGTAGAGGGAGAGAGAAAGGGTGAGGGAGAGGGAAAGGGAGAGAGAGACAGAGACAGAGAGAGAGGTATAGACAGAGAGATTGGGAGAGGGATACAGAGGGGGGGGGAGAGAGAGAGATATATATAGAAAGAGAGATGTATGGACTGGCAGAGAGACTTTCTTTGTTTGGGGCTTACGTCCTGGCAACATGCAAGGTCACATCAGGCGGGTACCGACTTGTGACAGTGCATACTCATGGCGAATTTATAGTGCTGCCCCATTGAGATACCAGACCACTGGCACCAGGACCCAATTTCCCACTCAGTCGCATTATCCTGATACTGAGCAAACCATTCCTTGCCCTATCTTAGTAATGGCGTGGGCCAGGGTAGATCTCAACAGTAATCAATTTTGTAAGCCATTGGTTTGACTCAGCTGGGAATCAAACTCCTGACCTTCCGGACGGGAAGCATACGCTCTTATCGATTAGATCAGTGTGTCAGTAGATAGAAAGAGAAGGAGAGATATAAAGAGATATGCGGAGCGAATAAGAGAGAGGGAGAGCCCTTAAGGCCCTGTCACACCTCACCGGATTGGGGAACCGGACAGAAACCGAACAAAGACCGTTGATGTCCGGTTTGTGTCCGTACAAGTTTTGAACATGCACAAAACTTGGAACGGATGTCGCCTGTTTGATGTCTACGGTTCTTGTCTGGTTTGAGTTTGTTTCGTCTGTTGGCTATCCGTTTCATGTCCGTTTCATGTCTGTTTCATGTCCACTTCATGTCCATTTCATGTCCGTTCATCCAGTGTCCTTTGACCCGATATCGCAACATTTTGACCCATTTTAATACATTTTGATAAGTATCACGCCCAAACCCCACCGGACTAGACCATTCTGTCCGTTGCTCAATCCGGCGAGGTGTGACAGCCGCTTTAAGAACTTATGACACTGATTTATAAAAGAGACGGAATTATTATTCAAAATTACAATCAGTGTAAATGTAAATATAAAGCAATGCCAGACGGGATGGCCGAATGAGTTAGAGCATCTGTCTCCCGTGTTGGTAGATTGTGGGATCGAATCCTGGTCGAGTCAAACCAATGACTTACAAAATGATACTTGTCGCTTCCTAGCCAGACACTCGGCATTACTAGGATAGGGCAAGGACCAGTGGAATGAGGAAGACCAGTCATCTGCGACTGAAATTTACCCTGCTTAAACAACTAATGTACCAACAACAAAAATGATTTGAATGACATAAATTAAATGGAACGCCATGCATAATTATAATCATAATAGTGATAGTAAACATACAAAACTCCCCTTTTAATCATCATCATCATCATCATCATCACCATCATTGTGAATATGGCCTTTGCTGCGGACACTACGTAAAACCACCACCAATCAATCATCTTTTTTCTTTTAACTTAATGTAGTTTATTCAATGAATAATGTCTTTTGTCAGGCCAGAGCTCTGGTTTTCCAGCAGAATAGTAAAATTGCTTCATGCATAGATCAAACTATCAGTTGTACTAGTACACTGCATGCAATTCTTGTTCGATAATAAAAGTATTATACGTGTTATAAATGAAACTACCAGTTGCAACGGTAACTGCATACAATACAAAGTATTATTTATACATGTGGATGGTTATTATTACATAGTCCAGGGTAGGACAGTAAGGACTGCCTGGTTGCCCAGGGCACCTAGTTTACTCGGTTGGGCAGGTGAAGTTCTCGGTGACCTGCCTGAACGGGCAAGTCATTATTTTTCTGATCTGCAGTTTCAGATTTCAGTTCCAATTCCATTTACGTCCCCAGTTTCCATCCCATCATCAAGCTGACTCACTTGACTGTCGTGACTTCTGATTGGCTTGATCAAAACGATTAAGCCAATCAGAAACGATTTGATGTGATTGATTGATTGATTGATGGTTGCTTTACGCCGTGTCGGCAGCATAGGCCATATTCACGGCGAGCGATTTGATGTGTGTTGAGCGAGTTGTACTTAGTAACCACAGTCCACAGCAATTTCTATTCTTAATTGCTTTATGACAATTTATGTCCTTCAAAGTCTGATTTTTCAAATGCATCAGCAGCTTTTGACTTGGGCTTGGGCAAGTAGTTTTGCCACTTGGGCAAGTAGAAAATTCAGTCACTTTCCCTATTGAGCAAGTGGGGCGGAAAGTTACTGTCCTACACTGCATACAACGCGTCGCATAATGAAGTTCTGATATACTGCCATTGCCAGGATATCAGCAAAGACAATGTACAATAAGATGCGCCACTCAGTGCTTTCCCAGGAAATACAGCAAACAAGGTCCCCCCCACTCCTAGCCCAGCCTGACTGTTGTACCATTGAAACAAGGGGACAGGTTCCATAGCCCACCCTGACTGCTGTACCATCAAAGACAATGTACAACAATTATAGTGTATCATCTCCTAATATTGAAAACAATATTATAGTATAGTAAAGTTCAAAGACACTATAAGCACTTTAATCTGTGACATACAGAAATATAATTTGCGATTATGTCTGAGTAATAAAACTACTACTACACCTATTCAGACAATGCACTTTGCTTGCCGTTGGGTGGCAGCACTGCATGATTATTTCAGAATGTCCTATATGAAAGCGCTGGGTGGCACATCTTATCGTACATAGTCTTTGACATCAGTTACCGACAGCTAAGTATGTTTAGCTTTATGGATTCTGTACTGTAGACATAAACTGGCGCCATCTGGTGGTGAGGGTGGGGGACACGGGGAATCGAACCACCGACCTTCAGCTTAGGAGTCTGACCTAGAAAAAGGTCAGACACTCTAACCACTCCGCCACAGAGAACACCACATGTACACATCACAATGTTTTCAGTCAAACAATGAACACTGTATTCTCATTTAGAAATTCAAAGTTGAATTACTGTTACGGTTAATAGCCATAAGTTACTGTGGGGTGGGGGAGGGGGGGGAGGGAGGGGGGGCGAGGGAGGGAGGAGGTTACCGTGCTCCATTGCTGTCTTTAACCCTTGCATCCTTCCCCTGCCCTGTGGTTAATTAAACCAGAAACCCAATTTCATCGGAATATTTTACAAACTAGTACAGAAGTTCTGCTTTGTGAAATTATCTCAATTTCATTTTGCATCTTGCTTTAGATGCAATAGTATTCGGATAGGCGTACTCCTATCAATGGGACTCTTCCTTTTTGTGTAGAATGTCGTCTCTTTGAAGGGAAACAAATTAATTAATTCTCTACATCCGATATTTGCTATCATTTACCTTTCCGAACCGAATTAAGCGCAATTTCTAAACTGTGGAACAAAATTCCAATTGCTATAGAAAATTACTTTATTCTTATGTATATTTGTCAAATCATTGATGATTAAAGTTTTAAAAATGTAGATTTGCAAATCTGTGGAAAGAACAAGTAGTAATCACCTTGAATAGCCGAAAATGTATATGAGACTGTCTCAAAAGGTGCTAAGCAATATGGGACAAAACTTTGTCCATTGTAACGATCAACTTACTTTCTGCTTATGCATTTGCTCAGGATAAACTGATTTGTTTTTTACATGGTGTTTCATAATCCCAATAGAATACATATTGATTTAAAGCAAATGCCCTTGTGTTTTCAGTGTAACTGTTTCTGTGCTGTTTTGCGTCAATCGTTACAATGGACCAACAAAAAAAGAGTTATCACCTTTTGAGACAGGCTCATATATGTATATCAGCAAGGATTTTGCTTTGATAACCTCGTCACATACACAGACTGGGAATAGGTAACTTATTAATTCTGAACTTTATACAAAAAAATAGGAGCAAGTTTTGTTGTCCCTCTAATTGATTGATATGCATCTTGTAATTACTAAAAAAATAAAGAGGTGTAAAATAAAGATATTCCTATATATGGCAGGGGGGTGCTATTATGTGAGATGTTATTCATATACCTAGCCAAGTGAGCTTGTACGTATATGTATGTATATGTATACGTATTGGTTGGGTTGTAACTGAGTCCATGTGAATGACATAGTGAGTGCTGGCAGGTTGAGTGCAGTGACGCTCAGGACATGGCCCTTCTGCCTGAGTAGGTAGGGGTCAACACAATCCAGTAGGGGTCAACACAATCCAGTAGGGGTCAACACAATCGGGCTGTGAGGAGCAGCCAGAGCAATGTTGGTGGTGGCCAGGCAGCCACCGGTGGTGACCAGACTACTGTTGCTATGGGGACTAGAAATGCTGTTCTCCTATTGGGTGACAGAGGTGGTGTGACACCCTACCAGGGAACCTATGTACTATCAAATAAAGATAGAAGGCTTGTCCTTCACTCTTACTTTCTCTTTCTTCTTGTCTGTATCGTATTTCCCTACAGCCTACTTGCACAGCCACAGATCCGCGTACTAACTCTATAGAGGGATGGCCGAATGAGTTGAGCATCCATTTGCCATGCGGCTGGTTGGGTGATTCGATCGGGCCATATCAAACTAAAGACTTAAAAATGTGTACTTGTCAATACCTAGTCTGGGATCTTAGCATTACTAGGATAGGGCGAGGAACAGTGGAATGAGGAAAACCAATTCAGCATGATTTAGTTAAACATGGGATGGGATCCTCTCCCGCAGGCCTGTATGTCATCTGCGTAGATGTACATAGTAGGCTAAGTCATCATATACAGGTTAGGAAAAAACTTTGAAAATTAAAAAAAAAAAAATAGAAACTATTAACACCCAAAACCGCAAAAGGTTGGCCCGAGAAAGATCAGGTAAACACTCCTGAGTGTGGGACCAGACCAATCCAGTATCACAGCTGTCCAGCATTGAAAACAAGCACCCTCACGGGGCCATCTAAAGTCTTCAACATTTTCACAGTCAGCATATGACGGGGGGAGGGGGTGTCAGTCAAATATGACTTTTATCATTTAATAAATGTTGATATCTAAAATATTCAGATTTTTGTCTTTATGTTCCGTAGTAAAATGATAACATGTACTTCTTTGAGGGGAGGAGGAGATCTGGACTCGAAAAATAGTACGTTTTATACGACTGTGAAAATGTTTAAAACTATGGATGGCCCCATAAGCAGTTATTAGCTGATATGTAATTTGAAGCATTGAAACGTTGCCAATTAAAATAGAAAACCGAGAACTGAGAACCTGATATAGAGTTGGGCGATAAGGCTTTGAACTAGTTTTGAAATAACTAACTTTAAAATCTTAGCAAGTTTTACCTCAGTCAAAGATGAATATTCAATGAATTCAAGCAGAACACAACATGTGTCCGTATAGAGGAGGAGTGCCTAAAGGCCCTGTCACACATCACCGAATTGGGGGAAATGGAAAGAAACCGAACAAAGTCCTTTGATATCCGGCAAAGTGCGGTTTGTGTCTGTACAAGTTTTGAACATGCACAAAACTTGGAACGGATGCTGCCGGATTGACGTCTACGGTTCTTGTCCGGTTTGAGTTTGTTTCGTCCGTTGGCTATCCATTTATGTCGGTTTCATGTCGGTTTCATGTCCATTCGTCCAGCAGCCTTTGACCCGATATCACAACATCTTGACACATTTTAATACATTTTGATACTTATCATGCCCAAACACCACTGGCCTAGACAATTCTGTCCGTTGCTTAATCCGGTGATGTGTGACAGCCGCTTTATGGATAGGCCTCTTCTCTGTTTGTTTTGGGGAGGTTTATCTCCTATCATCATATCACGATGGGTACCTAATTGCAACAGTATGCATCCATGGCTACTTAACAGTGCAAACCCACTGGGTTGATGATTGATTGATTGATTGATTGATGATGATTTATGATGGTTGGTTGTTGGAGTTTTCCATCCTGGTAAAATCTAAGGTCATATCAGGATGGGTACCGACTTGTGACAGTGTGCACTCATGACGACTTCATAATGCTGCCGCACTGGGCACCATGACCTGATATCCCACTCAGTCCAGTTATAGTGACACTGAGCTAACCAGTCTTTGTCCTATCCTATTATTGCCAAGCACCTGGCTAGGAAGCGACAAGTATCAATTTTTAAGTCATAGGTTTGACTCGACCATGGTTTGAAGAGGTGATTTATGATGTGAGTGAGTGATTTGGGGGTTTTACACCATGTCGGCAACTATGGTCATATTTATGGAGGAGATTTGTCAGCAGCTAAGGTCATATCCACAACACCAGTACCATGACCCGGCCACCATGACCATGAAATCAGGCTGCCGGCACCATGACCCGATATCCCACTCAGTCACATTATCCTGACACTGAGCTAACCAGCCCTTGCCCTATCCTAATAATGCCGAGTGCCTGGCTAGGAAGCGACAAGTATCAAATTAGTAAGTTATTGGTTTCACTCGACCGGGAATTGAACTCCCGAGCGACCGCACGGGAAGCCTACACTCTACCAATTCGTCCACTGCGTGCCCACTAGTTGGAGGATGACCGAGGGTATCCTCAATGCAAACAGGGGAAGTTCGGAAACTTGTTGTCAGGCTGCCAACATCCATCCATAACCCAATATCCAGCTCAGTCACACTATTCTAACACAGAGTGAACCAGTCCTTGCCCAAATCATAGTAATGTCCAGTGCCAGGCTAATGATCAATTTTGTGAATGCTTATGGTGCTGTCACATTGTGACACATTGCAAAATGTACGCCGATGCATGTGATTTTTGGCCGCTATATCGGGATACGTCATTATGCGCTATGGATGCGTTAGGCACTCGTTGGTATACGTCAATGTATGTCTAAGTTCGTTGAGATACGGCGTCGTTCGTCAAGGGGTCGGCAAAGTTTTGTGGATGCACAAAACTTTTGACATTCAACAACATTCGACAATTTAGGATTTAGCATTTTACGTCGGCCGTATGCTATGTATACGTTAGGCGTACGTCGATGTACATTAGACAAATGTTGTTCACTATGTTCCACTACATTGACCTATGTTAAAGGCAGTGGAAATGTACAGTCCGCGTACTGACAATGTACGATAACGTATGTCTAATGTACGGTTGCCCCCTGCGGCGAAAGGTTCGACGCCTCGACGTAAAAGTGATTTTACGCATTGGCCACGCACTTGCGAGATGCGTCGTAATGTGACAGGGCCATTAGTTTGGCTTGGGCAAGGATTTATACCATAATCCCTAAGACAGGAAGCAACTGCTCTGCCCAGCGGTCATCCTGACCAGCTGGAACAGGTTGCTTCAATCATGGTAATAGATATTCATACCATCACAGAAGATACGTCATTAACACATAGTTTACCATTAATAATCACTGATGATTAAAATAAAAATAAAAAAGCAACATAATTTGAACAGCTGGACTCACAATCAAATTAACTTCATAGCAGCCTGGAGTTCTATTGAATTCAATTGAGCTCTAAGGAATTCTATTGAGATCTACTGAATTCAGTTCTACTAGAATCAGTAGATGGAGGTCTACTACTAGAGATACCTAAGACTTAGAGATGATATGTGGGCGAATCCATGTCAAAGCTCAGTTCCCCGCCCAGTGCCCCCCCCCCGCCCCCCACACCCTCTGGATTAGTCATTTACTCTGCGATGCTGCATCCCAATAGATGGTTTGTGGGGAGAGGGGGGGGGGACATGAAGCGGAGTACCCGGGAAGGAACAGCAGGAGGGAGGAGGGGGAGGGAGGAGGGAATGAGGAACGGAGTGAGTGGTGGGGAGGGAGAGGGAGGGAGGGGAGGAGGGAGGGAGAGGGGAACATGAAGCGGAGTACCCGGGGGAGGAACAGCAGGAGGGAGGAGGGGGAGGGAGGAGGGAATGAGGAAAGGAGGTGAGGGAGAGGGAGAGGGAGGGAGGGAGGAAGGGAGGGAGGGAGGGAAGGGAGGGAGAGGGGGACATGAAGCGGTGTACCGGGGAGGAACAGCAGGAAGGAGGGAGGGAGGGAGGAGAGGAGAGGAGGGAGTGAGGGAGCGGTAGTGAGGGAGCGGTAGGGAGGGAGTGGTAGTGAGGGAGAGGGAGGGAGAGGGGAAGGAGAGGGAGGGAGGGTAGGATAGGGGGGGGGGAGGGGGGGATGGTAGGATAGAGGGGGGAGGGAAGGAGGGCGGGAGGGATGGTGGAGGGAGAGAGGGAGTGAGGAAGAGGGAGGGAGAGGGAGGGAGGGGAAGGGAGGGGAGGGAGAGAGAGGGGGTGGGAGGGATGAGAGTAGGGGAGGGAGAGGGGAAGGAGAGGGGAGGGAGACGGAGGGAGGGTGGGATGGAGGGAGGGGGGGAGGGAGGGAGGGCGGGAGGGATGGTGGAGGGAGAGAGGGGGGAGGGGGAGGGATGGTGGAGGGAGAGAAGGAGGGAGAGGGAGAGAGGGAGGGAGGGAGGGAGAGAGGGAGGGAGAGGGAGGGAGGGAGGAGGGAGTGGGGAGAAAGGGAGGGAGAGGGGAGGGAGGGAGTGGGGAGAAGGACTCCTTCCGCTACATGACAGTTGTCAGAATCAGAACTCACCCACATATAAATAATTGTACATGGGAGACACGACGTCGGCTTAGTGCGGCACAATTACAGCCACTTAGCATGATTGACGTTGTGGGCGGCAGGGAATTGCTAAAGGGATTAGCTGCATTTCCAGCGATATCATCTTGATATATAATTTTTATTATTATCATTATTATAAGAACATTAGAACAAAAATCACTTCTTTGAGATTGCTCAAGTCATCATAATTACATATTTTTTCTTGAAGATTTATACTGCCTATCATTGATAAGTCTGAATAGACTTGTTTTCACCCTTAGACAGTTTGTCGATAGAAAGCCTGAGCCTACACTTTTTACCGACCCAAGGGATTGTTAACCTCCCACACCACATCGACATGGTATGAGAGCAACTGGCCTTTGATGATGCTGTAAGTTATACATAGCGGTATATATTGATTTATATATGTGTGTGTCTATGTGTGTGTATGTGTGTGTAATTATGACGACTTGATGGGGCTCCATTCAAGTTTCAACCCGAGCACTGTTAAATCTATGTCCAGGTGGTGCCACTATTGATGAAACATACACCATCGCTAAAATACATCCAGTATAACTATAAAGTCCTTTGAAGCAACAATGACTAATAAATATGATGCTGGCAGTGATTATGCTAATGATGGCAGTGGTGATAATAGTGCTGATGGCAGTGATGATGATGGTGCTGGTGGCAGTGATGATGATGATAATGCTGGTGACAGTGATGATGATAATTACGATGTTGTTGATGCTGTTGATTATTATTATTATGATGATGATGATTATGATGTTGATGATAATTATGTGATGTTGATGCTGCTGACGATAATTATTTGATGCTGCTGCTGATGATGATGGTGATGATGAAGGCAGCCGTGACATTGTTATCTAAAACAACACACAAACAAAACATCCCTCACTCCCCACACAGCTTGCACGCAAGGTTATTCGACACAATCAGGAGACGTCATAGCTGGGATATATATATTCCAGCTGTGTGAAAATTCCTCCTGTGTGAGAGGGGCTGGGCGGGGAAGACGGGGGAGGGGGGGGGGGGGGGGTGCCACTCCACCTATGCGTACTAAGGAGGAATCAGAGTAGGACATTATTCTCCTAGAATTTATACTTGTATAATTCACTATACATCACATATATAATTATGTAAATACATATCCCCCTGACAGAAATAGTTTTAAAAATGCGGACATGTCCTGTTAGGGCACTACACCCTGTTGACAACTCAACCCGAACTAACCTGACTAGCCAGCTTCCTGAATCATGTTTTAAAAGGTAGCGAAGATTCTAACTTCAGCATAATGCTCGTAAAGGAAACTAGCAGAACCTCCGTGGTCGTGGTAGGTTCAACTTTTCCTGACTGATGCCAGGTCTGTCCTTGAAGGGGCTGTCACATTAGGGTTTTTTGCGGGAGCGTATGGCGGCGTAAGCGCGTTACGTCATATACGTCGGCATACGCCGTATACGCTACTCATACGCTACGCATACGCTACTCATACGCTACTCATACGCCGCCAGATGCCACCAGATGCCGGCGTATGTGAAGCGTATGAGGCATACGCCGCCATACGCTTTCATAAATCCGTCCGTCCAATTTTTTTTGTGCATGCTCAAAAAAATTCGACCTATGAGGGCGTATGGCCCATACTGTCAAAAAATGTCACAGCACGCTCCCATACGCTCCTCATACGCTCCTCATACGCTCCTCGTAGGTTCCACATACGCTCAAAACCACCCGAAAGGTCACCAAATGTCATCATAGGCCGGCACGTGCAGGACCTACGTAGGTTTTCAATACGCTCCCGCCATACGCTGTAATGTGACAGGGCCTTGAGGCAGTCACAGAGAACAAACTGCCACGACTCCAGGAAGCACTTCAAAATATCCACTGCTTCAGAATTGTGCTGCAGTGGATTCCCTCACACTGCGGCATTCAGGGTAACGAAGAAGCTGACAAAATGGCAAAGATGGGTGCAGAGGCAGAACAGCACGAAAACAGTGTTGACTTTAAGGAGATGAAGACCATCATTAAGTATCTGCATAGATCACCAGAATCACGAGACAGCTACCATCAACTGTCAAGACAACATCAAGTGATCATCTTCCGCCTTAGGACTGGGCATACCAGGTTTAACAATCACCTGCACAGATACTTCCGTGTAGTACCATCTGCCCTCTGCCCCTGTGGAGAGGAAGATCAGACTGCTGAGCATATCCTACAGAGCTGCTTGAACCATCACTCACTGAGGGAAGAGATATGGCCAGCTCCCACTGACTTGCAGGAGAAGCTGTACGGGGGTGCAGATGTGCTACAGAGGACTGTCAATTTTATTATGAGAACTGGGCTCCAAGTGTAATTGAAGGCGAACGAAAAGAAGAAGAAGATGGGAGGTTCACATCACGTGACACTGGCGAACGCACGACGCAAACGTTATAATTAATACCGGCAGGGGTGGCCGTATCAGTAGAGCATGGGCCTCGTGTGTGTGAGATCGGGAATTTGGTTCCCGGTCGAGTCAAACCAATGACTTATCAAATCTATACTTGTCGCTTCCTAGCCTGGCGTTCGGCATTAATAGGATAGGGCAAGGACTGGTTAACACAGTATCAGGATAATGTGACTGAGTGGGATATTGGGTCATGGTGCCGGCAGCCTGATTTCCCAGTGGGGAGCAATATAAAGTCGCCAGGAGTGTGCACTGTGACAAGCCGGTACCCATCCTGATGACCTTAGATGTTGCAAGGACATAAAACTCCAACAACAAACGCTATAATTACGTTGAGATTAATTTGCCCCTAATGAGAAAAGCCACGCAACGGTAGCCACATTGAAAGCGTGTAATTGGGCAGGTTATTTCTTTTAATTGTACAAATATGTATATTATGTGTGCATACATCGCCGTCCGAAATAAGAGCTTGTCCACTTATGCGAGCCAAGTGAGAGTACGCACGGATAAACAGAATATGGCTTGAGCTTTTCTGTCGGAAAAGTGGAACTTTTGTGCTAAAGAATATGGCAGTTACTCAATGTGAACTAATTTACCGTGCCAGTGTGAAGTCGTTCAAATGTCATTTGCATCAATTATGATATTTGTTTTGTTGTTTTGATTCATTGGTGTAGTTTGATTCCCATAACCACAGAGTTTTATTCCCATAAGCGTGAGATAATAAACCAGAAAGTAAAGAAAGCACCTTAGTAGACAGGAACAAAGCAGACTGGGAAGCAATTACCCAAATAATAAGTGATGGTCTTGGTATAGACGATGTAGAAATTGTAAAGACTGTTCGGCTAGGTGGAAGAGGCCAAGATAGGAATAACAAACCTAGACTCATACTGGCCACTATGAACTCCCCAATACGTAAAAGAGCAGTATTAGCAGCAGCTAAAACTCTATGACACACAGATGACTGGAAGAATATTTACATCTCCCCCGATCTCACACCAAAAGAAAGAGAAGAAGGCAGAAAACTCAGAGAAGAGCTAAAAACAAGAAGAAATAATGGAGAATCCAACCTCATCATAAGAAGAAACAGAATAATACAGGCAGCAAACAAAGAATTTGGGCCTCAAAATTCTACAGAGAAAAATCAAAGCCAAAATGACACCAGAACATCTTCCGCTTGACTGCAAGGTAGCAAAGGAAATAAAGCGCCCAAGAAAACACAGAAGTTAACGATGTTGTACACCAATGCTGATACACTCACAAACAAATTGAAGGAACTACAACTGGTTATAGAAGAAAACCATGTGGACATAATTATGATCACCGAGGCAAAACCGAAACATTCCCTCGAACCAACAACCGAACAGCATTTGAAGCTTGAAGGATATGACATCTATACTAAATTTCACCCACACTGACCATACTAGAGGTATTGTTATATACGTCTCAGTTACGCTGGGTCCACTGACCACTGATGTAAGTCTAACATCCACATTTAAAGAACACTTAATCTTGAACTTGCGTTTAAAAGGGATGGATAAATTAGTTCTTGCCTGTTTATACAGAAGCCCATCAAGTCTACTACAAAATGATAAAGATATGTGTAGTCTGATCAACAGCATATCAGTCGCTAAGCCAAGCCACCTGTTAATAACAGGAGATTTCAATTATCCAGAAATCAACTGGACTTCGACCACTACCTCCAAAAACCAGGATCACATCAGCCAACTCTTCATTGACACTCTGAGAGATTCCTTCCTTCACCAGCATGTCACACTACCGACAAGGAACAGATATGGACAAAACCCAAACATACTGGATCTTGTGATGACCAACGCACCAAACATGATCAACAATATCGAACATCTCCCAGGACTAGGCCTCAACGACCATTGTTGTCTCGTATTTGAAATGAACACATACTCCCGCTCTCCTGTCAAACAAGAACCCAAGTACAGATATGACAAAGGGAAATACTCTGACATGAATATACATTTACAAGATATAGATTGGTCTACTCTATTGGAGCCCCTCGATGCAGACATGTCATGGAAAATGTTTTCAAGCAAACTCACAGAGGCAACGGAGATCTTCATTCCTAAATCACATCCAAAGAAAGACAAAAGAAGAAAACTGTGGATGAATAAGGAAGCAATGGCACAATCCAAAAAGAAGTACAACGCATGGAAAAGATACACCCATACAGGTGACTACCTCGACTATGTCCGTGCAGCCCACGAAAAAAACAAGCTGATAACACTGACAAGGAGACTTTGCAAAAACTTCGAGCGAGACCTGGCACAAAATATTAAAACGAACCCAAAAGCTTTCTGGAAGTATGCAAATAGCAAATTGAAAAACAAACCAAAGCTAGGTGATCTACAAAAGGAAGACGGATCATTAACCCAAGATGACAAGACTAATGCAGAATTATTGAACGCCTTCTTTACAAGTGTGTTTACAGCTGAAAATACTGACACCTATCCAAGTATTACCAAACACTGCGTAGGCTCACCATTACTAAATGTGGACATCACCCCTCAGATTGTAGAAAAAAAGTGACTCAAACTTAAGCCTACCAAAGCTGCTGGACCTGATGGATTCCATCCAAGGGTATTAAGCGAAACAGCACCTACATTAAGTCACCCACTGAGCATCATCTTCAACAAATCACTTAGCGAAAGTCATCTACCACAGGCATGAAAGGAAGGCATTATCACACCGATCCACAAAAAAGGAAACAAGACCTCTGCAGGGAATTATAGACCCATAAACCTGACATCTGTCATCGGCAAAGTTATGGAATCAATCATAAGAGACGGCATAGTTAATCACATGATGGACAACAACTTGTTCTGTGATGCCCAACATGGGTTTGTACCGGGTCGTTCATGCATGACGCAGCTTCTTGTTACAATCGGGAAATGGACAGAACTCCTAGACCAGGGCTATCCAGTCGATGCAATCTATCTGGACTTCAAAAAGGCATTTGACAGTGTGCCCCATAAACGGCTTTTACTCAAGCTATCCGCATATGGCATTGATGGAGATATAAAGGCATGGATCAAAGACTTCCTAGTAGGCCGGAAACAGTGTGTCATTGTGAACGGCATACCATCAGACTGGACAGCTGTACTGAGTGGTATTCCCCAAGGCAGCATTTTAGGTCCCATCTTATTCGTTCTGTTCATTAATGGTCTACCGGAGGTCGTCCTCAGTGCAGTGAAGATCTTCGCTGATGACGCAAAGGTCTTCCGAAAAATTGCATCAGACAATGATCACGCTCTACTGCAAACGGATCCTGACAACTTATATAGATGGTCACAAGATTGGCAACTCGGCTTCAATGAGAGCAAATGCAAAGTCATCCACCTGGGTAAAAATAATGTCAAACGACTCTACAAATTGAGCAACACCACTCTACAGGCGGAGAATGAAGAGAAAGACCTTGGCATTATTATCGACAGTGAACTCAAGTTCCACAAACACATAGCTGCAGCTATTAATAAGGCTTCCAGGATGCTTGGCCTCATAAGAGCTACTTTCACATGTCTGGACGAAAGTACCCTCCCGCGTCTGTACACAGCTATGGTACGTCCTCACCTTGAGTATGGCAATGTAATTTGGTCACCGCGCTACAAACTGGACACCAACGAAATCGAAAAGATTCAGCGAAGAGCCACAAAGCTAATCCCCAACTTGAGGAATGTGCCATATGAGGAAAGATTAGTCTCACTGAAGCTCCCATCACTATTGTATCGCAGAAGACGTGGTGACATGATACAAGTGTTCAAAATTGTAAAGGGAATTGACCGCATAGACCCCAACATATTCTTTCCCCAGCAACCTGAAACCACCATTCACACAAGAGGTCATGAACACAAGCTCTACAAAAACAGATGCAACCTGGAACTTCGGAAGCACTTCTTCAGCCAAAGAATAATAACTGACTGGAACTCACTACCTGATAATGTCATCTCAAGCCCTACCCTGAACTGTTTTAAAGCTAGATTAGACCGATTTTGGAAAAACGAGCAGTATAAAACTCCAAACTGACTCTCAAGTATTGCAGAATAGAGACCGAAAAACCAACAGGCAATTATGCCTTCAACATTTCGTACATCTGGTAT